>JAABOM020000012.1:8899568-8930261 GCA_011800125.2 Solanum clarkiae
GCACGGGCCTCTCGGATCTCCAATGGCAAATAATGGTCAAGAAATGCCTATTTGAATTCTTTCCAGGTGGTTGGAGGTGCCTCCATACCATTAGATTGTTTCCAAGCTTCACACCACAATATAGCAACAACCTTCAGCCTATATGTCGCTAATACCACAGCTTCTGTACCACCCATGTGCATAACATTCAAAGTACACCAAATTTGATCAATAAAGTCTTGAGGGTCTTCATTAGGATCTGAACCAGTGAAAGTTTGAGGGTCTAAATTAAGAAAATCACGTATCCCGGTACCATCTGTCTTATTTGCACCACCTGTACCCATAACTGGACTTTCCTGCCTTTGGCCTTGACCAGCAACTATACGGGCCAATAGTTGGACTGCATTTCTCAAATCCTACACTATAGCATCAACAGGTGGTTCTGGGGGAATTTCACTGCTCTCTGGTTCATTAGGAACCGGAGGAGTTGGAGATGTCTGTGACAAAGACTCCTCTCGAATCTCATTTTGTTGTCTCACCTGGTTGGGTATACCAACCACCACTTCTATTCCCTTCCCTTTACCTTTATTCTGCCTTGTTTCTGGCATACTTGTTGTACAAAACAATTAGGGGTTAGACACAATCAACCTATTATACTTCGCTCTGTGGCACGATCTAAAGAATGAAAAGAAGTAAGAACTCCTAAATGCAACATACCTCCTTCTTATAAATGTTGTGCACAACACATCGATAAATAAGATTCTACATAGACACGGCTTTGTAGACTCCCTAGGATGACCCACTCTGATACCACTTCTGTCATGACCCAAAGTCCCGTAGGGCGAACCGGCACCCATTACCGATAAGGCTCGGGAGAACCAACCTGTAACTATATGTGTTCTATATATATTATAAGGGGTTTCTACGTTTGACATGCCTTTAAGTAGATAGAGAGTGATAACAAGCCAAAAGTAATGCATATGACTAGGCCATTGGGGCCACGGTACTTAAAGTACGAGACATGACTTCACTTTTACTTTATGTAGTCTACAAAGCCTCTAAATAGAGAAAACATCTGATAAGGGTCAGGACAGGCCCCACCTCAACCAACTGTATAATATAAACATAAACTCTAGACGTATACAAAGCCCCGAAGCAACCTGGAACTTGGTGACAACAGCTAAATATCCTGTACTTCTATTGGGGAGGTCTACTCGCACCTGTACCTGTAGCATGAAATGCAGGTCCCCCATAAGGGACGTCAGTACGGGATAATGTACTGAGTATGTAAGGCAAAATATACCGTATATAAAGTAGCAACTCGAATGAAACCATGCATCTGTGGAAGATCGGGGACCACCCTTAGTTATACTGTGGAACCATGTACTTAATATTCTTTATATCACTTTACCTTTACTGTAAAATTTGTACTGTAAAATCTGTGCACAGCTGTAACAAATGACCAACTGATCGGTGGTGAAACTGTATCAAGATCGTCCCTATTCTAGGTTCGCAATGAACCCTCTCGGGATACCACTCATAAACTATATCGGGATCATCCCTATGCTAGGTTCGCAATGAACCCCCTCGGGCTACCACCCATCAAAACTGTATACTTTGTCTTTCAATTACCTTTGAGAAGATTCTTTTGGTGGCCATAATATTGGAGCTGTAGGACTGTTAGCATGTGACATGTAGATAATCATACAAGACAATATGACAAATAAAAGAGTATATTGGATAAAGAATGAAATACATATGAAATGGAACAACTTGTGAACTTTATTTGGCAACAAGAACTCATGTATCATGGTATTCATGTATGTAACCAGATTTGAAAGTGACTATGTATTGAATCATATGAACATGTCAAAGGATGAATACATGGTTAATAGTTATGTCGGAGTTGGTAAGTGCCTTTATGTGCAAAGGAAGGATCTATGTTTCATGCCAAATGATACAACATCAAAAAACCTTACATATCTCGTTGGATGACCTCGTTACTAACCTGAAATAACCTTCCCTTCCTTCAAATACTTATCTATAATATAATAGGTGATAAAACTAGCATTAGCAGCCAATAAACACCCTTTGATAGCCTAATTACATAACAAAACAACATATGGGCAGCAAGCGGATAATTACGAACCATAGCGTATTCTTTCAACCATTTTGCCTCTAATCGTATTCTCTAGTGCACATTCACTTATACAAATCATGTGCAACCTGTTCTAATGCCATATCAACCTTACAACAGCCCACAAAACACAGCACATAACCATTCTATACAATCTACAAATGGGCAGCATAACGTTACTTCCCTTCGCTACATTTCGATGTCGACAACTCCAAACCTATTACAACCTTAACCAAACTGTTCCAGCAACATTTTCACATATAATAAGATATGAACCAGTCTCATAACAGTAATGAATCAGTCATCAAGGACGTGAAGCATTAGCATTCAGTCCAATAGTCCATAAGTTTAAATGAAACACACAATTGCAATATCATATAGGAACTCACTTTTGTGAACCGTAAACATGGTTAATAAGACCTTCTTCACTGTTGAAAATCAATATTTTGTCAAATAAATAAGTATTACCTCATGGAAAAGCCAACCAACAAGATAAAAATCAATTAATTAACAAAAAAAATGCACAAGACTCCTGAGCACGCAATCTGTCCAGAAATTACAGCACAATCATACTAACATATACTTCTTATTTTTCATAGTAAAGCCACACTAGAAACATATGTAAGATTACTTACCACTACCTTAAAGGTTTAGAGCTTCTATAAGAACCCTAGAAGTTCTTTCTTTGCTGCTTTGCAAGCCAAGACACGTTGAGACAATTTTGGAAGCAAAACTGTTTTTTTTGTTTGTAAGTCCAAGTGAACAATGACTTTGTGGGAGATGTTTTGACCCTTTTTAAAGTGGAATTTAGGCCGACTTACTAAGTCATTCTCATCCTTGTTTCATCAATTAGGTGATGCAGCTCCTTTATCCTTTCATTTTGGCCTTTTGGGGCACCAACTTGAGTGGTCTTGGACTGCCTATTTTTCAGATTTTTGTTCTTCTTGGTTTAGGCCTAAAGTTTTTAAGAGTCTTGTGATATCTTTGGGCTTTTCCTACTATCATACTTGGGTTGTAAATATAGTCTATATGTGATGTTAAATCATGGCCCAAAGTTACACCCTTAAAACATATTTTATTCGTAATCGAACTTGGACAATTTCGACGCTGGGTCTCGTCTCCGTTTAGTTAGCAATTTTAAGCTAAGCAAGTAGCTGACTCACCTCCTTGCTTCTAATCCCTACAAGAACCTCAATTCTTTCAATTCATTTTAAGGCTGTAATCTCCTCATTTCAACTCAAAACATGTATACACTCGCCCCTGTTAAGCGCTAGAGGCACATATAGTCCATCAACACGAGATTCAAGCACTTTTAAAAGTTAGCGCTAGTTTAACATAACCATGTCATATATTATTTGAATTGTACTAGTAATACAAGGTATGGGGTGTTACAGAAACACCCCCAAAAAGTGCCCGAACATGTTCTCCAGAAATGCCCATAATCATAATTTTCATATATCTCAAAATCAATGAGTGATATCAAAAATTTGATTTTATATTTGTGATCACGGAGCAAAATTGAGTTGTATATAATTATATTTTCCAAAGTTGACGAAAAACAGTGAGTTTTTGCGCCTCTATTGCGATGCGGCCATGGTGCAAACCAGTACATTTTGTTGCCAATTTTTTTTAGTTCGGTCCAAGGCTTTGAGTCCTTGACCCTAAGCCTTCTTATGCGTAAAAACACCTATACTTTGTCATTTTTCAACCTCATATCATTCAAGATATTCCCCAAAACCCTCTCTAACACTTAAAATATTTCACCAAAATTCAAGTGTCCCAAACGCATTATGAATCCTAAGGAATTCACTTAAGCTTCAAGTTCTCATTCCAATTTTCATCAAGGAAATCTCCAAAGTTGAGGTATGTGGGTTTCAACTAATGGGTTCTTTCACCATGGTACCCAACCTCCCTTTTTGAGTAAATTGTAGGATTTTAAGTTGATTTATCTATGGGTATTTCTTATTATGAATTGATTATGAACTATGTTGAGATTTTATAAAAGTGTGACTGTTAAGCATATTTTAAGCTATGAATCTTTGATCTATTTTGATATTTGATGAAGGGTTTCAATGTATATTGCATGAGAGCGTTACCAAGTGTTGGTGGGTTAATTTACACTAATTTTTCTCACATGATTTCACTCTTGAATTGCATGTTTTTGGACTAGCATTAACCACCCACCAAGTGTTTGATAAAATGTCTGGTTTAGGGTTCTTTAGTTATTAATGATCTAATGCATGGCCTATGAGTCAAGTGACTTTATGATGATGAAAGTCATGCATAAATGTGTTGATTTCATGAAAAGTATCAAAAGCGTTGCAAGTTGACCACACCTTGTTGAGGCGGTGCTATACCTTAATCATTTTGTCAAGGGGTTGCTAGGCCCGTACTACCAATTGAGGGGTATATACCTCAATCACCTTGTCAAGGGGTGATAGGCCTATAGTACTAGTTGAGGGTTATATACCTTGAACACCTTGTCGGGGGTGCTAGGCCCGTACTACTAATTGAGGGGTATATACCTCAATCACCTTATCGAGGGGTGTTAGGCCCGTACTATTATGTTGAGGGGTATATAGCTTGACCACCTTGTAAGGGGGTGCTAGGCCCATACTACCAATTGAGGGATAGAGACCACAATAACCTTCCAAGTGGGTGCCAGGCCTTGGATTCCAACTACTAAGTTGCTTGGTCTAAAATGATGGTCTCTTCCTACACATGTAATATGTTCTATACAAGCATATTTTACTTCAAGCATTGATCATGCATGCCATATTGTTATTATACTATCCATTGCCTATCTATATGCATTTTGACTATGTTGTCTATCTCTTGTTGCATTGAATCCTACATACTTAGTACATTCAAACATACTAAAGCATACTTTATGACTATATGATGCTACCATGTAGGAACCAGAGATCAATTTGATTATCCTCCTCTTCCACATGGCTAGTTATATCTCTTGATGCAAGTTTGTTGAGTCCTCAACTCCAAGGACAATAGCTATTGATCCTATATTATATAAATACTCTTTTCTTTGTTTAGATGCTTTTGACAACGAGGTGAGAAAGGAAAGTTGTCTTGGCCCCCGTCCAATCTATGCTAGAGGTGTTGTTGGACAAGTTATGTAATTATTCTTTAAGCTTTGACTCCTTGATGTTTTATGTCATGGAAGACTTCCCTTAGACCCTTTATCCTAATTTTTATTCTCTTATTATTGTTTAATTGCTTCCACAACCAAGAATGTGTAAATGATATGCTAAGAGGCTTGTTTGGATTCACTTTGGATCCCCCTTCGCCATGTCACATCAAGACCCTAGGCTTGGGTCGTGAAAAACATGGTTTCAGAGCACTAAGTTATTAATGATCCTCGGTATCTAACGAAACATGTCAATTAGAGTCTTACTCATGGTTGTACTATGAGTAAAAGGCTACGAGGCATTTTAAGAAATGTTTCCCTTCTTCTTGATCTATGTCATGCGATAGAATTAAGTCCTCTAAGGCTTATTTTTTTTAATCATTGCATTTCAGAACATGTCTCAAGCTATTCAGGGTGGTGAACAAGGTGGTGATCATCCCTCACTTGAGGTTCAACTCCCTAACAGTGACATGCCAAATGCGGAAGTTCGTAATACCTTATGGCTATTAGCCAAGGCATTGACCCTACAACTGAATCAACAAGTGGGTGTTCCCGAGACTTTAAGGGATAAGAGGAGGGGGAGTAAGGTTAAGAAGGCCGAAGTTGGTGGTGTCTCATCCCTTACTAGACTACGGGTGCCTAAACACGGAAAGGAGAGGATCCTTTTTTCCCCTTGTCAAGAGTGTGGCAGGAAACATCAAGGGAGATGTTTAGAAGGAATTGTGGATTGGTTAAAGTGTGGTGGTAATGGTCATAAGATGAGAGATTGTCTAGTGGACTTAAAGGAAGAAAGAAGGAGAGTTCAAGTTGGTGGTACGCATCCATATGCCAAGCCCGATAGCAATGGTGGGATGACTCATCCTAGATGCACAAAATGTCGTAGAGACTATAATGGCACATGTAGGAGAAATACGAGTGCATGCTTTGGGTGTGGAAAGATGGGCCACAAGATCCCTAGTTTTCCATTTGTTCAAGGGAAAGGTGAGGGTGTTGAGGATCAAGAATCCCCAATGTGTGACAAGTGTGGGAAAAGCCATGGTGGCCCATGTTTGAAGAAATCTAATGCTTGCTTTGGTTGTGGTGAAGTGTTTACTCTCGTTGGTGCATTTATTGTTGCCAAAAGAGCCTTTAGAAATTGGCCCATTCTCATTTTGCATAAAATCTTGCCTTGTGATGTTTTTTAATTAGATATTGTGGATTTTGATGTTATTGTTAGAATGGATTGGTTGCATGCATATTATGCTTTTACTTATTGTAGAAACCATAGGGTCAAGTTCTAATTCCTTAATGAACACGTCCTTGAGTGGGAGAGTCAAAATATAGTGGTCAAGGGTAGGTTTATTTCTTGCATTAAAGCTCAAAAGTTGATTTCTAAGGGTGTCCCTATCATCTTGTGAGGATTAGGTATGTCAGTCCAAAGTCCTTCCTATAGAGTCGATTCTGGTGGTTAATGAGTTCCTTGATATCTTTCATAATGAGTTTCTCGGTGTTCCTCCCGAGAAGGAAATACATTTTGTTATAGACCTCCTTTCCGATACTCAATCCATTTCCATTCCCCCTTACCATATAGCCTTGATGGAGTTGAAAGAGAAATTGAGGACTTTGTTGGAGAAGGGTTCTATTAAACCAAGCCAATCACCTTGGGGTGCACTGATCTTATTTGTGAAGAAGGAGGATGGTACTCTTAGAAAGTGCATTGATTATCGGCAACACAATAGGGTCACCATAAAGAATAGGTACCCTCTACCAATAATTGATAATCTTTTTAACCAAGTTCAAGGGGCTAGTTACTTCTCTAAGATTGATCTTCGGTTCGGGTATCACCAAGTGAAAGTGAGGGAGTGTGACATTCCCAAGACAGCCTTCCGGACTAGGTATGGGCATTATGAGTTTGTGGTTATATCCTTAGATTTGACTAATGCACCGGCTATCTTCATGGATCTTATGAACCCTACATTTATTTGTTTATGGTGGTTTCCATTGACGATATTTTGATCTATTCCCATAGTGAGGAGGAGTATGTGAGCCACTTATGGTAGTGCTACAAATCTTGAGGGAGGAGAAGTTGTATTCAGGTGTAAAAAATGTAAATTTTGGTTGAAAGAGGTTGCCTTTCTAGGTCATGTGGTTTCCGAGGTTGATATTAAGGTGGATCCTAAGAAGATAGAGGTGAACAGGAGTTGGCGTAGACCATTGACCCCATCAAATATTAGAAGTTTCTTGGGCTTAGCCGATTATTACTGGAGGTTTGTGAGTGGGTTCTCTTCTATTGCTTCTCCTATGACTAAGTTGACCCAAAAGAAGGCAAAATTTGTGTGAACTGATGGGTGTGGAATGAGTTCCCAAACTTTGAAAGATAAGCTTGTCACCACTCTTATCTTGTTTCTACTGGCAACATTGGAAGAGTTTTTTGTGTATTGTGATGCCTCAAGAATTGGTTTGGGTTGTGTTTTGATGCAAAATGGTAAAGTGATAGCTTATGCCTCTAGGAAACTTAAGGTGCATGAAAAGAGCTATCCCAACCATGATCTTGAATTGGCCACCGTTATATTTGCTTTGATAATTTGGCATCATTATTTGTATGGGGTGCACGTTGATGTGGTTATCAATCATAAGAGTCTTCAATATGTGTTCACCCAAAAAGATCTCAACTTGAGGCAACAACGGTAGTTAGAGCTTCTTAAGAATTATGATATGAGTGTGCATTATCACCCCGATAAGGCTAATGTTGTGGTTGATGCTATGAGTAGGGTGCCTATTAGTGGCCTAACACATGTTGGTGATAATGGCAAAGAGGTGGCTAGAGAGATTTATCGGTTGGCTAGATTGGGAGTTAGTTTAGAGGATGTTGATAATGGAGTAGTGGTGTTTGATGGTTCTAAATTTTCATTGATTGAGGAAGCGAAGGAAAAGCAAGATCTTGACCCTGCCTTGTTAGATTTAAAGACCTTGGTGAGAGATGGTAAGATGGAGGTTTTCTCTCGAGGAGGATATGGTGCCTTTAGGCACCAAGGTAGGTTATGTATTTCTAGTGTGGATGACTTGAAAGAGAAGATTCATGATGAGGCTCATAATTCATCATGTTCTTTTCACCCCTGTTCCATAAAGATGTATAGAAGGTGGAGAGAATTGTGTCGGTGAGATGACTTCGATTATACCAGATTGGGTGATGGGACCATTGAGGAGGTGAGGTCGATAAGGGAAAGATTGAAGATGGCTTAAGGTAGGCAAAAGTCCTATTCTGATGTAAGGAGGAGAGATTTTGGGTTTAGGGTTGGGAAATAAAGATGTGGTGTTTATCAAGATCCTTTGGGAGATCCATCAAGTTACAAGTGTCCCATGGGAGCCGAACGGACATGAATAACTGATATCCATACCTATTTCATTCTATTCAAGATTGACTTATCAAAATAAGTCCTTTTCATGATTACAAGTTTAATGTTTCAGCCCTTACGTCATTTGCATGCATTCATGTTTATGTTGACAAGTTCATGGTGATTTTGATATTTATGTAGGGATTTTGAAATGATGTTTAAGTGAATTGTTGCATTCATGTGTTGGGCTGAACTTATCTTGATCATTTCTCTCTTGTACGCTTCTTTCACATTTAGGGACGAATGTTCTTGAGGAGGAGATATTGAAACGCCCCCAAAAAGTGCCCGAAAATGTGCCTCGAAAATGCCCATAATCGTAATTTCTACATAACTCAAAATCCATGCGTGAAATCGAAAATCATAATTCATATTTGTGATCGGGGGGAAATATTAAGTGAAAAATGGTTATAACCCAATTTTAGAGAAACTGTATCAAAATTCAATTTTCTAAAGTTAATGAAAAAGGTTCTGCGCCCCTGGCGAGACACGGCCAGGGCGCCAACCAGTACATTTTGTTGGAAATTTTTTTTAGTTCAGTCCAAGGCTATGAGACCTTGGGCCTAAGCCTTCCTATGTGTAAAAAAACCTATACTTGGTCATTTTTCAACCTCATATCATTCAAAACATTCCGCAAAACCCTCTCTAACACTTAGCGAAATATTTCACTCGAATTCAAGTGTCCCAATCTCATTCCGGATCTTAAGGAATTCATTCAAACTTTAAGTTCTCATTCCAATCTTCATCCAGAAAATCTCCAAAGTTGAGGTGTGTGGGTTTCAACCATTGAGTTCTATCACCCATGGTGCCCAACCTTTCTTTTTGAGTAAATTGCATGATTCAAGTTGATTTATCTATGGGTATTTCTTATTATGAATTGATTACGAACTATGTTGGGGTTTTATAAAAGTGTGACTGTTTAAGCATATTTTCAGCTATGAATCTATGATCTATTTTGATATTTGATGAAGGGTTTCAATGTGTATTGCATTAGTGTGTTACCAAGTGTTGGTGTGTTGATTTGCATTAAGTTTTCTCAACATAATTTCACTCTTGAATTGCATGATTTTGAACTAGCATTACACACCCACCAAGTGTTTGATAAAATGTCCGGTTTAGGATTCTTGAGTTATTGATGATCTAATGTATGACCTATGAATCAAGTGATTTTGTGATGATAAAAGGAATGTATGAATGTGCTGATTTCATCAAAAGTATCAATAGTGTTTCAAGTTGACCACACCTTGTTGAGGTGGTGTTATACCCCAATCACCTTATTGGGAAGGGTGCGAGGCCCGTACTACCAATTGAGGGGTATATACCTCAATCACCTTGTCGGGGGGTGCTAGGACCATACTACCATGTTGAGGGGTATATACCTTGACCACGTTGTCAGGTGGTGCTAGGCCCGTACTACCAATTGAGGGGTATATACCTCAATCACCTTGTCGGGGTATATACCTTGACCACCTTGTCAAGGGGTGCTAGGCCCGTACTACCAATTAAGGGGTAGGTACCTCAATTACCTTCCAAGGGGATGCTAGGCCTTGGATTCCAAATACTAAGTTGCTTGGTCTATGATAATGGTCTCTCCTACACATGTAAAATGTTCTATACAAGCATATTTTACATCAAGCATTGATCATGAATGCCATATTGTTATTATACTATCCATTGCCTATACAACAACAATAACAACATACCCAGTAAAATCCCACAAGTGGGGTCTGGGGAGGATAGAATGTACACAGACCTTACCACTACCATAGAAGTAGAGAGGTTGTTTCCTACGAACCCTCATTTCAAAGCCCGTAAGCAGAAAGAACTAGATATGATAAAAGGAAAGGAAGGGAACAGAAAGAGCGACTAATAATGAATAGCACATGGCAGTATGTAAAGAAGATAAAACTAACACACAATATGACAGATAATGTGAACACATGATAAAAAACACCTAACCCTACCATTAGCCTGCTACTCTAATTCGCGACCTCCACTTCTTTCTATCTAAGGTCATGTCCTCAGTGAATCAAGTTCCGGTCATATATTGTCTAATCACCTCCCCCCAGTACTTCTTCGTTCTATCTCTACCCCTCCGAGTATCTCCCAAAACCAACCTCTCGCACCTTCTAACAAGAGCATCAGTACTCCTTCTCTGCACATGTCCAAACCATCGCAGTCTCGCTTCCCTCATTTTTACCGGGGCCACCTCTAGCTTCTCCCGAATGGTCTCATTCCTAAACTTGTCACACTTGGTGTGACCACATATCCATCTCAGCATCCTTATCTCTGCGACATGCATCTTCTGAACTTGTGCCTTTTTTATTGGCCAACACTCCACTCCATACAACAACAGTAGTCTAACCACCACTCTGTAAAACTTACCTTTGAGTTTTGGGTGGTATTTTCTTGTCACACAATGCTCCAGAGGCAAGCTTCCATTTAGTACAGGCTGCCCCAATACAATGTGTGACATCATCGTCGATTTCGCCACTACTCTAGATGATGGACCCCAGATACTTAAAGTTTTCCCTCTTGGGGATAGGTTGAGTGGCAAGTCTCACATCAAAGTTTGCTTCATCCCTCTCAACACTGAATTTGCACTCCAAGTATTCAGTTTTGGTCCTTCTCAATTTGAATCCTTTGGACTCCAAGGCTTGTCTCCAGGCCTCCAACCTATCATTAACTTTGGTTCGAGTCTCATTAATCAATACAATTTCATCTGCAAATAACAGATACCATGGTACCTCCTCCTGGATAGACCGCATCAGCTCATCTATCACCAAGGTAAAAAAGAAAGGGCTCAGCACAGATCCTTGGTGGAGTCCCATCTCAATAGGAAAATACTCTGAGTCTCCTCCCACCGTTCTTACCCGAGTTTTTGCTCCATTGCACATGTCTTTAATCGCCTTGATATACGCCATTGGGACACCTTACACCTCAAGACACCTCTATAAGACATTCCTTGGGACTTTGTCATGTGCCTTCTCGAGATCAATGAACACCATATGAAGGTCATTCTTTCTTTCCCTATATTTCTCCACTAACCTCCGAACAAGATAGATTACTTTAGTAGTCGACTGCCCCAGTATGAATCCAAATTGATTCTCCGAGATAGATACTATTCTTCGTACCCTCATCTCCACTACTCTCTCGCAGACCTTCATAGTGTGGCTTAACAACTTGATACCCCTGTAATTGTTACACTTTTGAATATCTCCCTTATTCTTGTACAATGGAACCATTGTACTCCTCCTCCATTCGTCAGGCATCTTGGCAGTCTTCATAATAGCATTGAACAGTCTAGTTAACTACTCAATGCCATCCTTGACCATGTTCTTCCAGAAGTCTACCGGAATCTAATCGGGCCCGATCGCCCTCCCCCTCTTCATCCTACTAATAGCCCATCTTACCTACTCAACTCTGAACCGCCTGCAATAACCAAAATCACGATGGTTTTCAGAGTGTGCCAACTAACCCAGCTCAATATCTCTATCTCCTTTTTTGTTTAAGAGTTTGTGAAAGTAAGCTTGCCACCTTAATTTAATGGAAATGTCATCCACAAACACCTCGCCCTCCTCATCCTTGATGCACTTCACTTGGTCCAAGTCGCGCGCTTTTCTTTCTCTTAAATTAGCGAGCCTATATAATCTCTTGTCCCCGCCTTTATCACTTAACTCCTCATAAAGGCGCTCAAATGTTGCTGATTTAGCATTCGTCACCGCCATCTTTGCTTCCGACTTGGCCGTCTTATAGATTACCTTAAGTTTTTGCTTTTCATCTTCATCCCTACACTCTAAACACTCTGTGTAAGCAACCTTCTTATTTTTCACTTTACTCTGGACTTCATCATTCCACCACCAATCGCCCTAACGTCCACCAAAGGTCCCTCTCGAAAACCCTAGAACCTCGGTAGCTACCTTTCTTATATAACCAGCAGTCGTGTCCCACATACTGTTCACATTACCTTCACTACACCATGCCTCTAAGTTTCTCAACTTTTCTTCCATCTCGCGAGAAAGGGCAGGAGTAAGGCCTCCCATTCTAATCCTAGGTTGGGAATACATAACCTTCTTCTTCTTTTCTCTTTTGATCTCTACATCCATCACTAAAAGCCTATGTTGAGTGGAAACATCTTCACTCGAAATAACCTTTCAATTCTTATATAAGCTTTTATCGCCCTTTCGGAGAAGTAGGTTATCTATTTGAGACTTAGCTACCGTACTACGGAAGGAAATCAAGTGGTTTTCCCTCTTTGGGAAACACAAGTTGGCAATCACTAACTCAAAGGCTTTGGCAAAATCCAAGAGAGACGTCCCACTTCCATTCCTCTCCCCAAAACCAAAGCCTCCATGAACACCTTCAAACCCGCTAGTAGTTGCCCCAATATACCCATTAAAGTCACCCCCAATGAAAATTTTTTCTGTCTCCGATATGCCTCGCAGCACCTTATCCAGATCCTCCCAAAAGATCCTTTTGACTTCCTCATCTAGAGCTACTTGGGGTGCATAAGCATTAACTACATTCACCACATGTCTACCAACAACGAGTTTGATAAACATTATCCTATCATTAACCCTCCTAACCTCAACCACATACTCCCTTAGATCCTCGTCTACTAAGATACCCACACCATTTCTATCCCTAAAGCCACCCGAGTACCACAACTTAAACCCATCCACATCTCGAGCCTTGGTGCCTACCCTTCTGGTCTCCTGGACACACGCTATATTAATATGTCTCCTCTTAAGACACTTCATTAGCTCAATGGATTTCCCTATAAGTGATCCTATATTCCACGACCCGACCCTTAACTTGAATTACCCCATGTCTCCTTGACCTCCCCTACCCCTAAACCCTGACTCCGACCGATGACATGACCCTAGTTCACCATGAGGTCCCAACGCCAGGAACTAAGAACTAAAAACTCTCTGAGCTATAAAATCCAAAAAAAATACAAGTAAAACAGTACAATAATCTAGCGAGTATACAAGTAAAATAGAAAACAACCAGAAAACTACCAACAACAGGAAGGTACCCAAAAATAATATGCTATACATCCCACAATCAATATTCAGCACTATACTCACTCTATATAACAAACAGCCGACAATAAGAGCAGATACGATATATGCAGAAAGTACCAGGCACAAGGAAACAACAAGCAACTAGAAATACAAATATATAATAGTAATCAGAACTAGAGCTACAAATATATAACAGTGATTCGAACAACAAATACAGATAAAGAAAATTGGCATCCAAGAACAGTCAAGACAATAATGAATAGAGAGTTAGCTATACCATAACAAAATAACTATGTTATATTTTCAAGAAATTCAAAATTTTATATCTAAAAGCAAGAACATATTATGTATGGAGATATTAGCACTGGAAATCAGCAACTGAAAATTCAATTACATAATGCAGAAATTCAATTAAATGATAGAATTAAAGAAAATGTGGAAAGATATCACCTGGGTCGTCTTCTGCGTCACGTCGGAGTTATGCGTCGCTATCCTTATGCTGAGCTTGTTTCACAATCTTGATTACTGCTTTTCAAGAAACCTCAAGAAAGCACCGAGACAAAATTACAACAGTCCACCGGAGTAGCTCTGGACCGTCGGAAAGTCGAAGCTGGAGATTGTCGTCGAAATGTCGAACTCCTGTGTCGCTGGAATTTGCTTCAGAGCTCGTCGAAGTAGATCGATGGGATATCGACAAGGTGAGCATTTTGGCCGTTGACTGAAAAGGGGTCTTTAGGTGGGTCTTTTCGATGGGTTTCGGGTTAAAAGGGACTGGTTTAGGGGTTGGATTTCAGAGAAAATGGGGCTGATTTGGGGGATGTTAGGGTGGAGTGAAAAGGTTCATTTTTGGGACCGTTTGGAGTGCCACAAAAAATGGAGTTAAAGGGGCGTGTGGTGGCTAGTCGACGGAGGAGATGAAGTGGGTGACGTAACAAAGGGCTTTCTGACCGGGAAAATAGAGAGAAGTAGGTAAATGGCGACTAGTGATGATGATGGAGGTATGGGGTTTTCGCAGTGGTTTGCGATGAGGTTGAGAACGGGGAGAGGAAGAAAGAAAGAGGAGAATGGGCTGTAACGGTGGCTGATTTCACCGGAGAGTGACGGTGTCGCCGGTCATAGAGAGACAATCACTGATTATTTTCTTATCAATACTTTGCTAGGATAGACAAGTTGTGGCCTCCATCCGTTGCCTATGTATATGAATTTTTACTATGTTTCCTATCTGTTGTGGCATTGCATCCTACATACTTAGTACATTCAAACGTACTAATGCATACTATATGCCTACATGATGTTACCATGTAGGTATTGGAGTTCTATTTGATTATCATCCTCCTCCACATGGCCAGTACTATCTCTTGAAGCAAGTTTGGTGAGTCCTCAACTCCGAGGACAATAGATATTGATCCTATGTTATACTCTTTTCTTTGTTTAGATGCTTATGACTATGAGGGTGAGCCGAGAAAGATGTCTTGGCCCCCGCCCAATCTATGTTAGAGGTGTTGTTGGACAAGTTATGTAATTATACTTTAAGCTTTGACTCTTTGATGATTTATGCCATGTAAGATTTCCCTTAGTCCCTTTGTTCTTATTTTTATTGTCTTATTGTTTTTTAATTGCTACCGTGACCAAGGATATATAAATGATATGCTAAGAGGCTTGTTTGGGTTTCCTTTGGGTCCTCATTCACCATGTCATGCCTAGGCCCTAGGCTTGGATCATGACAAAGATGAGGGAGAGGGCAGAGAAGAAGAAGAGGCAATTCACTAAATGACATCAATGATCTTCGGTTTCAAGATTCATCCAATTAAGTTAGGAATGTTGTTTATCTGAATAAAAAAGATATGCAGCCAGGAAGCTCAATGATTCCTCTTCTTTCGAGCAAAGAGGTATTCAATGTGAACAACATGTGCAAATAAAATCTACTTTATGTTGTTTATTGGAGTAAGCCTTGAATGAGGCAAACTAATTTTATCCATATTCACAATTTTATCTGCTAAAATTAGAATAACTTGAAAACTCTTCACCATGTAAATATTTGCAAAATTAACAGATAAATTAGCAAAAAAAAAAAAAAAGAGTCAATATATTGCCTTCCCATAGAGTGTATTTCAAGAGGATAGGGAGTTACACCCAGTAAAATTATCAAAATATTCCTAGATGAGAGAACGCATGCATAATGTATCTTCCCTATTTTTTTTTGGGCAAATTCAAGGTTGGAATCGTGATTAGCATGAGCAGTTGTGTGGGAAAATAGTTTTGGTTGAATTTTAGAGTAACCGGATCAAAAAATAATTTTTTGGTGCAAAGATGCTATTCCAAAAAACTGCGCAACACATCTGTTTCACGGACTTATCAGGGATTTTCACTTAATTATGGTTCTATTATTTTCTATGAGATTAGAACGTCAATTGGAAAACTTTCAACAAAAAATGTACTGTGAGGGACCAAGTCCGCGACACGGACTAGGTTCTCAACGGTTCAAAATTTTCAATTTCTCTTAAGGGGTATTCGAGACGTTTGCTACCCCTCCTAAACTTAACCTATAACTAATACAAGTCATTTGTTACTTAAAGGGAATTTTTAAACCCATTCCTAAGTCTTCTATGCATTCTAACAAAGACTAGGGCTTAGAGGATAAGAAAAGAAGCTAAAGATTCAATGATTGGAGCAGAAACCTATGCAAATTGATTGTCAAGCTTTGTTATAGGTATATAAGGATATATAAAGTATTGGATTGAGTTCATCCACTTTCCTCTTTGTTCACATGATTTGAATTGGAGTGTAGGAATTGATTAGTGAAATCTCCTAATCTTAATCTTCGAGTTATATTCATTTACGAATGAATTTTCATGCATATATTATGAACAAGTTGATAAGTTGCATGTTGATTTCATGATGTTGGAAAATTGATTCATGCTAATATTATGAACCTTAAATTATAATATTCTATGCGATCCTTGTTGCATTGACTAAATTAAGATCATAATTGTGAATGTATGAGTTGAATAACATGAGTATGAGGAGCGTATCACTTGTATATGTATATAATGAGAATCTTACATGTTCTTATGTGATGAGAATGATTGATCGGAGTCTAAATGAACATTTAGGTTAGAGACTTGAATGATTAATGAGTCCCAATATCATTAATGATTGATGATTGTAATTGGTTGATTTGTTGAGCGAATTGATGGAGTTTTATTGGAGTAAATATAAAGATGTGACTGAGTTGATTAATATGAGCATATTGAGTCACTAGGTGGAGTATTGATCACCATTATAGATACGAGTAAATGTAACTCAAACCTATAAACTACATTACCAACGTAGGTGAAACGCCCAAAAAATGTGCATTATAAATACCCATAATCGTAATTTCTATATATCTCAAAATTCTTGTATGATATGAAAACTTTGACTTCATATTCTCAATCAGGGGGTAAATTTGAGTGGAAAATAGGTATAACTGGGATTTTAGAAGACCCGTAGCGAAAAATAATTTTCTCTAATTTTTCTTATCCAATGTCTGTTTGCACCCTGCCCACGATGCGCGAGGGGCACGAAGCAGTACAACGTTTGCCTTCGCGTTGGGTCCGCATCGCGGACTAGACGTGGACTAGTACAAGTTTTTCCTCATTCTTTTCTTGTGTTGGCAAAGGGCATTGGGGTTATAGCCCCATGCCCACTTATGCGTAAAAACATCCATACTTAGCCATTTTTCAACTCTATATCACTCAAGACTCTCTCAAAAACCTTTCGAAGACAACTAAATATCTCATTCAAATTTCAAATATTTCAAGTGTAACTTTGGAAGTTAAGGATTCTCTTCAGGCTCCAAGTTTTCTTCAAACTCATCTCAAGAAAACCCAAGTTTTAGGTATATGGATTTCATCCATTGGGTCCTTTCAACCATGGAGCCCAAACTTCCTTTTTATGAAATTGCATATGTTCAAGTTTTATTATCTATAGGTATCTCTTATTATGGATTATGAATATAAATTATGTTAGGGTTTTATGAAATGTTGATTGATAATGCATAAATATCTAAGCTTATACCATGAATTGATTTGGTCTATGGAGACTATGCATGTTTTGAGCTATGAAACTATGATCTATTATGAGATTTGATGATAGATTTCAAGGTACCCTACATTGGGGTTTTTCTACATGATGTTGGGTTGATTTACATTAAGTTTTCTCATCTTATTTCACTTTCGAATTTCATGATTTTGAACTAGTATCATGAACCCACCAAGTGTTAGATAAAATATCAAGTCAACAATTTTCAAGTTATTGATGATCTATTACGTGATTTATAAGTCAAGTGACTTCATGATGATTAAGTTCCAAGCATGTATTAAATTCTTGTAAAGTACCTATGATGTTGCAAGTGAATTGTTGGACACCTATGTTTTGATATTTTCTTGGGAAATGTGAAGTCCCTTCTTGATACTTGAATGTGATGGTTTGATGAGCTATTTTTATAACTCCTACCGAAAAGTTTATATAGTAAGGTAAGGACACACTGAAAAGGCAATTCCGTAAGGTACAATAAATCATGGCTCCTACCAAAAAGATTATATCATAAGGTAAGGACATATCGAAAAGGCCATGTCATAAGGTACATTATATCATGGCTCCGACCAAAAAAGATTATACCATAAAGTGAAGGCACTCTATAATACCTATCAAAAATGTCATACCATAAGGTAGAATAATTCACGGCTCCTACCTAAAAGATTATATTGTAAAGTAGGGGATATCTTATACTACCTATCAAAAATACCATGTCGTAAGGTAGGGGTATTGATAACACTTTTCGAAAAGGATATACCATAAGGTGAGTGTGTGGCTATTTGGCCCTTCTCATGCATATTTGTGTAAGGTTCGAGTATATATATCCTACATTGAGTTTGTGTTTCTCGATTATGATTAAGTATCTTGTTATTATAGCATATGACTCTCATTGCATTGCATCCCGCATACTTATTACATTCAAGCGTACTAACGCATACTCTATGACTATATGATATTACCATGTAAGAATCGGAGCACCTTTTTATCATCCTCTACATGGCTAGTTCGGTACTTTAGAGATAATCTTTAGTAAGTCCTTAAATCCGAGGATGCTATCTATGCTACCTTTTTCTATTTTGATTCTGTTTTATGTCGAAACTTGTTACTGTGAGGGTGAGCTCGAAAAGTGTCTTCACCCCTGCTCCATTCCATGTTAGAGGTTTTATTAGATATTGTGATGTACTTATTTTATGATCTTGACTCTTATAAACTTTTATGATTATCAAAGACTTCACTTAGTCTCGCTTTCCCTTTTATATATCTCTTGTTGTTGTTATTTTGCTTCCGCGACCAAGGATGTGATTGATATGCTAGAGGCTGGTTTGGGGTCCCTTTGGGTTCCCAATCGTCCTATCATATCTAGGCCCTAGGGTTGGGTTGTGACAGTAGGATAGGGGGTATGCCTCTTATGTCCCAAAAATATGGACATTTATTTTGGATTCAGACTGCTTTGATCATCCCTTGCCTTGGTGAGTATTGGATGGCTGAGGCAATGATAGTACAAATGTTATATCATTATCAGCTCATATGTTATGGTTCTTAGTTAGAGAAACTCTCGAATTATACATAACTTATTTAACTGAGTTGCATGCTAGAGTTTCTTTTAGGAGCATTAATCTTCCATCCTTTGCTGAGTTGAGTCATGGATTTTTGAGTTGATTTTGTTGATTTGTATTTGAGCCTAACTTGTTTCTTTATCCATCATACATACAAGTATATTCAATGTACTGGCATCCATTGGGGTCTGCATCATTAATGATGCATTTACAAGTGATAGGGGCTTTCAGCAAGCACATCGTTGAAGTACAAAATCTTGTTTCTAGATTTGGTGAGCCCTGAGGAGTCTTTTTCTTTCTTTTATTGAGTATTATAAGTATTTTATTTTGAGGCAGCCAAGGAATTGTTTTGGAACCTCCTAGATTGTATAGCGGATTCATAGACATTGAGTAGAGATAGTCAATCATTATTTATTTTTCAAATTTTGTCCATTGGAAACTATTATCGAAAGATATTTATCTAAACTAATAGCTTTTCTTGAGCATTTTTCCATTGTTGAGTATGATGTGATGATGAGGCTAGGTAGTTCTCTTGGGAAATTAGCAATGGCTCTTTAAGTGTCAGCCACTCCAAGAGTACCCTCCCGGGGTATGACAAACTTGATATTAAAGCACAATGTTCAAGAGTCCTAGGGAGTCTATGAAGTTGTGCCTGGTAGATTCTTGTTTATAGGTGTGTTTTTCACCACACTTTATAAGCAAGATGCTATAGGACATTAGGTATTGTTACCTGTAAGGACCCAGACTTTGTATGATCTCAATGGAGCATGGAAATTTTGTTCTGAAAAAGTTTTGGACCAAGTTGACTCTCCATTGGAGTCCTCACGATCCTTGTGAGGTCACACGGCCCATGTGGAGCCTCCATGGAGTGGCCCTTGGCCTTTGGAGCATGTTTGGCCTTTAAATTTGGTGTTTTGAACTAAGGCACACCATACTTGGATTCCTCACGGTCTGTATGACACTTCACGAACTATGTGGTGGGCCGTGTGGTGGCCCTGTATTTGAATCCCACAATTTTGGGACCACGTATGGTCACTCGGCCAAGTTCATGGCTCGTGTAGGGTGTTACGGCCTGTGTAGCCACACATAAGGCTTCCGGAGTAAAATTTTTCTAAGTATGGAATCACTGTCTCGGAACTCAATCGTGGAAAGTTTCTAACAAGAGGGGTACGGGTAGTGTCACGGCCCGTGTGGCCTCCCTGAAGGTGATTTCATTGAAAAATTCTAAGTATGGGATCTTCAAGCTCAAGATAAGTCACTTTCAAGCCCTCAATTCAAGCTTATTTATATTGTTTAAGGCCATCATGGGTCTCCTATATCAAGTCAAGTTCAAAGGAATTCCATTAGCTAAGTTTTTACAAGTACCGATAGAAGGGTCAACTTTAAATGGTCATTTATCTTAGCGCAAAATGAACTAGGTAGCCCATGACCTATCGAATTGAAGCTCATTGAATTGGCTTTCTAAAGTGTCACGACCCAAGGCTAGGGCCTAGACGAGACCGGCAAAATGGGAACCCAAAGTAACTGTAAACAAGCCACATAGCATATCATTACACATCCTTGCGTGGAAGCAATTAAAAGACAATAAAAGATAAGCATACACAAGGGGAATTGGGACTAGGGGTAGACTTCCATATCATAAACATCAAGAAATAAGAGAGTCAACGCTCGTTGCATAGATACATGACATGTCCAATGACACCTCTACTACATAGATAAGAGCAGGGGCTAAGACAAGTAACTAGGCTCACCCACATAGTAAATACATAATCAAAAGTGATAGTCTTAATACATAGAAAGAGATCATAAGCAACGTCCCCGAAATAGAGGACTCACCAACAACCTTGTAAGACAATCGTGCTTGCCACGTAGAGGAGGAGGATGCTCAAGCGATGCTCCGGTCCCTACATGGTAACATTACGTAGGCATAGAGTATGCATTAGTACATTTGAATGTACTAAGTATGCGAGATGCAATGCAATAAGAGATAGGCATTACAATGCAAAATGCATAATTATAAGCAATGGAGAGCATAATAGCAATATCGCATGTATGACCAACGCTTAAGTAAATCATACTTTACAAATCATTCATCTTACGTAGCTCATAATATATAAGTGTGGAAAGTAACCCCTACTGACAAAAAATAAGAACTTTTGGAGAAGCAACCTTCCTTACGGGAGCCCGTTCCCTTTTGGAGAGAATTTTATGAGTAAGTTCATCTTACAAGAGCCCTTCCCTTTGCGGATTAAGTGGCCTTCCTTGCCGGAGCCCATCCCTTTTCGGATTAAGAGACCTTTCTTAAGGGAGCCCGTCCATTTTTGGATTAAGTGACCTTCCTTAAGGGAGCCCGTCCCTTTTTGAATTAAGTGACCTTCTTTACAGATGCCAGTCCCTTTTCAGATTAAGTGACCTTCCTTACGAGAGGCCATCCCTTTTTGTATTAAGTGACCTTCCTACGATAGCCCGACCCTTTTAGAATTAGGTGGCCTTCCTTATGGAAGCCCATCCCTTTACAGATTAAGTTACCTTATTTACAAGAGACCGTCCCTTTTCGGATTAAGTGGCCTTCCTTACGGGAGCCCGTCCCTTTTCGGATTAAGCATTTCATAGAACTAGTTCATCAAACCATTACATTTCAATCATGAAAATAGAACTCCTCATTTTCCCAAGAATACAACAAACATAAGAACCCAATAATCTACTTGCAATGCCATATGTACTTTCTCATGAAACAACTCATGTAACATTTCTATCATCATCATAAAGTCATTCGTATACCTACATTTCCTCTCATCATCATACATCATATGCATACCTTCATCTCATCATCTTAACATTATATACATACAATCATTTCATCATAATATAATCATAAAAACATCATGCAACTCATAGGACATGCAATGGACCTTCAATTCCTCAAGTAACCCTAGCCGGACATTTTACCGAATACCTCGAGGGTGTGTAGTGCTAATGTAAAACCATGAAATTCAAGAGGGAAATCATGATAGTAAATTCAATTTAAAAGCTTCAATAGATACTTGGTAACACCCTCAAGCAATATACATCAAAACCTTTCATAAAATCTTACAATAGATCTTAGATACATGCCCAAAATATGGTAAAATAGTCACAATTTCATAAAGCTTTAACATAGCATGCAGTGATTTTAATAATAATAAGGCCAGTGAGTAAATCAACTTTAAATTATGAAAATTTAGGAAAAAGGATGTTTGGACATCATGGGTGAAGGGAACCCGTGAAAGAAACCCACATACCATAGCCATTGGAGAATCCTTGAAGAAAGTTAGAGATGGAGACTTGAAGCTTGAAAGAGAACCTTCAGATCTAGATCAGGGTTTTGGTACTTCAATTTTGAGAGAAATATAAGACTAAGTGCTTGAGTAATTATTGGGGAATATCTTTGGTAATATGAGGGTGAAATAAGGCTAAGTATAGGTTTTTTCTCGTGTGGGAACACTTAAGCCCAAGACTTAAAAGTCTTAGACCGAAAATAAAAACTGGCACCATTTTTGTACACTGCATGTAGCAAAAGCGACGCAGATTTGCTTCTGGGATTTGCATTTTGCAAATTTTGAATTTTGATATGGTTGCTCTAAAATCAGGGTTAGACCCATTTCCCACTAATTTTGACCCCCTAACAAGAATATGAAGTCGGATTTTTGAAATAATGCACGATTTTTGAGGTATATGGAAATTATAATTCCAGGCACTTCCGAGGTACATTTTTGGGCACTTTTTGGGTCGTTTCAATATCTCCCCCTTGGGAAAATTCATCACAGAATGTCGAAGAAACGTATACGAGAGGACTGATCATAACCAAATCAGCTGCAACAAGAATGCAACAATACATGTAAAACACCATTTTCAAAATATTAACATAAATGTCAAAATCATCATAAACTTGTCAATATAAACATGGATGCATGCAAATGGTATAGCGGCTGAAACATAGGGCTCGGAATCATGTAAAGACTTGACATGATATCATAATCTTAATAGAATGATGGAGATATGGGTATTTATTTACCATGCCCGCTCCTCGAGAGACACTTCTGACTAGACGAACCTTCCAAAGAGCCTTAACGAACACCACATCCTTATCAATCAACTCCTTCCACCCTTCCATCCAATGTCTCTACCGGAACCTTCTCTTAAACCCACTTATCCTCCTCAACATCCAAAATCGCATGGGTTTTACAGTACTAGAGTCATCACCCCATCCCTTTAACATACAAGCACGAAGAACCAGACAACTATAACACCCCTAGGTAAACCTAATCCTTATGCAACCTTACCAACCTCCCTCTACATTCTATAAGGACTCACAATCCTAAACTCAATTGTCAACCTTAAACACATCTAGTCCACTTAGTACCATAAACCACCATCTCCCCCTTGGGAGACAACCTCCACTCTACTCTGTTTCACCCCAAAGCTTCCAACCCCAATAAGGTGGAATCAAGGTCTTGCTTAATCTAGACCTCTCCAACTAAAGAAGGTTTGGAACCATCAAGAATAGTACACCACCATGCTCAATTTATCTTTGTCACCATCATCAATACATGCTAGGCTACCTAAAGCATCGACATAACATTAGCCTCACCGGGGAAAAATAATGCACACTCATATCACACTTTATAAAGAATGTTAACCACTTTATCGTTATCTTCTATTCACACCTATAATGTTTAGCAAACAACCTCTCATCCTCAAGATTTGCAACACTACCCCCATGTGATTCACAAGTTCTAAATAAACTAATGCTCCACCAGTAGAGACCTCCAAAAACATACCAAGGTAGGGTTTTAAGACCTTATTCACGAAACCTATAAACATAGCCGGTGCATAAGCCAACCAAACAACTCCAACAATACTCAAATACTCACCCCTAGTCCAGAAATACACTTAGGAGTATCACCTACTCTCATCCTCACTTAGAGACAAAACCCAAAACAAGGATCAAGCTAAGAGAAGTGATTATCACATTTTAGTTGACCAAACAAATCGACCATCCATAACCATCATATTACAACCTTTGGGTTCTACCCTTATTGGAAACACAATGCGCATGTAGCCAAACTGCCTCAAGATCTCCAATCCATTAAACCAACTTCAACAAAGATCACAAGATAAGACTTTACGCAATAAGAATATGGAGCAACCCTTATAAGACTTTCTAGCACCAATAGACCCACATAACCAAATCTTACTAGTAACAAAGGGATAATGAAAGAAATACCGACTCTCGGCCAACAAAGCATGGACAATAAAATCAAGGAAAAATCTCTAACTTAGGGTTGCATCATCGGGCACCTCATCCTTTCCTTGACTTCTTTTAAGAGCATAGAATCTATTTTGCCTAGGAGCATCCCTTTGGCCCTGAGGGCGACTATCTCTACCTTCGATTTGAGCATGGGGACAATCAATAACCCGGTAACCCATTTAACCACATCCAAAGCAAGCACTAGAGTTCCTCCAAACACGACCACCATGGTTTTTCCTACACTTAAGGCACTTGGGCTTAGGCCCTACCACCTTATTTCTTTGGTTATCATTAGCAATCCTTCCATTAAGAGCTTTAGGAGACCCTTGGCCTTGATGGAATCGGCCATCTTTGGGACTTTGAAACTTATCATCAATACGGGTCCTCTTGGCCTCTCTACTCCTCCTCTTCCTCAATTATTCCCCTTCCAATTGTTTGGCATATGTCATCAAGTGGGACAAATCCATATATCTATTCAACATAGCGGACCGGCATTCCTCATTCAACTAATCGGACACGCCCATCATGAACTTGTTCATTCTAGACCTTGGGTCAGCAACTAATTATGGAGCATATTAAGAGAGTTGGTTAAATTTGAGGGAATACTCCCTCACACTCATAAATCCTTGCTTCAGGTTAATAACCTCCGCCAATTTATCTTTCCTAAGCTCAAGTGGTTAGAACCGATTAAGAAAGGCCACCTCGAAATCCTCCCATAGAACCACATTGTCAACCCCCTTCTCTTCTTTCCAATATGTAAATCATATTTATGCCACCTCCTTGAGTTGGTAAGGCACCAACTCTGCCTTCTCTTCTGACCTCACCCCCATAATAGATAGCATTTTGTATACTTCATCAATGAACTCTTAAGGATCATCATTTACTTTTAACCCATAGAATTCTAGTAGGTTCATCCTTATAAAGTCTCTCACCTGAGATGCCGAAGTAGGAGCATGAGGGGTTTGGGCCCCTTGATTGGCTTGATTAGCCACAACTTGGGCAAGCATAGAGAGAGCATCCTGGAAGTCTCCATTTGTTGGTTGCCCCTCGGGTGTGCGGCCTTGTCTTCCTCTTGGGTTAGGCATGATCTAGCATATCAAAGAATAATAGTTAGGGGGAGAATAACCTTACTTTAACTCTACAGCACGACTTAGAACACGAACAAGGGAAAGATTTCATAAAACACCTCATAGCCTCCTATTCATAGTTTTGGTGTACAACACAACTATGAATAACACTTTAATCGACGCGGTATTTTGTACTTCAAGGATCTAACAATCTAGTGCTTTGATACCATCTTTGTCATGACCCAAGCCTAAGGCCTAGATGTGATTGGCGAATGGGGAACCCAAAGGAATCCTAAACAAGCCTCACAGCATATAATTACACATCCTTGGTTGCAGAAGCAATTAAAAGACAATAAGATATAAGCATAAAAAAGGGGAATTGGGAGTAAGGGTAGACTTCCATATCATAAACATCAAGAAATAAAAAAGTCAAGCCTCATAGCATAGATACATGACATGTCCAACAACACCTCTACTACATAGATAAAAGTGGGGACCAAGACAAGTAACCGGGCTCACCTTCATAGTCAATAAATAATCAAATGTGATAGTCTTAGTACGTAGTAGGAGATCATAAGCGACTTCCCCGAAAAAGAGGACTCACCAACAACCTTGTAAGAAAATCGTACTAGCCATATGAAGGAGGAGGAGGATCAAACGATGCTCCGGTCCCTACATGTTAACATCATATAGGTATAGAATTTGTGTTAGTACATTTGAATGTACTAAGTATGTGGTATGCAATTCAACAAATGATAGGCATCACAATCAAAAATGCATAACTATAAGCAATGGATAGCATAATAAGAATATGGCATGTATGACCAATGCTTAAGTAAATCATGCTTTGCAGATCATTCATATTACATAGCTCATAAAATATAAATGTAGAAAATAACCCCAACCAACATAAAATAAGACCTTTTAGAGAAGCAACCTTCCTTACAGGAGCCCGTTCTCTTTTGGAGAGAATTTTATGAGTAACTTCACCTTATGGGAGCCCGTCCCTTTTTGGATTAAGTGGTCTTCCTTATAGGAGTCGTCCCTTTTTGAATTAAGTGACCTTCCTTATGGGAACATTTCTCTTTTTGGATTAGCTGACCTTCCTTATGGGAGCCCATCCATTTTCGGATTAAGTAACTTTCCTTATGAGAGCCCGTACCTTTTCGGATTAAGTGACCTTCCTTACGGGATCCTGTCCCTTTTTGGATTAAGTGACCTTTCTTACAGGAGCCCGCCCCTTTTTGGATTAGGTGGACTTCTATACAGGAGCCCATCCCTTTTTGGATTAGGTGACCTTCCTTACAGGAGCCCGTCCATTTTGAATTAAGTGACTTCCTTACGGGAGCCTATCCCTTTTCAGATTAAGCATTTCACAGAACTAGCTCATCAAACCATTACATTTCAATCATCAAGAAAGAACTCCTCATTTTCCCAAGAATATAACAAACATAAGAACCCAACAATCTACTTGCAACATCATAGGTACTTTCTCATAAAACAACTCATATAACAGTTTTATCATCATCATAAAGTCATTCATATACCTACATTTCCTCTCATCATCATACATCATATGCATACCTTCATCTCATCATCTTAACATTATATACATACAATCGTTTCATCGTTATTTCATCATCATATCATCATAAAAACATCATCCAACTCATAACACATGCAATGGACCTTCAATTCCTCAAGTAACCCTAGCCAGACATTTTATCAAACACCTAAAGGGTGTGTAGTACTTGTGTAAAACCATGAAATTGAAGAGGGAGATCATGCTAATAAATTTAATGCAAAAGCTTCAATAAATACTTGGTAACACCCTAAAGTGATATACATCAAAACCCTTCATATTTTATGATAAATCTTAGATTCATAGCCCAAAATATGGTAAAACAGTCACAATTTCATAAAGCTTTAACATAGCATGTAGTGACTTTCATAATAATAAGATCCATGTGTAAATCAACTTTAAATAATGCAAATTAAGGAAAAAGGATTCTTGGGCATCATGGGTTAAGGGAACCCATGAAAGAAACCCACATATCTTAGTCTTTGGAGAATCCTTGGAGAAGGTTGGAAATGGAGACTTGAAGCTTGAAGGAGAACCTTAAGATATGGATAAAGGTTTTGGCACTTACATTTTAAGAGAAATATAAGACTAAGTGTTTGAGTGAGTATTGGGGAATGTCTTAGGTGATATGTGGGTGAAATAAGACTAAGTATAGGCATTTTCTCGTGTGGGAACACTTAGGCCCAAGACTTAAAAGTCTTGGACCAAAAATAAAACCTGGCACCATTTTTTTCTATTAAGTTGTCAGTAATCAATGCACATTCTAAGAGAATCATCCTTCTTCTTCACAAATAAAACTGTTGCTCCCCAACGTAATTTACTAGGCTTTATAAAACCCTTCTCCAACAAATCATTCAATTGTTCTTCAACTCTGTCGCAACCATATGGTAAGGGGAATAGACATGGGTTGAGTATCGGAAAGGAGGTCTATACTAAATTATATTTCCCTTTTGGGGGGAACACCAGGAAGTTCATCAGGAAAGACATCAAGAAACTCATTAACCACCATAACCGACTTAATAGGAAGGACTTTGGACTCTACATCCCTAATCCTCACAAGATGATAGAGATAATCCTTAGAAATCAACCTTTAGGCTTTAAGCAAAGAAATGAATCTACCCTTGACAACTACATCACAGCTTTCCCACTCAAGGACGGGTTCATTAGGGAATTGGAATTTAACCCTACGGGTTCTACAATGAATTGAAGCAGAATATGCATGCAACCAATCCATCTAAAGAATGATATCAAAATCCACTATATCTAATTCAACAAAATCAAAAGGCAAGATTATATGCAAAATGAATATGGCAAAACTTCTACAGACTCATTTAGCAACAATGGACTCACCAAGGGGGTATACACTTTATAAGGTTTACACAAAAATTCGGGGCTAACATGAAGTTTTTTGGCAACAAAAGGAGTAATAAAAGATAAGTGGCACTCGGGTCTATAAAAGCATACACATCAAAATCAAAAACCTTTAACATAATGGTGACGACACCGGATACCTCATCTACCCCTTGTCTCCCTTGAAGAGCATAGAATCTATTTTTCCTTGGAGCACCCCTTGTTGGCCTCCTCTCCCCTTTTGACCCTCATTTGCACCTTAGACTTGTGGATGACTATCTCTACCTTTGTCTTGAACATGAGGACAATCAATCACCTTATGACCCACTTCTCCACAACCATAGCAAGCATTAGAGTTCTTCAAACATGGGCCATTATGGGTCCTAGCATACCTTTGGCACATAAGGTTAGGTACCACACCACCACCACCTTAGAATCTTGGATTTTCATTAATATATCTCCTATTAGTATCATTTGAAGACCCTTGGCCTTGGAACTTCTGGCCTTGAGGAAACTGGCCACCCTTGGAATTTTGGAATCCACCTTCAAAATGAGCCCTCTTGGACTCACCACTTCTTCTCTTTCTAAGCTTTACCCCCTCTAGTTCTTTGGCATATGTCATGAGGCGGGACAAATCCATATCACCTATTAGCATGGCATATGAAACTCCTCATTAACCAAGTCAGATACACCTAACACAAATTTGTTCATCCTTGTCCTAGGCTCGGCAACCAATTCTGGGGCATACTTGGAGAGTTGGTTGAACTTAAAGGGAATACTCCCTCACACTAATGGACCCTTGCTTAAGGTTCATAAACTCTATCATTTTAGCCTCCCTTAGCTCGATAGGAAAGAACCGATTGAGGAATGCAGCTTTGAAATCCTCCCAAGGTACAGCATCATGATCTCTCCTCTCTAACTTCCATTAAATAAACCAAATTTGAGCCCCCCTTTGAGTTGGTGGGCCGCCAACTCTGCCTTTTCCTCTGAGTTAACCCCCGTTATAGATAGCATTTTGTACACCTCATTGATGAACTCTTGAGATCATCAGCTGTTTAGGATCCATGGAACTCTGGTGGGTTCAGTCTAGTGAAATCCATCACCCTAGAAGCCGGATTGGGAGCATGAGGGGCTTGGACCCCTTGGTGAATTTGGTTGGTCATAGCACGAGCCAACATTATAATAGTATCACGGAACTCATCATGGGCTAAACCTCCACCTTAAGGAGCTTGAGGAGCGGGAGGGGTCAGTTGCTCCTCGGGTGTATGGGCTCTCATTAGTCTCCCTCTTGGAATCAACATGATCTAGAAGAGAAAAGACCATTCATTAGGGGAAAAGCCTTACACTTACATCTGAAGCATGATATAGACCATGAAGAAGTGAAACAGCTCCTAAAACGCCTCATAACCTCCCATTCATAATTGTGGCGTGCTTCACAACCATGAATAAGACTCTAATAGACATGGTGTGTTTGATTTCAAGGACCATTAACAACCTAGTGCTCTGATAACAAGTTTGTCATGACCCAAGCCTAGGTCCTAGACGTGACACGCTGAATGGAGAACCCAAAGGAACCCCAAACAAGTCTCTTAGAATATCAATCACGCATCCTTGGTCGCAGAAGCAAGAATAACAATGCAAGAGATATAATTAAAGGAAAAGGGACAAAGGAAAGTCTTTGATAATCATAAAATGCTTAAGAGTCAAGCTCATAAAAGCTCATAACATAAGTACATCAATTGTTCCAACAACACCCCTAACATAGATTGGAGCAGGGGCGAAGACATTTTGCGGGCTCACCCTCATAGTATCAAGCATTCAACATAAAGAGATATCACATAGTAAGAGTAGCATAGCTAGTGTCCTTGGACTTGAGGACTCATCAAAGCATATCTTCTGAAATACCAAAACCAGCCACATGGAGAATGATCGAGACATACTCTGGATCCTACATGGTAATATCATGTAGGCATAGAGTATGTGTTAGTACATTTGAATGTACTAAGTATGCAGGATGCAATGCAACAAGACATAAGCCAACATAGTCAAAATGCATAATTATAAGCAATGGATAAGTATAATATCAATATGGCATGCATGATTAATGCT
>JAABOM020000012.1:8930361-8958805 GCA_011800125.2 Solanum clarkiae
CATGTACATATATACGTGTGTATGAATGTTTGTGGCAAGCTGGGTTTTCTGTTTGCAGGTTTGGGTAGTTAGTAAAATAGAGGAAACTCTGCTAAAATTTCGATAGAATCCTTAACTAATGTGATTGGGAATTTGACTTGGATTGTTTGGGTGCCCAATCGACACTAGTCACGGCCCCTGGGTTGGGTCGTGACAGTGGAGTAAAATATTAAAATTTTATAAAATTTTATTTGTAAAATAAATTTATTTCAGTCATCATGACATACCTTTTTGTTTCTTTTACTTTTTTAAAAAAAAAATTATAAATACGCGGAATATCTTTAATAACGTGGTAGTGAGAGATTGGCCAAAATATCCATGTCGTCGCATTTGTATTTCAAATATTCAAAATACCCACACCGTAGGTTAACTTTTTTTTTGTTGCGGGTGGGGATGAGAGAGGGATTGGGGGGTCCGAGGTGGAGTTAAAAATTAAATTTTTATCTGTTTTATGAGGGTGGGGTTGTGGCTAGGGGCCGGGGGTTATTGGTGGGGGGATGGTGGTGCAGTAAAAAATTAAAATTCTTAAAATTTAAATTTTTTATAATTTTTTTTTGTGTTGGGGTTGGGGGCTAGGTGGGGGGGATTTAGGTTTGAGGTGGAATAAAAAATTAAAACTTATAAAATTTGAATTTTTTGTAAAATAAATTTATTTTGGCCAATTACAACATATCGTTTTGTTTCTTTTACATTTCTTTTTTTTTAATTATAAATAGATGGAATAATTTTAATAATGTAGCAGCGACAGATTGGCCATAAATACATGTCATCACGCTTGTATTTACGCAATTAACATGTTGAATTCACGTGTTTAAATGTTTAAGAAATGATTAGTTTAAGTGTCTGTTTGTGCAATTTGAAAGTTAGAGGTCATACTTGTGATTTGAAACTAAGTTAAAAAGCTAACTTATGTATTATGCCTAAATATAAATATTAAAAAATTAAAACAGAGATAAAAGAATACATACATAATGAACACTGTGGTTGCCATTTCAGAATCTTGATTTTTTAAAAAAAAAAAAAAATTTGTTTGTTGTGTGTATAATTCGTTCTATGCCACTCGTTTATATAGTGGGAGTCAATAGCCATTTAGTTGACCGTTTCATTAATATGACTCTTCTGTTCCAAAAGAAAATAAAAAAATATTTAATTAGGATTTTTCTAGAATTAATTAAGGATAACTACATTGTTTGAATGGTTGTGTTAAATATTTGAGTTTAAGTTTTGTGCATAAAATTTCTACACTATGAAGTAATTTTAACCTACTATAGCAGGTCACCTATTTTTTCCTAATTCATTTTTTAAAATAAAAAGTTAAAGAAATTTCAGCGACAGTTGCTTCTTGATGCATTTTATCTGCTTCCATTTTATTTTTTCTTTCTATCCCAATGGTTTTTGTTTATTTCATACATATGAAAAATTATAATTTTCTTTTGAATTTGCAGAATCAAAGTGGTCATTCCAATATCAATTATACTATGCGAGTACTGTAGATCTATTAATATTGAAAATATTCACTTCTCTCTTTATTAGTAATTTAATTTAATTTTAGGGTTACTTTTGATGTGATTAATATGTTGTTTGTTCGAATGACTAGTGAAACTACTGTAACTGTTGTTTTTTGTCTTTAAGAGAAGCCTTCTAGTCTTCTCAATGATCATGGTGTAATTTTTCAATACAGACTGCTCTAGTACTTCCAATTTCAAGAGAGATCGATAATTCACCTAAATTCTTTTTTAGCAGATGCGATTAATTCTCAAGCCATGGCGAACAGGTAAAGAAGATGGGGAATAATGGTGTTCTCTCCTGAACCATACTCATTATCCAAACAAGCTAGATTATCCATCTCGTCTACTTGGACACGACCAAAGCTAACGATGGTCAACAACAAGACATATACAGCTGTTCTCGTCTGCCCAAGTAATGTGTTTACTATGTGAGGTAAAAGAAATGGAAGATGCTTCCAAGAGAAAAGAGAGTCGCTTATGCTTTCAAATATAAATGCATCAAAATTTGTACCATTCTATGAGATTTTATTCCATTATGAAAGCCTTGGTGGACTTGTCAGAATCTAAGAATTTAATGTAATGGAAGTTCAGATCCTTGTACTTGTTGTGGTACCATCTTAGGTACTACTTGATACAAAGTGTAAAAGACTCTTTACATTATTATGTTCACTTTCGATTAACACTAAGTGCATCTATTTTCGCACATGATACCAAATAAAATTTATTTGACCCAAATATAGATGACATACTGTAACACAAGTATAAAATTTTGTTACATTCAAATATGAAAACTGTCTTTAATTTACCCTATATACACGTCAAAATAAACAATGAAAACTAATAAATTGAAGTCTAATGTGTCTATCTGTACAAGAATACTAATGATGGTTCTAGTTGTAGACCTAATGTGTCTATCTGCTGCACCTAGAGAAGGTAGCAACTCTGATTTTATGTATTGCTGGTTAGCAAGAGGCATGATGAATTGTAGGTTCTGCATCCTACACTATTTAGACTATTTTTTGCTGTGTGATTGTAAAATTTTTGAACAAAATAACATGCATGGATGCACGTGCGACATACGTATTCAAGAACTAGTTATAATATGTATGCCTTTAAACTTTAAATACAAATTCAATTATTATTTTAAATAATTTATTTAGGGATAAAAAATATTTATTATTATTAAATATCTTGTTGAATTGTGATGCAATGGTGAAAATATATAGCTATTTGTTTCTCTATAAGCATACTAGATGTAACATCCAGTGATTTTTGGGTACAAAAGGAAATCCAACTTGTAACAACATACCGACCAACTGGTCCTTATATTTATGCTAATTAAAACAGGACATTACAGATTTAAGTCAGTACCAACTTAACTCTTAAACTAGAGCATTTATTATAAGCATAACAGTAAACTAAGATAATTTAGGGAGATCCATCTTTGAGCTTCTTAGTGATGGTGGCAATGTATTTCCCCTGATGAAATGCTTGCTTCAATTCAATGTCAGTAGGCTATTTAGAACTATCACCAGCAAATATGGACTTCCATCTTTGATTTTCTCCATTTCAAACATTTCAATGCCAAATATGTAGCCAATTGGAACAAACATCATTCCATGATGAACTAGCTGTGTAATTGCTGTCAACCTACATATATCGATCATCGAGGAGAGTTATAGTGTTGTACTTAAATAATTGTGTTTTTCTCAGATATGATGCTATAGTAATTTGTTCATTTCTTTAAATATCGACAAAAGTGACAGAAACTAAATGTAGTAATACACACTGTTGTAAATATTGTGTCCATTACTTTTGAACGATTCGACGTCTACCCTACAAAAATTTTCAAATGTCTGAGCAAGAATTGATAGAGGAAAGAAGACTAACGCGGTGGTCTCTTGTCCCCCTCCATGAGAACCCGTGCTATAGAAGATTCATGCTGATTTTTCATAAACCTCCAATTGCATAAAAAAGGCCTAAGTAGGCGTCATCATTTCAATCTTGTTGGAAAACCAAATACAAATCCATCAGCCTCAACAAGATCATCAGGTGCAATGATCGGTGTTGCACCTTGCAGAGGTGCAGCCATCTTTACAAGAATATCATCTGAAAGAGTTTCGTGCACCTATTTTATATATTAACCAAAAAATAATAATAAATTTGTCAATCCAGAAATTCATTTGATCAGCTAAATAAATCTTCTTGAAATGAATTTGTGCCAAAAAACATATGCCATGAAGAATAAAAGTCGTTGAACACGTAATCAACCTGCCATAACCTAGCTTGAACTCCTTCAATAGATGCAACACCTTTCTTGATCTCTTAAGCCAGACTCTCAACTTGACTATACATGGAATAGTAACTGTAAAATAGTACATTTAAATTAAAAAAAAAATTGATTTTGGAGAAAAACACAAAGATAAATATACATATGAAGAAATTGAAACAGAGAGAAAAGAATACATACATAATGAACACTATGGTTGTCATTTCAGAATCTTAATTTTTTTTTTTAATTGATGTTTGTTGTGTGTATAATTTGTTCTATATCCCTCTGTTCATATAGTGGGAGCCAATGATCACTTAGTTGATTGTTTCATTAATGTTGCTTTACTGTTGGAAAGAAAATTAAAAAAAAATAATAATTAAGATTCATCTAGAATTAATTAGTAATAATTACATGTTTGAATAGTTATATGTTAATTATTTATACTAAATAGGTTGCTGATGTCATGCTAAAATCATCATCGACGTAGATATTTATTTCTGTCATAATTATTTTTTTTTAAAAAGAAAGAAGATTTTTTTTTTTTGGAATTTATACCACTAGACAGAGAGTTTAGCGGCTTTTTATTAAAAATAAAATAGCTCACGGATAAGTACAAGCAAAGGGGACTAAACATTACCTTACCAATCACTATGAAGTATTGAAACTTCACTAATTAACAGGCGTGAAGAAAATAAGAGCTAGAGAGAACTATGTATTTTATGATCACCACAACATTTATTATATACTCTATGATGATATTAGAAATGAAGATGCTCAGATAATACAGAAATATAAAATCCAAGAAGAAAGTTGAGCTTTCAAACTCAAACTTCCTTTTACAAATGTATAAATTAAAAAAAAGGTAGATTGCCCGTCTAAACTTTAAAGTAACCTGAAATACTTTTCTCTTGTCTTCCTCTTCAAAACTGTCCAATAACAATTGATAGTTCATTATTTCTTCTTGTATTTATTGAATCTTTCTGAAGTTATTGACACTGTCATATGATTTTGCTTTGCCAGTCGCATCGGTAGGTGTGTTGGAACAAACTCTCCAATCACTTTACTATCCCAACTATGTAGTCTTCCATGTATTTTCTCTTTGATTTTGTTGCTTCCACTTCTTTGTTACCCAGGTGAGATATCTCCACCTAGACAAGGAGTAATCATATGTGCTTTGAGTGAAGCCTGCATTCAGAAATGCAGTAGTTAAGTTTGATGTTCCACTGTCTACATGCATGCTTTATCCATACAAGGACTTGAGTAATTTGCAAATCTTGTTTGTGCCTTGGCTTTTGAGTCCCCTGGTCATTTCCATGTATACCGATCTCCCTGTAGAAAAGTATTATGCACATCCATTTGATACAAATCCCAGCCCTTTGAAGTAGCTAACGCAATCACACATCTACTGACAAAGAAACCTTTAAAAGGTTCGTCAACAATTGTTTATCTGATGCTATATGGTCAGAAACACCAGAATCTACTATCAAATCTTGGGAACCAACACTGCATAATAAACAAGTACCTGTCATGTTATCCTGTCTCATCTCCTTGGTATCTTTTTTCAACAACTTCATCATTTGCTTATACTTTCTATAAGCGAATCCATGTGCTTTTGCTGTAAAAGCATTATTTACCTCTTAACTTGTCGAAGCTGTATCCGAGTCTGACTTTGTTGGTGAGGAGAAACATTATTTGTTGGGTGTTGCTTACTTTGATTTTCATTACTGCCCAAAATTCCAAATCCCTGATTATTATTTCCTCCAGAATTAGTATATGCAGAATGTCCCCTTGCAGAGTGCTGAATTTCATCTTCTATTATCATAGCATGTGCTTGATTTACAGATGAAGTAACACCGTTCAACAGGATTTATCTATGTCCTTGATCATATGACTCGTTCAATCCACTCAAAAACTAAATCAACCTCAACTGATATAAGAGATCTACATATTCCTTTGATTTTGGACAAGCACAACATGGAGAAGGCACCAAGGCATCATATTCTCCCAACAAATTCTTCAATTTAGTAAAGAATATTGAAACAGAATCAGTACCTTGTGGAAGTGTGTTGATTTCCCTATACTGCTGGTAGATCCTCATTCGATTTACTTTGTCAAATTATTCTCTCAAGTCTTTCCAACCCATGTGAGCACTTGTAGCATATACGATTCCACTTAAAAGTTCCTCAATAATTGTATTCATCAGCCATGATAGAACAATGGCATTACAGGTTTCCCGTTGCTCATGCAATTCATCTCGACACAGGCTTCTATTTCACGCACCAATCACGAAGCCATATTTTCTCTTTCCTAACAATGCAATCCTTATTGATCTGTTTCACACTCCATAATTCTCAAATATAGTGAGCTTGACAGGAATCGTAAGCAAAATTAATAGGGCAAGAACAACAGGTTGTACCTTTTTGACGATTTCACGAGAATTGTTAAGCCACCAATGAATTTAGCCCAAGATCATGCTCCGTTTCACTAGGAACATGGATTATAGTTCACGAACCAAATGCCTTTGCATGTTTTTGATGAATTAAACTCATATCCTTCACTAGTTTTGCACCACTTATCTTACGATAGATTCTCAAGTCCAGTTTTATTCAAAAAATTAAATTGACTTTATCTGCAGTATTTTCTTTTCTTGTAACTTCCTTCTTCCACTCACTTAAGGAATCAAACCACCTTCTCTAAAAATAGGGAAGTGATTGGTTGTTATAACCACCTCTCAATGGAAGTTAACAGTCCAGTCTTATCCTTCAGGATAAGATTGGACAGTTATTTAAATAACTGCACACCCGTAAAAACTAGATACTCGGGTCGGGTTAAGATTGGATTGGGTCGGTTCACATGTGTGACCCACAATCTCTCAAAAAAAAATATGTCTCCCACTTGGCACATGGCGGACAAGACCCGAGTGAATATTATATCAACCTAACACACAATTCATACGCAAAATGGTTCGTATGACCTGTGAGCATAAAGGCTTGCCTTCAAGGTCTTATAAGCCTTTTATAGGAATTCAATCACGTAAGGAAAGAATCCACTATCAACATGAGAATATCAATACTCACAATACCCCAGACTTTAACTAATCCAGTAATTAATCATTTTATCCCTCCTCCTCTTTAAAAGGCTGGCTCGCGAATCTATATTTAATTTCAATTTTTATAGTCTTCCCTTTCTGATCGAATCTATTGATTTCAAATGAACTACGTTCCTAGACATGCACTGCATTGGTGAATCATACATGGCTATTAGTAATATACTAAAGTAGCAACATCGATCAAAATTTCAATAAACGATTAAAGGGTATTCAATTGAAAAGTTTAACTTTGACTTTTTAGGGTCTCACACAATGATGAAATAGGGATCATTCTTTCTTTAACCCTCCTATCTCATAACACACATGGTATGAAATATATGCTATGATGTTCTCACCTTACACAGGTGCATGTGTCTTACTCCAACATCGCACAGACCTTGGTCTAGATATTCTTAGTGTCTAACCCGAGTTTCTCTCTACAATTATCCTCAACTCATTTCAAGAGAGACTCTTGTCGGTTTCCAAAATGAGTCTAAATGTGGCAGTGATACATATCTCTTCATGTTCTCCAATGTAAGAGGCGGTTGCTCGTGTGAGAGAGTCAATCTCATGACTTGTTTGATATATTAAACATTACCACATGCCTTTAAGATATAAAACAATCTTATATTGATGAAAAAGTTATAACAACAAAGTTATATTACAATACAAATCACATCCTATGTAAGCCTAGCGATTTAACATGTTTCTCAAAGAAGTCTCTTGATATCGCCTTCGTAAAGGGATCAGCTACCATTTCACAAGTAGGAATGTATTGTAAATTCACTTCTCCACTTTCTACTATATCTCTTACAAAATTATACTTGATATCAATGTGTTTGGTTTTGCTGTGATACTTAGGATCCTTTGTATATGCAATAGCCGCCTGACTATCACAATATGGGACCCATAGGATTCTTTGCAATATTCAAATGGTTAAAGAATTGCTTTAACCAAACAACTTCTTGTACTGCAGATGCACAAGATACAAACTCAGATTCCATAGCTGAAAGAGTTGTGCAAGTTTGTTTCTTGCTTTTCCATTTAATGGTGCCACTATTGAGCAAGAAAACATAACCAGGAGTGGATTATCTATCACTTCGATCATTAGCCTAATCAGTATCCGTGTAGCCTCTCAAGAGCAAATCAGACCACTATAACAAAGTGAATAATCTGCAGTTCCCTTTAGATATCGGAATATTCTCTTTATTGTCTTCCAGTTATATCTTCCACTTGCTTACCAGACTTACGGCATAATAAATATCTGATCTAGTACACATTATAGCGTACATCAGACTCTTAATAACACTAGAATATGGAACTCGAGATATTTGTTCCTTCTCTTTATCACTTCAGGAACATATTTCAAGGTTTAAAGTTTTACCTCTAGATATTGGAGTATCTATGGGCTTGCAACTACTCATTCGAATATGTTCCAATATTTTTCTTATGTAGGTTTCTTGAGACAAACTCAAAGATTTCTTGGAACGATCACTTTGGAACTTAACACCCAATATGTAGTCCCCATCACCCATATCTTTCATATCAAATGACATTGAAAACAATGTTGATAGTTTTCAAACACTCTAAATCATTTTCGGCTAATAGTATATCATATACATAAAGAGAAAAAATTACCAACTTTTCACTGGATCTTTTCACATATATGCAATGGTCTTCATCGATCATGGTGAAATCTAAAAAAATTATCTCTTTATGAAATCTCAAGTACCATTGCCTTGAAGATTGCTTCAGGCCATAGATAGATCTTTTAATTTATGAACTTTCTTTTCTTAGCCTTTAGCAATGAAACCTACAGGTTGTTCCATGTAGATTTTATCATTTAATTCTCTATTGAGAAAAGCAGTCTTCACATCCATTTGATATAATTCTAAATCTAAACGTGCAACTATAGCCAAAAGTAGTCAAACATAGATAACTTCACAACTAGTGAAAAGGTTTCCTCATAATCTATTACAGCTTCTTAAGTAAAACCTTTAGCCAACAGCCGAGCCTTGTATCTCTCTATTGACCCATCCGATTTATGTCTAACTTTGAGAATCCACTTATTCCCCATAGCTTTACGTCCTTATGAAAGTTCAACTAGATCCTAGACATTGTTGGTTTTCATGGACTCTAATTCTTCTTCCATCACTTTCAACCATTTTTCTTTTTTAGGACTCGACAAAGCCTCAGTCACAGAGTTAGGTTCATCCAACTCCGTGGGAGATACCAAGAAAATATAATCCTCAATCTAATAAGATCCTTTAGGTACTCCTTTTCTAGTAATTTTACATAATTAAAAAATTCAGATTCCTCTATAGGAATTTGGGATTCAATGCTCCCACTTGGACCAGGAATCATCTCTTGATCATTTACCTCATAAATTGTATTTGATGACATTCTTTGATCTTCTAAATTCAATATTTTGTAAAGAGGCTCACCTTCAATTATATAATTCCTTTTCAAAAAATATTTTCCAATAATTTGACATCTCGTGATTCAATTTCAGTCACACTTCCATCTTCCAACTCATCAATGAACACATATCGGAGCATTCAGAGTATCTAATGAAGATACATTTCTTTCCTTTTGGACTTAATTTATCAAAATCACCCAGAAGGTTTTTAAATATAAGCAACACAACCCCAAGGCTGTAGATCATCTAGGTTTATTTTGACCAATCCAAAATTCAAAAGGAGTTGAAGTTACTGATTTAGAAGGCACCTTATTCAAAATGTAGGCCACAGTCAATAATGCATTTCCCCAAAAGGAGATAGGAAAATTTATCTATGCCACCATTTACCTTACAGGTTGTTCCATGTAGATTTTATCATTTAATTCTCTATTGAGAAAAGCAGTCTTCACATCCATTTGATATAATTCTAAATCTAAACGTGCAACTATAGCCAAAAGTAGTCAAACATAGATAACTTCACAACTAGTGAAAAGGTTTCCTCATAATCTATTACAGCTTCTTAAGTAAAACCTTTAGCCAACAGCCGAGCCTTGTATCTCTCTATTGACCCATCCGATTTATGTCTAACTTTGAGAATCCACTTATTCCCCATAGCTTTACGTCCTTATGAAAGTTCAACTAGATCCTAGACATTGTTGGTTTTCATGGACTCTAATTCTTCTTCCATCACTTTCAACCATTTTTCTTTTTTAGGACTCGACAAAGCCTCAGTCACAGAGTTAGGTTCATCCAACTCCGTGGGAGATACCAAGAAAATATAATCCTCAATCTAATAAGATCCTTTAGGTACTCCTTTTCTAGTAATTTTACATAATTAAAAAATTCAGATTCCTCTATAGGAATTTGGGATTCAATGCTCCCACTTGGACCAGGAATCATCTCTTGATCATTTACCTCATAAATTGTATTTGATGACATTCTTTGATCTTCTAAATTCAATATTTTGTAAAGAGGCTCACCTTCAATTATATAATTCCTTTTCAAAAAATATTTTCCAATAATTTGACATCTCGTGATTCAATTTCAGTCACACTTCCATCTTCCAACTCATCAATGAACACATATCGGAGCATTCAGAGTATCTAATGAAGATACATTTCTTTCCTTTTGGACTTAATTTATCAAAATCACCCAGAAGGTTTTTAAATATAAGCAACACAACCCCAAGGCTGTAGATCATCTAGGTTTATTTTGACCAATCCAAAATTCAAAAGGAGTTGAAGTTACTGATTTAGAAGGCACCTTATTCAAAATGTAGGCCACAGTCAATAATGCATTTCCCCAAAAGGAGATAGGAAAATTTATCTATGCCACCATTTACCTTACCATATTCAATAATGTCCTATTCCTTCTTTCAGGCACACCATTTTGTTGGGGTGTGTAAGGAGTAGTTAATTGTCTGATTATGCCCTTTTCATTACATAACTATTTAAATTGATTTCACAGATATTCATGCCCTCAGTCAGTTCTCAAAACCTTTATTCTTTTATTCAATTGATTTTCAACTTCATTCATATATCTTTTAAAGAACTTTAGTGCTTCAGATTTATGAAAAATCAAGTAGACATAATCGAAGCGCGTAAAATAATCAATTAATGTAATGAAATATGTGGCACCAGACCTTGTATTCATATTCATTGGACCACAAATATTAAAATAGATTAATTGAAGTGGGAACTCAGCTCTCTTAGCTTTCCCAAATGGTTTACATGTGATCTTTTCGGCAAGACAATTTTCACAAGTCGGGAACTCAATTTTAGATAAAGGACCTAAATGTCTTTCTTTTTCTAACCTGTTCATTCATTCTTGCCCTATATGACCTATGCTTGCATGCCATGTAATAACATCAATATCATTATTACTTGAAGAACATGCCATAAATAATAGTCAATGTAATAGTCATAAGTTGAAAGATTACAATCTAAAACGATGAAAAGATCATAACGTAGTCCAAACCAATACAAAACATCAATTAGTGTTATTCTAATACCATTGCAACTAAAAAATGAATCGACACCATTATCTAAAAGCACTGAGATAGATATTAAGTTTTGCCGGATCTCTAGAGCATATAGAATATCATGAAACATCAGGGATCGGCCACCATGCAAGTCAATTTTGCAAGTGCCTATTCCTTTGACTTCTAGTCTTGCATTATTCCCTACATAAATTCATCTAGATCTAGATCTAACTCGACGAAACTCCACGAAAGCTTCTCGATCTCGATTCACATGGTTGGTGGATCCTTAGTGTACAATCCACATAAGATAAGATTCCGTTAGTAAAGAAGTAATTGCAACCTATACAACACTTAAAAGAAGCATTTAGAAATGTACCTTTTTTGGCTTGGTATACTCACGAACGAAATTCCCCGGAACATGGTAGTTGTAGCACTTCAACTTGCTCTTATCTCTTTTCTTAGAAAAACTTTTTCCTTTCTTGTAATTTGGTTTGTGCTTTTTCTCAGAGGGTCCTTCCTCGGTCTTCTTACCCTTTCCTTTCTTTTTCCAATCTTTCTTGCGCTTGAAGCCTGAAAATTTCATACCACTTGATTTAGTCATATAGGCATTATTAGCAATTTTAGTAGCACCAAGCCATTCGTCTTCAAGTTCAACATGTCACGCAATATCAAAAAAGTTTTTATGCTTTCATTGTGGGTCAGGTTAACCTTCAAATGCTCCCAACTATTGGGAAGGGACCAAATCACTGCTTGAACATGTTGCTTATCAAACAAAACGTGACCAACATTCTTAAGTTGAGCTATCATGTTTGACATCACCCTAAGTTTTTGCTTGATACTTTGATCATGACGTTTTTTCAAAGTGTCAAACTTGGTAGTTAGTTGTCTCAGGCGGGTCATGGAAGTGCCCTCATACGTTCCTCGCAAGTGCGTTCAAATCGCATGAACATTAGGACATTCCTCACATCCAGAAATTATTTCATCAACCACGGAGCTTAGAATTATTCCACATGCAATGAAATCTTCCCTTTTTCTAGCTTTGTAAGTTTCAAGTTCTTTTTTGTGTTAAGTAGTGTTACCCTCTTCTGGGTGACAAAGTATATGGTTTATGCCTTCGAGAGCATTTTGCTCGTCTAGGACATACCATATCTTATGAATTTAGATGTCGTAATTGTCACCATTCAGTTTTTCGCCTTTGTTTAAGTCAGCAATAATACTTTTAGTAGCTATGTCTATCAGTTAGAGATAATTTAACAACTTTACTCATCAATTTAGGCATGTATAAACTTACATTCAAGTAAATTTCTAATAACAGTTTCATATATGGTGTAAAATTGAAAGGGTATTATAAAATATCCAATCATCATTTACACTTCAAATGTTTAACTAAAATCAAAATTTAATTTCTTAATGTATATTTGATAAAGACTTATGCACCAAGATTGCTAAGTCTTAACTCAATAAAAGGATACCAGAATAATAATAATCCAAGGCTTCTGAATATATATTACAATAGAAAAACGATTGTAAAATGAGTAAGATATATTTTTTTTGAAAAGTGACAGTTCTTTTGACCTTTTTTCTTAAAATATTAGATGCTATTTTTTCTTATGTTTTCGGATGTTTTGGCTATTTTTCTTGAACTTAATAGAATAATTTTTCATCTTTGAGTCTTGAGTGTGATATGTTATTCTCTGCCAGAAATTGGTGACATTTGTTGTCACTATTTGAATGGTTCACACCACAATATTAAATTTCTGGTTATTATATCAGATATAGAGGAACGAAAATACGCTCCTGTTACTCCAAGTAGGAGTAATCCTCTTGATGGAGCAAAGATGATTCGATTCCAGAAGAAAAAATCACTTGAAGAATTTGATTATGAACAGGAAATCATTAAATTTTATTCCGTTGAAGAACAGAATTAAAATAGAGACTTGAGGGTAAAAAGAAGAGAAGGAAATAAATTGCTCGCTGCGTTTAAGAAAATCAAAATGGATGAGTCAGTCTCTCTTTTGGACTTCCTCAGAGTTTTTACTAAAAAAATTGATGAAACTGAAAAATATATTGTTGTTGATAAAGAAAAAGTCATTTGGCTTTTGTATGATTCCCTTTCACCTTATTGGAAGCTTGAATTAATTGAGGAATGTGAGAAACCTAGCTTTGATATCATTTGTAAGAAAAATTAATAGGGCAAAAATAATGGGTCATACGTTTTGACAATTTCACGAGATTTGTTAAGCCACCAACGAACTTAGCCTAAGATCACACTCCGTTTCACTAGGAACACGGATTATAGTTCCCGAACCAAATGCCTTTGCGTGTTTTAGATGAATTAAGGACTCTTATCCTTCACTGGTTTTGCATCACTTATCTTACAATAGATTCTCAAGTCCAGTTTTATTCAAAAATTTACATTGACTTTATGTGCATTGTTTTCTTTTCTTGTAACTTCCTTCTTCCACTCACTTAAGGAATCAAAATCACCTTTCCTATTATAAAGTTAATCTGTCTTTTTCAAAAAATTGTTAAAAAATATCAATCATCAACAATTCATCTTTTTAACCATAAATAGACAAAAATCAAGGCACATAAACACAGAATCAACAATTAACCAACCTGGCTCTGATATTATTTGTAAGAAAAATTAAGGAGGCAAGAACAATGGGCCATACCTTTTTGATGATTCCAGAAGAGTTGTTAAGCCACCAACGAATTTAGTCCAAGATCACGCTACTTTTCACTAGGAACACGAATTATAGTTCATAAACCAAATGCCTTTGCGTGTTTTTGATAAATTAAGGACTCCTATCATTCACTTATTTTGCACCACTTATCTTACAGTAGATTCTCAAGTCCATTTTTATTCAAAAATTTTAACTGACTTTATGTGCAGTAATTTTTTACTTATAACTTCCTTCTTCCACTCACTTAAGGAATCAAAACTACCTTTCCTAGAAATAGAAAAGTGGTTGGTGGTTATAACCATCTCCTCAATGGAAGTTAACTGTCCAGTCTTACACTTTAGGATAAAATTAGACAGTTATTTAAATAACTATATCACTGTAAAAATTCAGATACTTGTGTTGGGTTAAGAATGGATCTGTTCGGTCCACATATGCGACCCACGATCCCAAAAAAATCTTACAGGAATTAACACAACTTTTGAAGTGTCTAATTGACCTGTGTTGAGAGGATCGTCTTGATTGATTTTAAGAGATGTCATTGCCATATTTATTCCTCTTCTATATTCCCATTAGCTTAGTCACTGATGCACCGTGAAATTACGGCATCTTCGACGCCTAAGAATTATGAATAATTGTGAACCTAAAGCATGTTTTGTGTTTATGATGTGTCTTTTGTGTTATTTTTCAAGAAATATAGGTGAGGAATGATTTTAGAGGTAATGTGTCGTGCCCCAGAAGGGTACCCTAGATGTGGCCGACACTCAGAGACTATTGCTAGCCCCCAAGTAAACCACTCAATTAAAAGACAATCATTCATTCAACTATATAGCAGAAACAATCAGAAAATAAATAAATAAGATAGTGGGCAACTTAGTCATATCTATCTCGAAGAATAGGGGCCATAGGCCAATAAGACTAGTCTCAAAATCTATGACATAAAAATAGATTTAAGAAACTTAATTTAGAGAGGGAAGACCCCAACATCAAAATCATCATCTATATGTCTATGAAGCCTCTACTTCTACAGTCTAGGAAGGTATCATGATAGGCCATGACTACCACAAACTCAAATCATATGAAAGAAAATAAATTGTATCCTCCGAATACGAGAAGGACTCACCAATATCTAAAACTAGGAATGATGAACCTCAACGATGCATATACTGAAGTCCTTTATCTCCTATATCTGCATCATGAAATGATGCAGCGCTAAGTGACATCAGTATGTAGAATGTATGGTATTGCAAAATAGATGAATAAAACAATATAGGCATAAATAACATGGAATAATCTCAACTCATAAGGCACTCACTCAGAATGATATGGAATAATCTCAACTCATAAGACACTCACTCAGAATGATAGGTACTCATCTCAGGTAAGGATAAGGAGTAGAAAATAACTCATCAACATCAATCAAGACTCATACCATCAACTCAACATCAGAGTACTATTTGTGTGGAACCTATCTGGGTGTTTCTCTAATTGACAACCATCACCCATGAGCCGGTGATGATACAACAAAATAATGTCATTACCATATCTGTCTAGTACCTTGCCTGGGTAAAGGATGTCATATCTGTGGATCCACAAATAAAGAACATCAAGTCCTCTTTTGAAACTAAGGAAACATCTGATTTTACAATTCAATCCTCTTCCATACTGGCAACATAGTTAATGAGTACGGGAGGGACTTACTCTTACTCTTTTCGGTGCTCAATACTCCTCCCAGGACTCAACATGCTCATAAGACATCAAACATCAGGATTACACTTTGTTTAATCTCATTTGGGCATAGTACATCAATTCATTTTATCAACCATCAACTCTTAGATTAGAAACAACTCTTTTAGAATTAACTCATACTCTTTAGGACTCCTTGAACATCAATTTTTGCTCAACATCATCATCAACATTCACAACCTAACGAGCAACAAGAACATTATATCATCAAGGCTCTAGACTCATCCCCTAAGCTCATTATTGTAATCTTAAACAAGGTAATGATGTAGAGTTTCATATAATAATTCAAGTAAAGTATTTAAGTAGTAAATCAAGTTTGTGATGATCATCAATTTAAGAAAATTCATAAGATAGATATAATTTTCAATAGAGTATTCAAGAAATTTCACATAAAGACTCCATTACATTCAACTATCAATTTACTTCAAGCAAAGAGGCCCATGGAAGAACAATTTCATTCTTTAAGTTAGCCTTACATACCTGGGATGAAGAGTATAACAAGTCTCTACAAGGAATTTATCCCAAATCTTGAATATCTCAAGCTTTCCCCCTCTTCATCTCTCAAGAGTCTCTCTTAGAAGCTAGGAAAAGTGGGTTTTGAAAGCTAATCTATGAAAAATGACCCTTATACTCATGTATGGTACTCGGGATAGGTTAGAAAGGTCCAAAATGCCCTTCCTAAAATAAAAGAGAAAATATTCATCTTGAAATGCCTAGTCCGCGACGCAGACTAGGTGCAAATTAGTGTTTTTCATCCAAAAATCCTCTGAATGAGTTTTTCCAAACTCCGTCAAAATTTTGAAAGAAATACAGTCATAAGTCCGCATTCAGAGCGCGTTACAGCCCTAACATGCACCGACACTATCTTGGTGTTTACATCAAAAAATTATCTTTTGATCTGGCCGCTCTAAAATTCAACCAAGACCATCTTCTCACTCAATTTTTCGTTCTAATCACAAATTTGGTCTCAGATTTTCTATTGGATCTTGGAAAGACGCATTATGTGCATGTCTCTCCTCTAGGGGTATTTTGATAATTTCACCAGATATTACATCATCTCCCCCTTGGGATCACTCATCTCAATACTCATTCGACAACTCAAACCCTCAACACTTCATCAGCCTCTATAAACTCTACTCAGACTCAAGAATAGACACATTAACTCAAGAATAGAAACATCAATTAAGTTAAGGATAGGAATAATACCTTCAACATCCTTATCATTTGGCACGAATAGATGCGGATATTTGGTTCTCATATCTTCCTCAGCTTCCCACATGGCTTCCTCAACAAACTGGTTCCTCCATAAAACTTTGACGGAGCCTATCCCTTTGTTCCTCAGCTTACGAACTTGACGATCAAGGATTTGGACTGGAATTAGCTCATAGGATAAGCTATCCTTTACTCCAGTACTCTCAATAGGAATCACCAAAGTAGGATCTCCCAAGCACTTCTTCAACATGAAAACGTGGAACACTGAATGAATCCTGTCTAACTTGGAAGGCAATTCTAACTCATAAACGACCTTCCCAATTTTCCTCACAATTTAATAGGGACCGATATAACGAGGACTCAACTTTCCTTTCTTCCAAAACCTCATGACATCCTTCATAGGTGACACCTTCAACTACACCCAATCATCTACCTCAAATTCTAAATCCCTTCTTCTCACATCAGTCTAAAACTTTTGGTGGCTCTGGCAGTCGTCAACCTCTCCTTAATAACTTTCACCTTCTCCATAGACTGGTGGACAAAGTCAGGTCCAATCAACTCAGCTTCCCCAACCTCAAACAACCCAATCAGTTATCTACATCTTCTTCCATATAAAGATTCATAAGGGGCCATTTGGATTCTGGCATGATAACTATTGTTATATGTAAGTTAGATTAATGGTAAATGGTCCTCCCAATTTCCTTTGAAGTTAAGGATGCAAGCCCTTAACGTATCCTTCAAAATTCGAATGGTACGCTTTGCTTAACCATCTGTCCGAGGGTAGAAGGTTGTACTCAAATTTACCTTGGTACTCAATCCCTTCTAAACAGCTCTAAAAAATAGAGAGGTGAAATGAGCTCCTCTGTCCGAGATGATAGATAAGGGAACTCCATGCAATCTCACAATCTCACGAATGTATAACCTATCATACTCCTCTGCTATGTTAGTTGTCTTGACTGCAAAGAAGTGGGATGATTTAGTCATCCTATCCACAATCATCCATATCGAATCATATTGCTTTCGGGACTTCGGTAGAACGGTAATAAAGTCCATGTTGATCATCTCCCACTTCCACTTAGGAATTTCAAAGCTTTGAGCCAATCCACATGGTCTTTGATGTTCAACCTTAACCTATTGACAATTGGGAAACTTAGAGACAAACTCAGCAATATCCTTCTTCATTCTATTCCACCAATAGAATTCTCTCATGTCATGGTATATCTTAGTAGATCTAGGATAAATAGAATATCTGAAAATATGAGCTTCAGCTATGATCCTCTCTCGAACACCGTCAACATCGGGAACATACAACCTATTTTTGTATCTCAATGCTTCATCTCCCCATTTGGAGAAGATCATCACCTTTTGTTTATGGACTACTTCCTTTAATTGGAGTAAGACATGATCTTGGTCTTGCTTTTCCTTTATCTTTGACACTAGAGATGAAGCAGACCTATCTTGAACATTGACCCCGCCTTCATTATTTTCTTCAAGTTGTACTCCCAATCGGGCCAATCTATACACTTCCTTATCCAATTCTTTCCTCTCTTCCTCCACATGGGCAGTACTACCTATAGATAACCTGCTAAGAGCATCAACAACAATGTTAGCCTTATCTGAGTGGTAGAGAATGCTCATGTCATAATCTTTGAGTAATTCCAGCCATCTCCTCCACTGCAGGTTGAGCTCTTTTTGACTGAAGACATATTGCAAGCTCTTGTGGTCAGAGAACACATCCATATGTACTCTATACAAATAGTGGCGCAAGATCTTAAGTGGGAACACCACTGCTGCCAACTCGAGATCATGACTTGGATAGTTCTTCTCATGAATATTAAGTTGTCTAGAAGCAAAGGTTATCACCTTCCCTCTCTGCATCAGTACATAACCCAATCCAACTCTGGATGTATCATAATATACCACAAAGTCTTTCGTCCCATTGAGCAAAGTTAAAATTGGTGTTGTAGTCAGTCTAGTCTTCAACTCTTGAAAACTTCTCTCACATTCATCAAACCACTAAACCTTGACATTTTTCTGAGTCAGCTTGGTCAATGGTGTGGATAAGGAAGAAAACTCATCAATAAATCTGCGATAGTATCCTACCAACCCACGAAACTTCTTATGTCGATTAGAGAGATTAGTCTGGGCCAATTGTTAATTACTTCAATCTTCTTGGCATCCACTCGAATACCATCACCCGAGACAACATGACTTAAGGAGGCCACTGACTTGAGACAAAACTCACATTTCAAAAACTTTGCATATAATTTATGGTCCTTGAGAGTTTGAAAAACCACTCTAAGATGGTTGGCTTGCTCCTCTCATCCTTAGATTATACAAGGATATCGTCGATAAATACAATCACGAACAAGTCAAGGTATTTTCTGAATACTCTATTCATAAGTTTACAAAGGTTGCAGGTGCATTAGTCAATCCAAAGGACATGACCAATAACTCAAAATGGCTATATCTTGTCTTAAATATCATTGTTAGAATATCACATTCCCTCACCTTCAACTGATAGTAGCTAGATCTGAAGTCTATCTTGGAGAAGCAAGTGACACCCTGAAGTTGGTCAAACAGATCATCTATCTTGGGGAGAGGATACTTATTATTTATTATGACCTTGTTTGGTTGCTTATAGTTTATACATATCCTGAGAGACCCATATTTCTTTTGCAAGAATAGGACAGGATCACCCCAAGGAGAAACACTGGCCTTATGAAGCGCTTCTCTAATAAGTCTTTTCAATTGCTCTTTCAACTTTTTCAATTCAGCAGGGGCTATCTTATAATGTGGAATTAAGATAGGCTGGGTATTGGGGAGAACATTAATCCCAAAGTCAATCTCCCTATCAGGAGGGACTCGGGGCAGATCCTCAGGGAATACTTCAGGAAACTCACTTATAATCGAGACTGACTATAGAGTAGGAGACTCAACATCTTCAGACTTAACTTGCACGAGATGGTTGATGCACCCTTTGGAGATTAGCTTTTTAGCTCTAAGACAGGAACTAAACTTGCCCTTAGGTATAATAAAACTCCTCTTCCACTCTATGACTGATTCATTAGGAAATTGGAACATAACAATTTGGGTCCTACAATCAACAGAGGCATAACAGACATGAAGACAATCCATGCCAGGGATCACATCAAAATCAACCATCTTCAACTCTACCAAGTCATCCAAGGTATCCCTATAATAAACGGATACTACATAATCTCTATAGACCCTCTCAACTAAGATGGACTCACCAGTAGTAGTGGAACAAAAAAGGGTTTAAGTAAGCACTCTGGGAGAATCTCGAACCTACTAGCCACACAGGGAGTTACAAAAGATAGAGTGGCACCCAAGTAAGGCGATGCATAATAATCAAAAGTAAATACTCGAAGCATATCCATAATAATATTTGGTGCCACCTTCTGATCCTGATGATTGCCTATTCCATAAAGATGGTTTTTCCCATTTCCTGCACCCATAGTAATACCTTTCTGAGGACTGCCAGCTGGGGGTGTTGCGGAGGATTGTACTTTATTACTTCCATCACCCTATTTTCTCATAGGACACTCTTCTGGAAGTGACCAGTCTGTCCACACTTATAATAAGAATTTTTTCCCTCGCGGCACTCACCTAGGTGTAGTTTGCCACACTTGCCATAGTGTGGCTTTCCTCTCAAACCATGGGTCACACTAACCTAGGATTCAGAACCCTTAGCCCTGAAATTATAATTACCATAAGACTTCTGATCATACCTATTTTGTTGGACATATGCGCTTGTTGTAGAGGTTGCATAGCTAGAAGACGTCTTCTGAAAGTAGGGTTTATCACCCTTATTATGCTTCTGTTGGCTAGGATCATGCCATGTTGATTTGGCTTTCTTGCTTAGATGTTGTTCTCTATCATTCCTCTTATTCTTCTCAGTTTGCTGGGCATAAACTATAATCCTGGAGATATCCATACCTAGGATCAGCAGTGCTGCTTTGCACTCCTTCTTTACTTGCCTACCCAACCTAGACACGAACTTTCTCATCCTTGCCCTCATGTCCTGGACCATCTCTAGAGCATACCTGGACAACTCAATAAACTTGAGACTCTACTCTTTGATGGTCATCCCCTCTTGTTTTAGGTTCACAAACGCATAAACCTTTGTCTCCCTTAACTCTTGGAGAAAGAAGTGACCGAGAAAAGCAGTCTCAAACTCATCCCACTCAGCAGGCTTAACATCCACACCTCGACTATCCTCTCACTGGTTATACCAGACATTAGCAACATCTTTAAGCTAAGAGGAGGCAAGTTTAACTCCCTCGACCTCAGTCGCATGTATAGCCCTCAAGAGCTTGCACATCTCGTCGATAAAGTTCTGTGGGTCCTTATCAACTTTCGACCCTGTGTAGACTGGTAGGTTCATTCTCAAGAAGTCTCTGAGCCTAGTTGCAACTGTGGGCTCTTGAGAGTTAGAGCTAAGGGCCTGGGAACCTCGGCTATCATGTTGGGAGGCAACTAGCTGAGTGAGCATAGTAATGGCTCCCCTGAAGTCTGCCTCTATGGTAAAAGCTTGCTGTGTAGGAGGTGCCTGTGGAACCTCAACAGTTCTGGCAGGTCAATCTCTTCTCATCATCCCCGTCTAAGTTGGAATCTCTGGTGGGTGATTCTCAATGGTTGAAGTTGAGGCATCTCATTGAGCAGCAATACATTTTAGAGGCATGATCTGCAAATGTGTAGCACACGAATTAGAAAAGAGTTTTATAGAGTTAAATTCTATAGCACAAACTCATAATACAGAAGAAGTGTAACCATTCCTCATGTCCTATAGCCTTCTGCTTATGAAGTGTGTTGTATAATACACCCATAAAAAATAATCTACTAGACACGACTTCATAGACTCCCTAGTATTCTTGAACTCTATTCTCTGATACCAAGTTTGTGATGCCCCGAAAGGATACCCTAGATGTGGTGTCACGCCCCAAGTCCCATTAGGGCGGACCGGCACCCATTGCCGATAAGGCTCGGGAGAACCCACCTGTACTTATGCACTTTCTATACATTTTATAAAAAAATTCTATACTCAATATGCCATTATGCAAGGAAACAATAATACAAGCCAAAAGATAATGCATGCGACTACGCCGTTAGGGCCACGGTATTAAAAGTACAAAGCACGACCATACTTTAATTTACATAGTCTATAAAGCCTCTAAATAAAAGAGTATCTGATAAGGGTCGGGACGGGCCCCGCCTCGAATAACTATACAATATAAACATATAAATGTTAGACACACACAAACTCCGAAACAACCTGGAGCTTGGTAAGAACAACTGGATGTCCTGTACTCTATTGGGGAGATCTACTAGCACCTGTACCTGCAGCATGAAATGCAGGTCCCCCACAAGGGACTCAGTACGATATAATATACTGAATATGTAAGGCAGCAAATACTGTATATCAAATAACAACTCAATGAAACTATGCACTAGTATAGAATGAGGGACCACCTTTATATATACTTTGGAATCGAATACTTTATGTTCTTTATATTGCTTTACTTTTACTGTATAATCTGTACACATCATAAACTATAAATGACCAACTGACTAGTGGTGAACTGTATCGGGTTCGTCCCTTTGCTAGGTTCTTCTTTAACCCCCTCGGGCTATCACCCATGATAGGATCGTCCCTTTGCTAGGTGTTACTTCCACCCCCTCGAGCTACCACCTATCAAAACTGTATACTTTATCTTTCAATTACCTTTGAGATGATTCTTTTTGGTGGTCATAATATTGGAACTTTAGGACTTTATATGCAATATATAATATGAAAATAATCATTCAAGACAACATGGCAATGAAGAGAGTATGTTACATAAGCAACGAAATGTGTATGAAATGAAATAACTCATGAACTTTGTTTAGCATCAAAAACTCATGTGTTTGGTATCCATATAGGTATATAGATTTGAAGGTAAATATATATAGAAGCATATGAACATTGAAAGAGTGGATACATGGCTTCTTGTCATGTTGGAGTAGATAATTACCCTTACTTACCGAAAGTTCTATGTTTCATTCCAAATGATACGAATTCAAGTAACCTTACATACCTTGTTTTATGACCTCGTTACTATCTTGGAGTGGCTGCCTTTCCCTCAAATGATTATCTACACCATATCGGGCAATAAAACTATTATTAGCAGCAACACAATACTTCTAGGTAGTCCAAAATCATAAAAATGATCATCTGGACAGCAAGCGTTCAATTAGTGAGGCAAAGACATTTCTTCAACCTTTACACTTATAAATGTATTTTCTAACAACCATTCTTATGTACATGTCATGTACATCTTATTTTCAGAGCCTTAACAGTCCCATAGCAGCCCACAAAATACAACACACAACAATTCTTCTCAACATATAAACAAGCAACATAACGTTATACCCTTTCACCATACTTTGACGTCAATAATCCCAAAAATATTTTAACTTTACCAAAATTATTTTCAATAATTTTACCACATAAAACTAGTCTTAATATAGCCTAAAAATAGTCTCAAATCAGGGGTAAGTCATGGAGTAACATACTACAATTCTACACAACTTACAAATAGACAACATAACATTACTCCCCCCTTCGCTACATTTCGACGACGACAATTCCAAACCTTTTCCAACTCTAACCAAATTATTCTAACAAAATTTACACATACCAACAATGATAATACAATCTTGTAACATCACCTAAGAAGTTATTAAGAACAATAGCCAATAGCTTTAAATCCAACAACCTATAACTTCTAACTAACATCACACTTAAGATAGCACAATAAAACTCATATGTTAAATGCAACCAAAATCTGAGCAGCAACCTTAGGTTAATGTCTATAACTCAAATAATGTTAAGAACATCAAATTTGCTTCATAGTACAGCCCACAAATCATATAAATATCACTAAAATCAAAGGCAAGAGTGCAGCAATTTTTTGGACACATGCTGTCTAGAATTTCCAGCAATCTATCGTATCATCTACTTCTTGATTTTCATGAAGAAATCATACCAAATACACAAATATAGTTGCTTAACTTTATATTCAAGGTTGATCAACTCCTTATGAAGCCTAAGAGATCCTTTGGCTACTGCTGCTAGGTCAAGAAATGTTTAGAGAGAAAGAATGAGAAAGCTGAAATTTGTCTGAGTGTAAGAGTGGCTGAAATTTGTTGCTTGTAATATCCTCTTAAAGGGCCTCATTTGGATGACTTTACTTGGGAGTTTTGGACCATATAAGACCACTTAATACCACAAATAATAAGGCTGGTTATGCAGCATCTTGGACTTCAAAATTGAGCCTAATATGGGCATCAAATGGGCTGCCAAATTTCAGCCTTCCTCTTAATCCGTTTTTGGCCCAAATGATCAAGTAGATTGTGTTACATTTGGGCTCCTCTTACATTCTTCTTGGACTGAAAATAAGGTCCACTTATGATGTTAAAAAATAGGCTAAAATTACACCCTTAAAACAGATTGTATCCGTAATCGAACTTGGACGAAAATGACATTGAACCTCTTCTCCATTTAGCTAGCAATTTTAAGCTAAGCAAGTAGATGAATCACCTACTAGATTATTAATCCATACAAACGCCTTAATTCTTTTACTTTCTTTAGAGTTGCTATATCCTCAAGTTAACATAAAATGCATATACACAAGGCCCTTATAAGCATTAGATGCCCATATCACCCATTAACACGAGAATCAAGCACATTCAAGAATTGACGCTACTTTCACCAAACCATATCAAGATTTATTCCCATACTATTGGTATATGTAAAATGTGGGGTGTTACATCCTCCCCCCATTAGGAACATTCGTCCTCGAATGTTAGCACAGTTGGGTAACTTAACCATGTATAAACCTTTATTTAAATAAACCTTCAACAACAAAATAAGTATTCAATTACATGCACCTATTAGTGTTCCAATTCTGCATATTAGGTGTCCTCTTCAGATTCAAACAAATGAGGGTATTTTGATTTAATTACGTCCTCGGCCTTCTAGATTATTTCTTCTACTTGTTGATTTCTCCAAAGTACCTTCATTGAAGCTACTTCTTTATTCCTCAGCTTCCAAACTTGACAATCCAAAATAGCAACATGTACCTCTTCATAAGTGAGATCTTCTGTAACCCATACATCCTCAGTAGGAGTCATACGGGATGGGTCACTTATGCATTTTCGAAACATTGATACATGGAAAATTGGATGAACAATAGAAAGCTCTTGTGGTAACTCTAGCTCATATGCAACCTGCCCGATCTTCTTAATAATCTTATAAGGCCCTATGTAATGTGGACTCAATTTTCCCTTTTTACAAACCTCATAACACCTTTCATTGGAGATACCTTTAAAAATACCCAATCTCCTACTGAAAGTTCTAGCCATCTTCTCCTAGCATCCGCGTATGATTTGTGATGACTTTGGGCTGTTTCTAGTCACTACTGTATCACCTTAACTTTTTCTAGAGCTTGTTGTACTAGATCTGGCCCAAGCAAGGTAGTTTCACCCATTTCAAACCATCCAATTGGCGACCTACACTTCCTTCCATACAAAGCTTCATAAGGTGCCATCTTGATACTTGAATGGTAGTTATTATTATAGGCAAATTCAATAAGTGGCAAAGGTCAACCCAACTACCTTTAAAGTCCAATGCACAAGCTCGCAACATATCTTCAAGTGTCGGAATGGTGCGTTCTACTTGACCATCTGTTTGAGGATGGAATGTTGTGCTTAATTTTACTTGCGTTCCTAAACTCCTTTGGAAAGACTTCCAAAACTTCGCAGTGAATTGAGCCCCTCGATCTGATATAATAGAGATTGGAACTCTATGTAGCCTGACTATCTCCTTGAGATACAGTTTGGCATACTCCTCTGTTGTATAATCACTAACACGTAGGAAATGTGCTGACTTTGTGAGTCTGTCAACTATTACCCATATAGAGTCATACTTCTGAAATGAGCGAAGCAAACCAGTAACAAAGTCCATATTGATCAAATCCAACTTCCAAGTTGGAAGTTCTATACATTGCATGTAACCTCCTGGCTTTTGATGTTCTACCTTCACTTGTTGACAGTTTTGTAATACCCTACACCTAACAATATTGGCACAATTCAAATGAAACATGATATGATTTGGACCAATTGATGCAAATTTTCAAAAGTGCTTGAATCTCGCGTTAATGGGCTATATGTGCGTCTAGCGCTTAAGAGGCTTGAGTGTATACTTGTTTTGTGTCGAAGTGAGGAGATTACGATCTTAAAATGAAGTGAGAGAATTTAGGTGCTTGTAGGACTTAGGAAGCAAGTAGGTGAGTCAGCTACTTGCTTAGCTCAAAATCGCGAACTAAACGGAGACGAGGCTCGACGTCTAAATTGTCTAAGTTTGATTATGAATAAAGTCTGCGTTAACGGTGTAAATTTGGCCCATGTCTTAGCATCATAAATGGACTACATGTTAAGCCCAAGAGGCGTATTAAAAAGGGTCCAAAAATAATACAAAACACTTAGCAAATTGGGCCAAAACCTAAGTTAGTGAAAGCTGAAAATTTGGCAGCCCAAGTCCATCAAGTTGGTGCTCCAAAAAAGCCCAACTTTGAGGGTCAAGCTGGTGGGTAAGCTACTTAATTATGTGTGGTATATGTTGGTCAAGAAGTCAAGAGAGATTCGGCATAATATCCCTACATAAAGGGCTCCAAAGTTGCTCCCTAAGTCATTGTTCACTTGGACACAAAAAAATCAGATTTGCTCTCTCTACTTTCTCTCAACTTTTCTCAACTTTGTGAAGAAGCCAAACGACTTCTTTAAGTTCTTAAGGAGCCTCTACACCTTGAAGGAAAAGGTAAGTAATTATAGTTGTGTTTTTAGTATGGTTCTTTATCATGAAAAACACGAAATAGATGCTAGCTACGCTGCTAAAATTTGTTGGACAGGTGCTGTGCAGAAAGTTGCTGCACCTTTTCCTTTTGTTTTGGTGATTTCTCTATGGTTTGTGAGTTGTATTATGAAGGTAAATTGGTGTTCTTAGCATGGGTTCAGTTATAAACATCACCCTAAGGCTGCTGCCCTAATTTTTGTTTCATTTAACAAGCGCGTTTTACCAAGTTATCTTAAGAGTTATGTTGATTGGAATTTGTGGGTTGTTGGGTATAAAACTATTAGATCACATCCTTCATGACTTATTATGTGATGTTATAGTACTGTTTGAGGTCTATTTATATGCGTAAATGTTGCTGGAACAGTTTGGTTAAATTTGGAATAAGTTTGGAGTTGTCGATGTCGAAAGGTGTAATGTTATGCTGTCCGTTTTTAGATTGCACGGAATTGTGATATGTTGTGATTTATAGGCTTTTGTAAGGATGTTATGGATTTAAAATAGTCTATACATGATTTGTACATGCTAATGTATATGAGAAAATACGATTAAGGAGCGGAAAGATTGAAGGAACATGCTAGGGTTTATAATTGCCGTTTGTTGCCCGTGTGTTGTTTTGTTATGCAATTGGGCTTCCAAGGTATGTATATCGGCTGCTACTACTAGTTTTACCACCTATTATGTTGTAGATATCTGTTTAGAAGGAAAGGTCATTTTGAAATAGTAAAGATGTTCGACGACGAGGTATATAAGGTTACTTGATTCCGTATCATTTGGCATGAAACATAGATACTTCCGTGGTACATAAAGGCACTTACCAGCTCCGACCTAACTATTAACTGTGTCTCCATCCTTTGACATGTTCATATGATTCCATACGTAGTCACTTTCAGATCTGGTTACATACATGAATACCAAGATACATGTATTCCTTTTTGCCAAACAAAGTTCACAAGGTGTTCCATTTTATATGCATTTTATTATTTGTGTAACGTACTCTTTTTCCATTGTCATATTGTCTTGTATAATTATCTACATGTCATATGCTACATATACAGTCATACGGCTCCAATATTATAGCCACCAAAAGAATCATCTCAAAGGTAATTAAAAGATAAAGTATAGAGTTTATGGGTGGTACCCTGAGGAGGTTCATTGAGAACCTAGCATAGGGACGATCCCGATACAGTTTCCGGGTGTTGCCCCGAGGGGGTTCATTGAGAACCTAGCATAGGGACGATCCCGATATAGTTTCACCACTGATCAGTTAGTCATTTGCTTACAGCTGTGCATAGATTATACAGTACAGATTTTACAGTAAAGGTAAAGTGATATAAAGAACATAAAGTACATGATTCCACACTATAACTTAGGGTGGTCCCTGACCTTCTACAGATGCATGGTTTCATTTGAGTTGCTACATTTTATATAGTATATCCTGCCTTACATACTCAGTACATTATCCCGTACTGACGTCCCTTATAGGGGACCTGCATTTAATGCTGCAGGTATAGGTGCTAGTAGATCTCCCCAGTAGGAGTAC
>JAABOM020000012.1:8958905-8970163 GCA_011800125.2 Solanum clarkiae
ATTAGAACTACGACCTCATATCATCTCCAATTCTATTCCCATACTAAGAAATTGACTTTAACATCTATGCTCAATTATGAATCCTCAATTAAAATCCTATATCATATGAAGGATGACTCGGTCTTAGGTTAACAAAAAAATTTGGAGTGTTACATTTCCGGTAATAGAAGGAACGTCTGCAAGATAGATAGAATTGGCTTCAAGGATGCGAGATATGATCATCCCATAGGGGAGACTAGGGGGATCAATAGTAGAGTCAATCATGTAGTTGATAATAGAAGAGGTAACCTTGAATCTTTTCTTGGAGAGAAGGCAATAAGTGCAGAAGGTGTGTCGCGCATATAGGAAGGTGAAAGAACCCGCTCTTGGAAGGAGAGTAGTTGCCACTATGTGTGCACTTACATAGGCTTCAAAAGACACATCTTTGGGGCCAAGAATGGAAGGACACAGACCTGAGGGATTAGAGGAGAGATTCTTCTTGGCTTTTTCAAAGGTTACTTCAAAATTAGAGGGACAAAAATTTTTAATAGTAACAGAGAACCCAGAGCAATGAATTTCAAGAACTTCTTCTAGAATATCACAGTCCAAGAAAATCTGCTTACCAAAAACTAGGGTTTTCAACTTCTCCAGGTTTCGAGGATCAGAGGATAGTATAGAAGAGCCTGAACAAAGGTTCATATACCACTTTGGGCGCAGAGGAGAAAACATTTGCCCAACCTTGATATTTGAAGCATTCCTTAGTCAGACAGTGAAGGTTCAGAAGAAGGTCAAAATCAACAAGATTACCATGCACAACTATTCTGGTTTTGAGAGATTGGAAGAGGGTTTCATTATAGGAGTACCAAAAATCTTTTTTTACGTCAAGAGATTTTTCAAAATCAAAGCGACATTTCTTTTTCTTATTACTGGAGGGATGGATGGAAGCAAGTCATTTGAGAGAAGAGTCTAGTGGAGAGGTGGAAGATGAAGGAGATGAATGAGTGGAGGAGTTTTCAGAGTCGATGGGAACAGGGGAATAGGCAATGCCCTTTCCTTTGAACCTAGAACTCTTATGAGGAGGCAGGATTGAGAATGGTGAATGAGTTGAGATGAGAGAGATAGAGGAACAAGAGGATCATAAGAACGAGGAGGGAACATAAAGAGATAAAGGAAAAGTCTGAATCGACGGGACATAAAAGGAAGGGTGACTGACACATGGAACAAGCATGGAAAAACTCAAACGCCAACCGTCAATAATAAATGTAGAGTAATAAATGAAGTACCAGTGCAGAAAAGGAACCAAATCAGATTCTCGACAAATGTATCTCAACTAATGTAAATAATTATTACCAAAAAAGGTTGAAATATAACCACATAGACAAATAATAATTGCAATATTTACTAAAAGTAAATTAAACTAGTTTAGAAATAATATTTAAAATTTTTCTGAGATTGCAAAATCTTTCTGAACTGATTTTTAGTGTTAACAAAAATAGTCTTAATATTTCCATTTAAAACATGATCTCTTATAATATGATGCTTGATATCATATGCTTAGCCCTAGAATGATACACAAGATTTTTAGACAAACAAATAGCACTAGAGTTGTCACATAGTAATTGAGCAGATGTAATAGTTATATCATAATCAGATAGTTGATGACTAATCCATAAAAGGTGAGCACAACATTGTACAATGGCTACATATTCAGCTTCTGCGATTGAGATGGATACACAATTTTGTTTCTTGCTATTCCAAGAGACTAAGCAATTTCCAAGGAATTGGCAAGAGACACTAGTGCTTTTTCGATCCACTTTATCACCTACATAATCTGCATTTGAGAATCCACGAAGATTAAGTTTAGAGAATTTTTCATACCATAGTCCAAAAAAGATAATTCCAACTAGATATTGAATTATCCTTTTGACAGAAGTAAGATGAGATTCTTTAGGAGTAGATTGAAATTTAGCATATTTACAAACGCTAAATATGATGTCAGGATGACTAGTAGTGAGACAAAGTAAAGATCCAATCATACCTCAATACTTGGTTTCATCAACACTTTTTCCATTAGTAGCAAGATTCAGATTGCATGAGAGACTCATGGGGGTGTTTATAGTTTCAACATTTTCCATACCAAACTTTTTCACTAATTCTAATGCATATTTGCTTTGACAAATGAAATATCTTGATCAGTTTGATAGATTTAAAGACCAAGAAAGAAGGTTAACTCACCCATCATGCTCATTTTGAACTTGCTTTGCATAAGATTGACAAAGTTCTTGCACAGATCAGGATTTCTACTAACAAATATAATATCATCAACATATATTTGAATGATAATATTATCAGAGGAAGATTTTTTTATAAAAAGAGTGGTATCAATGCTTCCTCGAGAAAATCCATCAGATAGTAAAAATTTACTCAGGCACTCATACCAAGCTCTAGGAGCTTGTTTGAGTCCATAAAGAGCATTTGACAGCTTAAACACATGATACGGAAAATCTGGATTTTCAAAACCCGGAGGTTATTTTCAAAAACTTCTTATTCAATGAAACCATTCAAAAAGGAACTTTTAACATCCATTTTAAAGAGTTTAAAACCTTTATAAGCAACATAGGCAAGAAGAATTCAAATATACTCTAACCTTGCTACAAGAGCGAATGTTTCATCATAGTCGACTCCCTCCTGTTGAGAGTAACCTTTAGCGACAGGTCTTGCTTTATTCCTAGTTACTTTTCCAGCCTCATTTAACTTATTTTTCAAAACCTATTTTGTTCCAATGATTGTAACATTATCAGGTTTGGGGTCCAAGGTCCAGACTTGATTCCTTTCGAACTGATCCAGTTCTTCTTTCATAGCAATTACCCAGTCTTTGTCTTTCAAAGCTTCTTCTACCTCTTTAGGATCAAATTAGGATATAACAGCTATGTTGGCACTTTTTTTGCTGGATGCCCTTGTTCTCACTCCATCATTGACGTCACTAATAATGAACTTTCTGGGATGCTCAGGCTCACTCCTCCATTTATTTGAAACATTTTCAACTGCTGGTTGACTTTCTTCAACAGTAGTCGACTGATCTTTGTCTGCAACTACTATAAAGGTTATTTTATCACTGTTAGTGATTTCTTCATCATTAGAACTACATCTTTTCTCAGAAACATGGTTAGATTGATCAAAAACATGTATGACCTTTTCTACAGTAGAGGTACATTTATTAAAGATTTGATATGCTCTACTAGTGGTAGAATAACCAAGAAAGATACATCACTACGTGGATCGAATTTACCTAGACTATCCTTATCGTTGTTATGAACAAAACATTTGTAGCCAAATGGATGAAAGTAGCCGATGTTAGGCTTCTTTTCATTTTAAAGTTCATAAGGGGTCTTCTTGAGTATTGGCCTAATTAGACACCTTTTAAGAATATGATATGCAGTACTTATTGCCTCTACCCAGAAATGGTGAGAAAGAGTGTTCACAAATCATGGTACTGGCCATGTCTTGAAGAGTTCTATTTTTTCTCTCAACTACTCCATTTTGTTGAGGAGAGCGAGGGGCAAAGAAGTTGTGTGAATACCCTTCTTCGGAAATGACCCCAAAAAGTGCCCAAAAATGTGCTTCAGAATGCCCATAATTTTAAATTCTGTATATCTCAAAAGCTATGCGTGCTATCAAAAGTTCGACTTCGTATTCTTGTTCAGGGGGTCAAAATTTGGGGAAGAAGGGTCTAACCCCGATTTAAAAGTAAACGAATAGCAATTTCAATTTTTTAAAAAAAATTCTCTTATCTAGTGTTTGTCCACGATGATACCGCAACGCGCCTCCATTGTGAACATGTGTTAATTTAGTCTTCGCGATAGGTCTGCGATACGAACCTGTGTAGTTTCTACCCGATTATTTTTCTGTGCAGTCAAAGACTTTTAGGTCTTGGGCCTAAGTTCTCCCAAATATGTTTTTACCTATACCTAGCCTTATTTCACCTTCATATCATCCTAAACATTCTCCAATACTCACTTAAACACTTAGCCATATTTTTCACTCCTAAATTCAGGTCTCAAAATCCTCATCCAGAACTAAGGATTTTCTTCAAACTTCAAGTCTCCATTTTCAATCTTCATCAAGAGCTTCTTCAAAGCTAAGGTATGTAGGCTTTAGCCATTGGGTCCTTCCATCCATGGTGCCCTAATCTCCTTTCACTCAATCTGCATAATTTAAAGTTGATTTTACAAATGGGTTTGCAAGTATGAACATGTCTATGAACTATGTTAGAGCTATGTAAAGTTACTATTGTTTTGCTATGTCTTGAGCTATAAATCTTAGATCAATTGTAAGGTTTGATGAGAGGTTTGTTGTATATGGCTTGAGGGTGTTACAGGGTGTTGATTAATGGTTTTACAATGGATTTTCTTGCATGATCCCATCTCTAAATTGCATGGTCTTATACCGCCATTACACACCTGCCAAGTATTTGATAAAATGTTCGGCTATGGTTTCTTGAGGAATTGAAGGTCCAAAGCATGAGATATGATATGAATGATGTTATGATAATGAAATGAGCTTATGTATATCATGAATTTTATATTAAGTGTTGCATTAGACCATCCCCAATCCGAGGAGACCAAGAGCCCGGTAACCTAGATGGGGGGTCGTACTCATCAACTTAGTAAGACGTTTATACTTCATCACCAAGGTGATGGGATAGCATCATCATCAACCTAGATAAGGGTTTGTACTCATTAAATGAGTGAGGGGTTTGTACCTTACCACCTAGGTGATGGGGTGGCATCATCATCAACCAACCAAGGGCTTTGTACTTTGGAAAACTAGCTTGGTCTTTTCTATATATATGATATCCAATATGAGTATGAGTTACTTGAGCATCTTTTACTTATACATTGATCATGCATGCCATATTGTTTACTATGCCTATTGCCTATTGTTATGCATTTTGATTATAATGCCTATCTTTTGTTGTATTGCATCCTACATACTTAGTATATTCAAACGTACTAACGCATACTCTTGCCTACATGATATCACCAGTAGGAACCGGAGCCCAAGTTGATCACCCTCCTCCTCCACGTGGCTAGTTTGGTGCTACTCAAGCTAGTTGGTGAGTCTTCCACTTAGGGGACCTTAGTCTATATTTCTCTTATCATGTATTGAGACACTCTTCTTTATTTTCTATTTTGACTATGAGGGTGAGCCCGGTTTCTTTATCTTGGCCCCCGATCTTATCTAAGTATTAGAGGTGTTTGTTGCACATGTTATGTATCTATGATATGAGCTTTGACTCTTTTTCTCTTGATTATGATATTATGCAAGCTTTCCCTTTAGTCCCTTATCCCCTATTCTTACTCTTTATGTCTTTTATATGCTTCCGCGACCAATGATTTTTAATGACAAGTAAAGAGGCTTGTTTGGGGTTCCTTTCTGTTCTCCATTTTCCGTGTCATGACTAGGCTCTAGGCATGGGTCGTGCCAAACTTAGTATCAGAGCACTAGGTTGATAGATCCTCGGAGTCCAATACATCACATCGATTAGAGTCCTATTCATGGTTGTGAAGCGCGCCATGACTATGAATAGGAGACTATGAGGCGTTTTAGGAAATGTTTTTCTTCTTCATATTTTAAGTCATGCTATAGAGATGTGATAAGTTTCCTCCCCCCCTAATGATTGTTCTTTTGCTATGCTAGATCATGTCAAACCCTAGAGGAAGAAGTGCCCAAACTCCCAGGGAGCAGCCTACTAATGGTGAACTCCCAGGATGCTCTCACTATGCTTGCCTAAGTTATAGCCAACCAAGTCAATCAAGGAGCCCAAGACCCTTACGCTACTACCTTGGGAGCTAGGGTAAGGGACTTCATAAGGATGAATCCTCTGGTATTCTATGGGTCAAAGGTGGATGAAGATCCACAAGAGTTCATTGATGAGGTCTACAAGCTTTAGAATATCATAAGTGTTGGGCTGAATGAAAAGGCAGAGTTGGTGGCATACCAACTCAAAGGGGTAGCCCAAATATAGTATGATCAATGGAAGGGTAAGAAGGGAATTAGTAACGTGGTGCTTTGGGAGGAGTTCAAATTTGCTTTTCTTAATCAGTTTTTCCCTCTTGAGCTTAGGAAAGCCAAGTTGGTAGAGTTCATGAACTTGAAACAAGGTGCTATGAGTGTGAGGGAGTATGCCCTCAAGTTGATCATTTTTCAAAGTATGCTCCTCATTTGGTGGCCGATCCTAGATCTAGGATGAATAAGATTGTGATGGGGGTCTCTGACTAAATGAGTGAAGAATGCCATTCCGCTATGCTAATTGGTGACATGGAATTATCTCGGTTGATGACATTTGCCGATCAAATGGAGGAGGAAACGTTGAGAAGGAAACGTTGAGGAAGAAAAGGCAGCATAAGGCCAAGAGGGCCCATCTTGGGGGTAAGTTCCAAAGGGGTGGCCAGTTCTATCAAAGCCAAGGGCCTTCTCATGCTACTAATAGGGGGTTTGCCAATAACTTCCCTACCCTTAAGGTGTTTATGGTGTGGCTCCCATTGATGTGTGTCCTACATGTGGAAAGAGTCATAAGGGGTCTGTGTTAGAAGGGTTCTAATTCATGCTTTGATTATGGGGAGCTTGGTCACAAAAAGGTGGATTGCCTAAGAAGCTGCGGAAAGGGTCAGGGTGCAAATGTCGTTCCACTGGCTAGAGGTAGTCCTCAAGGTGGTGCCCCAAGGCACAATCGGTTTTATGTACTACATGGGAGGCAAGGGGTTGGTGAGGTTCCCGATGTTGTTACCGATGTTAAAAATCTTTGACTTTGATGTATATGTTTTGATTGATCCGGGTGCCACTCTTTCTTTTGTTACCCCCTTTGTTGGCCAAAAGTTCCATGTTTACCCCGAGTTATTGCATGAGTTATATGAAGTGTCTACTCCTATTGATTCCTCTATTTTTGCTAGGAACGTTTATAGAAGTTGTCCTATTTGGATTTTGCATAAGTTGTCCTAATATGTGATCTTATTGAATTAGACATGGTTGATTTTGATGTCATTCTTGGGATGGATTGGTTGCATGCCTACTATGCTTCTATTGATTATAGAACCCGTATGGTCAAATTCCAATTTTCAAATGAACCTGTCCTTGAGTGGGAAAGTCAAGATGTGGTGGTCAAGGGTTGATTCATCTCTTTCATTAAATCTCGTAAGTTTATCTCTATAGGGTGCTTATATCATCTTGTGAGGGTTAAAAGTGTGGAGTCCAAAGTCCCTTCCATAGAGTCAATTCCAATTGTAAATGGGTTTCCTGATGTCTTCCCAAATGACCTTCTCGATGTTCATCTCGAAAGGGAAATAGATTTTTGTATAGACCTTCCCCCCAATACTCAACCCATTTCTATTCCCCCTTATCGTATGGCCCCAGTAGAGTTGAAGGAGTTAAAGGAACAATTGAAAGATTTATTGGAGAAGGGATTTATTAGACCTATCCAATCACCTTGGGGTGCACTGGTATTATTTGTGAAGAAGAAGGATAGGTCCCTTATAATGTACATTGACTACCGGCAACTAAATAGGGTCACCATCAAGAATAGGATTGATGACTTGTTTGACCAATTGCAAGGGCTAGCTTTTCCTCTAAGATTGATCTTCAGTCCAGGTATCATCAAGTGAGGGTGAGGGAGTGTGATATTCCTATGACAGCCTTCCGGAAAAGATATGGGCATTATGAATTTGTGGTGATGTCTTTTGGGTTGACTAATGCACTAGCCATCTTCATGACCTAATGAATAGGGTCTTCGAACCCTACATTGATTCCTTCGATTGTGGTCTTCATTGATGATATTTTGATCTATTCACATAGTAGGGAGGAGCATATGGGGCATTTGAGGGTTGTGTTGGAAAGATTGAGGGAGGAAAAATTATATGCCAAATGTGAAAAGTGTGAATTTTGGTTGAAGGAGGTTGCATTCTTGGGTCATGTGGTATCAGCGGATGATATTAATGTGGATCCTAAGAAGACTGATGTGATTAGAAATTGGCCTAGACCATTGACCCCGTCGGATATTAGGAGCTTCTTGGGCCTAGCGGGTTATTATAAAAGGTTTGTAAGTGGGTATCCTCCATGATGATGTTCACACTAGAAAGTGGTCGCTATCAGCAATTAGCCTAACCGAAGGTTAGGATCGAATCCATAGGGAATACATAGCTTGACTACAAGAATTCACTATTAATCATTTCGAGTATCTATAACTAAAATCTCTAAATGGGGGGCATGGTTGTGATTCAAGAATAAAAACAAAAATAGAAACTATACGATGACACGAGAAAACACTTAATTTTTAGGGACAGTTTGGGAATTGTGTTCCCTATGGCACGTTGAGTCGATTACCCTAGACAACATAATGACAATTGGAAAATTCGCATGTAGAATAGTAACTTAGGTTCTTCCAACCCTCTTGTAAACGTGAAGGTCAAATTTTATCATGGCGCTTAGCCGGCAACCATAGAGTGCCAACTAATATTTACCTATTGTCCTAGTCAACGTCCCCTTGGTCAGGTTTGGTTGATTAGACAAGAACAAATTAATCGAATGCTGTCATCTACTTCCCTTTTCCTATTTGTCACTACTTTGGTCGGATCGTTATAGTAGGGGGGTGGGGTTTGGTGTTGGCCACTACCAAATAACAATCATCATGAAGAGAAATAGATAGTACAAGCAAAACCCCAATCGTAGAAATGCAACAGACCTAGGTCATCTCAAGTCAACTACCCATAGTTTCCACAACCCTAAGTTGTGGGTGCTTAGCTACTCATGCCTAAAGCAAAACTAACAAAAATTTAAATACAAGACATAGTTGAGAATTTTACCCAAAGCAATGAAGAGTGAAGACACCACAAATTGCAAACCACAAGCTTGATAGATTGATAATGAGTACAAATCAAGACTTGCAATCCCCAAAAGTGGGTTTTCCAAGAGAAAATGAAAATCTACTCTAAAACCCTAAAATATTTTCGACAGAATATTCAAAGGCACATTTAATGTTCATAATCTGGGATCTTCCAAATAAAATCCCAACTTAAAGTATTTATAGTGTTTATAAAATTAACCCCAAAAATTATGCAGAAAAGACAGCTAGCAACTAGTACGCCTCACAGGTACGACTCGTAGGGTCAGCTACGAGTCATAATCGGGGTCTCGTATCAGGCTCTTGGCATTTTGGACTCAACTGGTACAACCCACTAGTATGAGTTATTGCTTGGGCTATGAATCATATGCTCCTCTCATAATCCAGGCCTTCAGTTTTTGTTCAAAAGTTTTGTCTCTTTATTTCCTACTACGAGTCCACCTATACCAGTCGTAGTGAGACCTACGACTCGTAAAGTGGCTTCGTAAGACTGACCTCCACTTAGCAAATTTTTTATTTTTGATCTTTGTTTCTTGCTACAAGATCACCATATGACTCATAGCTTAGGCTACGACTCATATGTGAGCTCGTATGTCCTGTGCTTCAGCAAAATTTGTAATTTTTCTCCAAAATCATGCCAACCTACTTTTCCTGCAATAACACAAAAACATATAAAAATCATAAAGAGTCGTATTAAGAACTCACAAAATCCCTTGTGTTAGGCACCAAATCTCCTGTATTTTTATAGCATATCAACATCCTCAACTTAGAATTATTGCTTGTCCTAAAGTGACGACTCAATCTATGCAGACAATGAGAAATACATAACAGCTACCCTAATGGTATATACATCAATTACTCTAATTTAGGTACCCAACTTTCATTTTCAAAAAAAAGATTTCAAAGCTACTAAGTACAAAAAAACATAATGATGAGTCTGGCAACCCAACCATGATAAGCTAAGGGGCATCTACCATCCACAATGACTGGTATAGTCATATGCTAATCAAGTGGTGCAAATTTCCTCACAAAAAAGAAGTCTCTCTTACTCACTCAAAAAGCATTTAGAATTTAGGGACTGTGCAAGCATTCTCACTCTCACAATTGAAATTCATGCAAAATGACTAACACCATATGCTTGCCTCTATACTCAACTTTCGATTTGGTGATAAAGTAGATTTGGATCACTTTAGGACTTAATGGCTTGTAGCATAAGTCCAAGGGGCTTTGGTATGGCATTTTAGGCAAGTAGTGACTAAAAGTTATCCTTGAACCATGTTTACCAATACTTTTACCTTCATAACCCATACATTTTCACTAAATCCACCCTTATTCCCCTATTTCAAGCTTTCCCCGGGTGCTTTCTTTCTCTTTTTCAGCTGTGCCTCAATTTCAAATTCTTTTTTTCTAATCTTCAACTCAAGGCACTTTTCTTTTCTTTTTCTTCACCCAGATCATGATTATTCATTTCTTTCTTTCTTTTCCAACTAACCACCTTATTTTTATTACTTTACCATAATAAAGGCGACCCTTAACTTAGATTTTTAGCCTCAATCAAGGTTCACATGTTCATGGATAGACCAGGGCCAATATCAAGGTATTTCATCAAACAAGGTTAAGCTAGCAAGGTTCCAAGAAAGAATGATTACATGAGAAGCTCAAAAATTTGGAACAAGGGATTCACTAGCTCATTTGGTAGGTCATTTAGGTAAAAGTGGGCTCACTATCAGAACAAAGGCCTAAGATCCTGGCCAAATCAACCACATCACCAAACCAATCTTAGAGTACTAAGGCAAGTTTTGAGTCCATACACGATATATGAATGTAGAAAAATAAGCTCACAAAACAAATGATTTTTCACACAAACAATCAAGTATAGACTCATAAGTCATGCGTCCATCCTTAGCTTACCTTCACATTATCAGAACAAACATTGTCAGATACTCAAAGTGTATGAATGCATCAATAACCACAATTTCAAAAATTTTGAGGATACATAATTTTTTCAAATCATTCAAAATGCATTGAAAGACTATGTATATGCTAACAGATAATACTACTATGTATTTACATATTATCTACACCACGTAAACATGCCGGTTCAACAGAAAATTAAAACAACCACAAGAAAAAAGAAACACGACAAGAAAATATTGGGATAAAAAATAGAAGAAGTTATGAACTCGAGGCTACTAAGACTTTACCTTAATGCATATACTTTGTCCTTAAAGTAAAAAATGTATGAAAACCAAATAACAAAAACTTACATATATATATATATATATATATATATATATATATATATATATATATAATAATAATAATAATAATAATAATAAACATAAGAAAAAAACATGAGTAAAAATATCCTAAACATAAGAAA
>JAABOM020000012.1:8977808-8988405 GCA_011800125.2 Solanum clarkiae
TACATACATACATACATACATACATACATACATACATACATACATATATATATATATATATATATATATATATATATTCATGTGTTCTTGGAAAAAGAGCTGTGGGAAAAATCTGAGAGAATAGCTTATATTTTTCTTGTTTATCTCTTTGGTTGGGTTTATATTATTGAATCTTTGTTAGATTCTGGCTCCTAGTCTTGTACTAAAAGAGCTTGTTGAATCTTGGGGGATACACCCATATCGGGTGAAATATCCTTAAGGACAGTGTCTTTTGACATGCCTCAAGCTACGCGAATTTTCCACAAGTGTTCATGATGATGTTCTTAATGAAGTGTTCGTGTTCATGATGATGTTCGTGGTCGAGAAGAAGAAGTATTTTCCGTAGAATTTACAACAATCTTAAGGATATTTTATACCATTCTTACGAAATTTACTAATTCCTCTGTAATTGGAGGTTTTATCACACAGGTATGTTTTCCTCAAATTAGTGTATCTAAGATAATATAAATTGATATTTTGTGTAGTTATGTAATTCAACATATGAGACACAAAAAATTATTATATTTAAAAAATTTTATTTTAGTATTGAAATATGAGAGATATGGAAAAAGATTTTGACAAAGCTTAGGAGGGAACAAAGTTAATAATTATTTTTTGTTTTACAATGTTGAGATTTCATTAAAAAAAATTTACTATTAGACGTGTTTGATTTAATATTTCTGCTTTTATCAAGCCTTATATATAAAGATAGCTTGAAGTTGTCCAATTAACTTGATGACTATGTGATATGAAGTTGACATGTACTTGCATCTCTTTGGTGTTAGACAAGTTTAAGTGTTTATTCAGTATAAAATTTTTATCTGTATTTGACTAATAAAGTATGTGATAATTCTATAATCTATGTACTTGTCGAGGAGAAAGAGATATGATTTCAAGTCATAAAATATTATTATTTTGTGTTTGATGAAGCCATAATACTCCTCAATGTGGTAGAAAATTCGGAGAAATGATAATCCCGCCAAGAAAATTAAATTTGTGCTAGCGGGTGACATCAATTATTATGAGTTCTCAAGTGAATCTTGTGGCTAATGTGTGGAAAAAAAATTGGGTGTTCTATTTTGATATTGTTGAAGACATTTTGTGAACTAAATTTTATGCGTTCTACACCCAATTGGAAAAAGAAATGTTTATATTTGTTGGTTGATTCTAAAACTACTTAAGTTCTTAGAATGAAAAGTTCTTAAATTTCTATATCAATTGGCATTATCTGAGGTGTCATATGATTTTAAATATTAGTGCAAGTTAATTCTTGTGAAATTTATGAGAAAAGATTGAATGAATGTTTTATTTGAATTTGATAGTAAGTTAACATTTTATGAGTAATGAATTAAGCATGATTTATAATTATGGCTAATAGTTTTCAATACAAAAAATGATAGTGCTTATGTTAACTTAATTGATTGAGAGAATTTTTGACGTGTTAAGACTTATAGTCTATTCAGTTTAATAAAATGAATTTCAAATCTTACAAACTTATGTGTTCAAATTTATTATTTTAATATTTTAATAATGTACTTTTGGTATTTTTTTATATTGAAATTTCTTTCTAAAGATCAACTTATTAAACAATGTTGTTTATTTGATTTTATGAAAAACAATCTTAAGTTTTGAGAGTGTAAGAGATAATATTGTCACTTGAATTGTCTAGATTGTGGTCTTTATTATAATTTAGGGGTTATATTTCTTGAATAGTATTGATTTGTGATCTTTAAATGTATAGAGGTTACATTTTTTTAAAAGATTAGAGGTTACAAATATTATGTGTCACATTTATAGATATTTCTAGATAATGTGGTTGATATGTTTATTGATAAATTAAATTGCAATATATCTTCTTAAATATAAATTTGTATGTTACATATTAATTTGAAAATCTTTATAAATTGTGAAAAAGCTATTTTTTCATTTTAAAATATTTAAAAGTGTAGGGGTATTTTGCAAGTATAGGGGTGTCTTGTGGTTATTATACATGATCCTTACAAAAGAAAAATAGGATCCAAAATTTTGACTATATGCTAATTTAATATGAATGCATATTGTAGTAATTTATTGTGATGCGATTGAATACAACATTATAATAATTTGAATTTATTGAAAATATTATTTCTTTTGTAGATTGATTATATTTATCATACTAGTATTGTTGAAAATAATTTTGGGAGTGACAATTTCAAAGAAAGAAAAATAGTGACAAGTTTTACATCTGATTGGAAATGGTATTGTTGTTTATATTTTGAAAAGAATTCATTGATGATACATGGGAGGTACCATAAGTATAGTACCTAATTATTTAAATACTTTATTGTACTTAAAGGGGTATAATATATGAGAAAAAGTGGATTTAAAAATTCATGTGTGGTTACTAAGAAATAATAAAATTCTTGTGAACAATAATTTTTGCAACAACAAAAGATAAATACATGTGTTTGAGACACGGTGTAATTAAGAAGATGCTATGAGGTTAAAGTAATTATATAAATTATGTGTAGTCGGAGGTGAATTTGATCAATTTACTGACCAAAATAGACATCAAGGGGAGTGACTTGATTAGTCAAATTGAGAAGATCAGCAATGATGGTAACCCGACCTATGTGATTGAAGATCCCATGAATTAGGTTCATATGGGTAATAACAAGTCATTAGTGGATAAAGTAAGCACTATACAATTATGTCTCTCCTATGATGTGTGGATATAGTGCAACAATCTGCAAGGCAAAGTAAGGGTTGAGTTAAAACTCTTAATCCAAATCATATCCTTTATAGGTGGTGTATTGCTCTGTAAAATACACTTGATGATTGGACCTATATGAGTGTGAAGTGGTACCGCTTCTATGACATTATGACAGATTTCTAGAGCACTCACGAATACCAGGACATGGCATGGCCTCTAAGTGCAAAATCGCAAAAATAACAAAAATTGTACGAGTGTAATGTGATAAAATAAGACACTGGACTTACAAAAGAATTCTTGGTTCATAGAAGTTCTTAACTTCACCAATTGTTCTGTAAGCTTAATCTTGTTTTATCTAGGTTTAGTTCATAGTATACAGAGACCAGACTCGATGCATTATACTCATATGTGAAAATTCAGCAAAATCATCTTATTTTATTCCTTAATATTATTTTTGAAATATGTAAGGGATTGTTGGAAAAAATGATTTTAGTATCTCAAAAATATATTTTTCATCTAATATTATTATTTTAAAATATTATTATCTATATTTATTATTTTAGATGAGTCTTAATACCCTTTTCATTATTTTGTGAATTATCACTAAAGATAGCCAACTAAATGACTTTTGACCAAAAATTTATTGTCTTCAATTTCCCAAATGAATGGTCTTCAATGTATTTTATGATATTCATTCTCATGCTTTTAATTGTTGTTATTGAGACATTAGTAGTCTCTCTCTCTCTCTCTCTCTTTTGGCTATATACATATATATATTCATGTGTTCTTGGAACAAGAGGTGTGAAAAAAATCTGAGAGAATATCTTATCTTTTTCTTGTTTATCTCTCTGACTGGGTTTATATTATTAAATCTTTGTTAGATTTTGGCTCCTAGTCTTGCACTAGAAGAGCTTGTGAGGGATACACCCATACCTGGTGAAATATCCTTAAGGACAATATCTTTTGACATGCCTCAAGCTACGCGAATTTTCCACAAGTGTTCATGATAATGTTCGTAATGAATTGTTCGAATTCGTGATGATGTTCATGGTCGAGAAGAAGAAGTATTTTTCGTAGAATTTACAACATTACCAAGTTTGATTCCAAATTACTGCATCAAAATTAGCTTTGATAGCAAACCTTCACTCTGAATGCTTTAGAGTCTGCTTTAAGGTATGAGGGGTAAAATTGATAGAAAGCTAGACAAGGTAATTGAATAATTTTTTTGGGCAAAATATATTATTTTGTGATCGGGTTATTGGGCGGGTTAGCAGTGGAGGTGGGGGTGGCAGAGTTGGTGGAAAACGAGTTAGAGGAGGATGTGGGGGAAATCTTATTGTATGTATAAGAGAATTTGTGGAGGCGGGTGGGAGAATTATTGATATATTTCTGCGATAGTAGGTGATAAGATTGGGGCCTGGATTTTGTGAAGGGGCTAAGGATTGGGGGGAAGAAGAAAGTTGAGAAAGTGAGTTACTTGAACTCGTGGGATTCACATGATTCTGATCAGAGGAGGCGGACTTACAAGTTATTCCACTAGTAGGAGTCTCTCGAATAGGAAGAGGTGAAGGAAGTTGAGAAAGAATAGGGGAAAGAGTTTGAGTTTGAGAGTCAGCACGGGGGTCAACAATGTCCCATGTGAGCATAAAAGACTTGTTGTAAAGATGGGAGGATATTGTGTGAAAGGGGAAAACATCTTCAACAAAATTTTACATCACGTGAGATATAAAATTCAGAGTAGATGGGATCAAAACATTGATGGACATAATGAATCAGAGAGAAGCCGAGTTAAACACATGAAGTGGACCTAGACTCAAGTGTATGGGTGGTATAAAGCTTAAGCATTGGATAACATAGACAACCAAAAGTTCTAAGAGAATCGTATTTAGGTGTGACACCAAATAATTTTTCATAAAATGATGTGTTATTTAAAATTTGTATAGGCAGTCGATTAATAAGATAAACTACATGTTGACAAGAAAATGACCAAAATATTGAAGATAAGTATGCCTCATGTAAAAGTGTTTTGGCAGTTTCAGTAATGTGTCTATGACGATGCTCTGCTATGGCCACTCCTTGAGGTGTATGAGGAGGTGATACAAGGTGTTCAATTCCATTTGAATGGAGATACGAAGCAAGACCTTAATATTCACCTCCTTCATCAACATATAGAGAGATAATTTTTTAGTTAAAATATTTTTCTATTAAGGGATGAAGCTTGAAAAAAATGTCTTGAACCTCATGTTTATTTTTAAGGGTATAAAACTAAATGTATTTGATGTACTGATCAGTGAAAACATAATAATATCATTTTTTATCAATGAAAAATACAGGTGATGGACCCCATAAGCCACCAAAAAGTATTTATAATGGAGCAATACTAATTAGAGACAAACAGTTAAATAGAAATTGTTGAAATTTATGTGAACAACAAGAATTACAGAAAGTAAACTTGTTCAATGATGAATCAAGAGGAGAAAATTTATTCAAAATAAAGTTCAAGATATTAGAATGGGGATGGCCAAGGCGACGGTGCCATACGTGAGGAGAAACTATTGTAGTGACAACTTGAATAGTTGGCTTATTAATTGTGAAATTGGATCATTCATAGAGTCTGTTCCTATTCCAGGCAAATACCAGCGAAGCTTGCGTTTTCAAGTCCTTCACAAAGAAAGAAAATGGAAAAAATTCAATGGAGGTTAGATTATCTTGATAAAATTTTAATACTGAAAGAATATTTTATTTGATAGCAGGCGAACGCATAGTATGAGTAAGTTTAAAAGCATTATTTGTGGCAATTAATTTAGTAGAACTATGACAAGTGATTGCGATTCTTTTACCATCACCCATAGTTATGCCTTCTGAACCATTATACTCTTCAAGATTGGTTGGCTGCATTGTGACATGATGCGTAGCACCGAAGTCGATAATCCATTGGCTCTCTGCTGCTTGGTTACCTAAAAGAAAATTTGTCTTTGCCTCTAAATGATTATGAGATTGTGACCTGCAAATATTTATAGTATGACCTTGTCTGTTGCATAGCTAACAGTGAACATAGTTATTGGTGAAACGCCCTTGTGCAAGACCATTTATATGATTATTAGAGCACCTTTATGAGTTATTGTTGGATCGACAAGTAGTGCGGTAGTTGAAATTGGTGTGATCTGTTGTGAGTGACCATTGCGACGATATTCTAGTTGGTTCTTCTTCAATTCTTCATATTTAAGGAAAAGTTTGTAATCAATCGATTTTGCATATAATTCATCATACGAGATGATAGAATCTCTTGCTCGAATTGCAGTGAAAATCTGATGAAAATCTGTCTAAGTTATCAATTCATCATTGGTGATCGTAGCACCCATAGTGGCGAAATCATTGTAAATAGAGCGCACTTGATGGAGATAATCAGTAACTGGATGGGAATCCTTTGATAGTCATGCGAATTGGTCACGAAGTCTAAAGATTCATGTTTGGGACTTGTTGGCATAAGCCAGGTGCAAGGAGTCCCAAGCAAGTTTAGTGATGGAGGCAGTAAATAATCATTGGATCGACAAAAGCCATAATGGCATTCTGGATCAATTGATCTTGGTGGAACCAAGAGTGGTATGTTGAGTTCACCACTTCTTGATTATTTTGTGTGATAGTTGACGAGGGAGCAGGAGAAGAGCCATCAAGATGATCGAACAGATCGTGCCTACGCATAAGAATGGAGATCTGGGTTTTCCAAATGGAAAAATTATGGCTACCAACAAGATTGATAGGTAATTAAGACACTGGATTAAATTGAATAACAACATTAGAGTTTTTGTCGGTGGAGTCCGCATTCCATATATTTCCAGACATGTTAACAGTAAGTCTGATAGGCAGAGGATCGAAAAAAAACTCTGAGAATTGAGACGTGTGCTCTGATACCATATAAGTATTTTGAGCAAGATGAAGCAAATGATATTTTTATGAATATTCATGATTGACTGATATATACACAAAGGAAAAAATAAAGGAGTCTGATAGACTCCTCCTACGGTGCAACTAATCAGAAAATTAAGAGAAGTAACGTATTAAAACTACTAAAATAGTGGAATCAAAATAACAATCTATATAATAAAAAATAAAGTAGTAACAACAAAAAATAAGCAGTAATTGATAGGGTCCTAATATGGAGTATGGGGGAGGATAGAGTATACAAAGACTTTACTCCTATCCTGGGAGATAGAAACGTTATCTCCGATAGACCTTTGGCTCAAGAGAAAATCATATCAAACAGATTGAAAAATAAATAACGAAAAGTAGAGACATAAATAAAATTTTAATACTTTTTAAAATATTTATCAAAATAATGGTGTTCATTGCAAGTACCCGAGGAGCATTTGCAATGCCGGGAATCTCATTTTTTTAAACATGAACAGTTCCACAATTACCAAAACATAGAAATTCAAATAATCTTGCGAATAGTAGTAAATAGTTTCATACATTATTTGCAGTGTCTTGATCTGTAAACCACATAGAAAAGAAGATTTCACTATCCCAATCTTTAACAATTTAAAAATAATTAATTATTCAATAAGTTGAAAGCATATGTTAACATACATAGTATGACATGATTCTTCACCATTAGTCAAGCATCTTAAATAGCTTTACTTGCCAATAATTTTTTTTTATGTAGAAATTCCAATTAGGTTACCCTTTTCCTACATTGGGAGGACAATATATGTTCCAACCCTCTCATGTGTTTTTTATTTTTTATCTATTTTAAGCGTAATTTTTATGGGAATCAGATTATTTTTACTTGCAACACATGAGTAATTCAACTATTGAAATTGCTTTGACTATCAAGAAATAACTACGTTACTTCTAAGATATTTAATTCTCCTTACAAATTAAAAGAAAGATGGTACACAAAATTCTGGAAGTATTCTTAACAGATTCAACAAATACTATAGAGTTAATAATTCATGTTCTAATCGCTGCTTTAGGTGCATTCTTTGAAGTTCATATAGCCTCTATTAATTTTCTTTCATCAAGTCCTCTAAAATAATTAAACCTATGATTTCTCCATTTATCTTATTTTAAAAATGATGTTACGTGGATCATTCATTTATGCAAAATCTTCAAATATACTAAAATTAGCCAAAAGAAAAGGAATACAAACAACTAAACCAAATACTTAGACACACCTATGAGTTCATGATTCTTAGCAGTTTTGTTACTACAAACAATCTTGTCACACAAACAAGCTTCATATTTTTGAAATTTCTTGAGAAGTAATAAACAAGCTTCTTACAAGTCAAGTGACATTAAAGCTTTAGGTGTTACTTTTGTTTCCAGTTGATATTCTTTCAACATCTATACATTCATAGGATAATAACAATGGATCCAGAAAACTGAATTATTTCGTTTTACCTGAGCACCACATATTCATAAACAGGCTTGAATTCTTATCAGGTCACTTTAAAGTAAGGAGCTTACATCATTTGATTCCAGAAAATATGGGGAAAACTAAGTTTGTACCCTTTTAAAACAAATTATTTAAATCCATATACCTATATACATTTTAAACGCTCATACTATTAAAATTCATCCCCCTAATATTTAAATTTGCACGCTGATGTCATGTTGACATCAACACGCACCTTTTATGATATACCAACAGGGTATATATATATACACACACAACAAAGTATCACACAGGATCAAATTCAGTCATATATGATACCAATAGAGTATCACAAAGAATATATTTTCTACTAATTTAGAATTCAATAAATAACCTTGTAACTTTAATAATTTTCTCTTAATTATTTTATTTATTAAAAAAAGATGTCAAGATTATTTGATACCATAGGATATCAATATACCGACGAAATATCACAAGAATATATTTTCTACTAATTTAGAGTTTAATAAATAATTTTATAACTTTAATAATTTTCTAGTCCTATACAATAACAATATGGTATATATACCGAAGGAGTATCACAACAAATATATTTTCTACTAACTTAGAGTTTATTAATTTTTAATTTGTTTCTTATTGAATTCTTAAAAAAAAACATAATCCTATATGATACCAATTGGGTATCAATATAACGCCAGAGTATCACAGAAAATTGAGCTCATCCTATATGATACCGATATAGTATATATATACCGCCAGAGTATATTTCATAGTATTTATGTTGATGTCAGTATGATGTCAGACGAAAAAAAAGGAAGGGTATAATTTTAATTGAGTCTATTAAGGGTAAATAATTTCAAATTAGGTCTACTTTCTGTATTTTTCCCTAAAACATAAACAAATTTTCAAATCATTTTTTAGAACAAAATCTAAATTTAGCAAACACATTATTTTTATATATCCATCTATTTCCTATTAAAGAGTTTACAAATTCTACTTTGAAGTCTCTGGCACAAATGACTTCAGTTAAGTTTTTTAATTCATCTTTTTCATGTATGCATAATGATGTAGTTCGATTTTAATAAAGATTTGTAGATAACTATTTGATATACATCAACTAACAAGTTTGCAAGTACCATATACAACAATCACAATAAATCGGAAGTTACTTCAAAGGGATAAAAACATACAAAAGTCCTAACCGATTATACGAGCATAATTAAGATTGCTTTTATAGAAGTAAGAAATGAATTGAAATACAAATGATGCTTACCAAAGTGAACTTAGATTTTGTATAATCAAATCTTACAAGAGTTTTTGAAGCAATAATAGCAACAAGTTCCCAGGACAAGCAATGAAAATTGTGTTAGACGCTATGATAGAGAAGTAAGGGACAAAACAAGTATATGTTTTCAATTAATAACTTCAATCCTCTAATCGCATCAAGTTTGATTTCTTTCGGGACACTGTCAAAATCTTCAAAATTCATATAAAACAATAAGTCAATATCATATCAGCTTAAAGTAACTCAAGTTAAGAATGTATAACATCTGATTAACTAATTAAATTAATAAGAACATACTGAAGATATCGAAATTCTTTGAACGCGTCCGCTCATTATTGGAGAAACTGAATAAACTTTATATAAGCGCGCTATCAAATTTTAATCAGAATATCAAAAGGCAATCACAAAAATATGATTTTCACATAATTAACCACACTATGGCGATAACCTGTCAAATTGTACAAAGAAGAAACTGTCAACAACCAAATATAGTCAAGAGAAAATCGACGACAATAGAGAACTCTAAAAGAGACTAATCAAGTTATAAACTCTAAAATAGGCTAATCAAGTTTATAAAAGCCTCACAAAAAAATACATGTAGGAAGGCAATTTACAGACCAATCAAGCTAAAGCTTGCTTAGCACTTCCATCAAACACTTCATCTGCAACTTCAATTCATTTACTTTTTAACTCTGAAATCTAAAAAGGTAGAACTCAACTGATGAAAAAAAATAAACAAAAACAACTAAGTAATCATCATAGAAGCTATAACAGAGCACAAATTCAAAATTGTAATTCAAATATATAACCAAAGATGTTAAATAAAATAAAAAATCAAAATAGTACAAATCAAAAACTAACCAGTTGTGAATTCTTAAAAAACACTTTGAAGTGAAGCCCCTATAACATAAATTTTAAAGCTTATCTATACATCAAAACTTCTCCGCCGCCTTTGAATTCTCCATCTTCATAAAATATTGGGGTTCAGATATATGATACAGAGGATACAACAAGAGAAACTCAATCACCGCCATGGATGTAGGCACCTTTACAGTGATAGAGTTCGATTATTTTTTTGCACTATCAATTTTCTCAAAGAAACAAAGAAGAAAATTGTTGAGGCCAAAGGATCAATGAGCGTTGGTAGACACAAATTTGAGAGAAAAATTTCTTCTATTACTTACAA
>JAABOM020000012.1:8989794-9001622 GCA_011800125.2 Solanum clarkiae
ACACATGGTAACATCACATAGACATAGAATAATGCATTAGTACGTTTGAATGTACTAAGTATGTGAGAGCAATGCAACAAGAGCTAGGCAACATAGTCAAAATGCATAATCATAAACAATAGATAAGTGTAATAACATATGGCATGCATGATCGATGCTTGAAGTAAAACATGCTTGTAAAGAACATAATAAATGTGTAGAAAGAGACCATATCCATATAGCTCAAGTAAACTTTACTTGAACTTCAATGCATGCCACCCCGTTGGAAGGTGATTGAGGTACATACCCCTCAACAAGGTAGATAGGCATACCACCCCCCATCATAGTGGTCAAGGTACATACCCCTCAACAAGATAGATGGGCATACCACCCCCATCATAATGGTCAAGGTACATACTGTGACACCTCATAACTCTATGCTCTTATGTACCCATGTTTCAAGTCTCATTTGGTCGGTTTAGGAGTGTGTTAGGGTCATGGGAGACTTCTAGTACTTAGTAAGTTCAAGGCTTCTCTATGATTTAAGTTTTGGGTATTGGTTCATGCAAGGGTCAAGTTTAAATGAGCATAAATTTTAGCACACTTGGAATTGGATGGACCAAGACATGTCAAATAAAATCCTTTTGAGTTAGTTTTCCAACGCACTTCGTTTCACCTCATTCCAAGGTAGGATGAAGGAGTTATGACCGTTTTCATGAGACCCTCCCGTGCAGTGAAACCACACGGGCTCTTAGATGGACAGTGAGGTGTTGGAAGGGCCGTCTGGGCAGCCTTGAGCTGGAAAAGACCATTTTTGGTCTAAGGCATGTGACACGGCCAGTGGCACGGGCCGTATGGCTTGGCACTGACCGTGTGGCTGGTCATGGAGTGTGTGCAAGTGAGGAAGAGTGAACAAGAGGGGAGTTTTTGACTAAGTATGGTGCCACGGGCACCTTTGACGGGCCGTAGCAAGTCAGACGACTCGTGAACCTTGGGTGTGGGGTGGCCTGCATCATTTTTTCTCTAAGTGCAGTTGGACGGACCACTACACGGACCGTGTAACACCACACGTCCGTTAAAGTGGCCCGCCAAAGTGACAATGATGATAACTTTTTCCCTAGTGTACCAATTCAAATTTTTAGACTATGTATCATCTCACGGACACTCCACACGACACATGGAGTGCCACATGACCAGTGTAACCTTAAGTGAGGTGACACTTTGACAATTTTTGCATCTGTTTCACTCATGGCATTTTCGTAAATTTTATTTATTTTAATGATCTTTTTGGACTTCTAATGCTATCCTAACCTCCCCAAAAGACCTAAACCCTATTCCAAAGGATCAAACTCATTACTCTCATCTTAAATACACTCTCAAATTCTCTTAAGAGCCTCTATCAAAGCCCCAATACAAGTTCAAGGAAACTCAAGAACAAGTTTTGGATTCAAAGACCCGCTTCCATGCTCCAAGTCTTTCACAACCCAATTTCAAGAAACTCAAAGTCTAAGGTATGTGGATTTCAACCATTAGATTCTTTCACCCATGGTGCCTAAGCCTTCTTTTTACATAAATTTCATATTCCTAAGTTGAATTACTTATGGGTCTTACTTATTATGATTTTGACTATGAACTATATTTGGATTTCATTAAAGTGTGATTGTTTAAGTATATTTTGAGCTATGGATCTATGATCTACTTTGAGATTTGATGAGGGTTTTAATGTATAATGCTTGAGGGTATTACTAAGTGTTGGTGGGTGGTTTTATATTGAATTTACTTGCATGATTTCACACTTGAATTACATGGTTTTACACTAGCATTGCATACCCACCAAGTGTTTGATAAGATGTCTAGCTAATGTATCTTGAGTTGTTGAAGGCCTAATGCTTGGAACATGAGTTAAGTGACTTTACGATGATGAAAGAATGGCATGTATATATATATATATATATATATATATATATATGTGTGTGTGTGTGTGTGTGTGTGTGTGTGTGTGTGTGTGTGTGTGTGTGTATGTGTGTGTGTGTGTGTGTGTTGATTTCTTGAAAAGTATATATAGTGTTGCAAGTTGACCACACCTTTTTGAGGGGGTGCTTTGCCTTAACCACTATGATGGAGGGTGTGATGTCCATCAACCATGTTGAGAGGTTGATACCTTGACCACTATGATGGAGAGTGTGATACCCATTAACCATGTTGAGGGGTTGATATCTTGACCACTATGATGGATGGTGTGATGTCCATTAACCATGTTGAGGGGTTGATACCTTGACCACTATGATGGGAGGTGTGATGTCCATTAACCAGTTAAGGGGTTGATATCTTGACCACTATGATGGAGGGTGTGATGTCCATCAACCAATTGAGGGATTGATGCCTCAATCACCTTAGATGGTAGGGTGTGACAATACATCATAATGTTGGTCTCTTCTTACATATATAATATGTTCTAAATAAGCATGTTTTACTTCAAGCATCATTCATACATGTCATATTGCTACTATGCTATCCATTGCTTATGATGTTGCATTTTGTCTATATTGCCTATCTCTTGTTGCATTGCATCCTACATACTTAGTACATTCAAATGTACTAACGCATACTCTATGCCTACATGATGTTACCATGTAGGAACCGGAGCTCCACTTGATCATCTTTCTCCTCTACATGGCTAGTATGATTTCTCTCAAAGCAAGTTGGTGAGTCCTCAACTCCGAGGACATATATCTCTTGGTTTTCATGCTATGTATTGACTTTCTCTATGTTGGAAACTTATGACTATGAGGGTGAGCCTGGATTTTGTCGTGGCCCCCACTCCTATCTATGTAGTAGAGGTGTTGTTGGAACCTTATGATGTATTAATGTTATACTCTATTGGCTTGTCATGTTTCTATGGTATTAAAGTTGTCTCTTAACCCCATTTATCCCTATTTAATATCTCTTATTGTTGTTCAAATGCTTCCGCGACCAAGGATGTGTAATAATATGCTAAGAGACTTGTTTGGGGTTTCTTCGGGTTTCCCATTCGTCGTATCATGCCTAAGCCCTAGGCTTGTGTCGTGACACATACCCCTCAACAAGGTAGATGGGCATACCACCCCCATCATAGTAGTCAAGGTACATACTCCTCGACAAGGTAAATGGGCATGCCACCCCCCATCATTAGTGGTTGAGGCTTGACACCCCCTCAACAAGGTGGTTGGGCGTGCCACCCCTCAATAAGGTGTGGTCAACTTGCAAAATGCTAGCTACTTTTTATGAATTCAATACATACATACATTCCCTTAACCATCACAGAGTCACTTAACTTGTAAACCGTGTCATAGACCATCAATAACTCAAGAATTCATGTCAAGACATTTTATCAAACGCTTAGCGGGTGTATAGTAGTAGTTCAAAATCATGCAATTCAAGAGTGAAATAATATGAGAAAACTTAATGTAAATCAACCCACCAACACTTAGTAAGGCCCTCATGTAAGATACCTTGAAATTCATCATCAAATATCATAATAGATCATAGTTTCATAGCCCAAAATATGCATAGTCACAATAGACAAACCATCTCATAGTATAAGATTGAAAATAGGCAGACATGTGATTTCAATCAACATTTCTTAAAACTCTGACATAATTTGTAATGATAATTCATAATAAATAATACTCATAAGTAACACATCTTGGAAACATGCAATTTTCATAAAAAGAAAGGTTGAGCACCATGGGTGGAAGGACCCAATGGCTGAAACCCATATACGTTAAACTTGGGGATTTCTCTGATGAAGGTTTGAATGAGAACTTGAAGCTTGGATAAAGTTCTTGAGATCTGAAATTAAGCTTGGGACACTTAAATTTGGATGAAATATTTGGCTAAGTGTTAGAGAGGGTTTTGAGAGTGTTTTGAGTGATATAGAGTTGAAAAATGGCTAAGTATAGGTGTTTTTACGCATGGGTGGATATTGGGCCAAGGCCCCAATGCCTTAGGCCGAGATGAAAAATTGAAGGAAAAATTAACACTGCTTTGCGACAGGTCCGCGTTGTGGAGCCAACGTGTAGGGCCTAAATACACTGTTCCGCGCCCAATCTGTGTCACGGTCTGGTCGCGGATTGCCACTGGATAAGCAAATATTTGAAAAATTATTTTTCGCTATGGTTGCTCTAAAATCCGGGTTATACCTATTTCCCACTCAATTGTGTCCCCTGATTACGAATATGAAGTCGGATTTTCGATATCACACACGAATTTGAGATATATAGACATTGCAATTATGGGCATTACCAAGGCACAATTTCGGACGTTTTTGGGGCGTTTCACAATCCCCCACTGAAGCAAAATATGCCTCAACTGCTAATTCTACTTCTCAAGTTATTTATCTTAGGAGAATTCTTGATGACATTGGTTAACAAGAAAAAAAAAGGAACTATTTTGTATTGTGATAATAAATCAGCGATTACCATTACCAAGAATCTGATCAACCATGAAAAATCAAAGTATAGTTCCATCAAGTATCATTTTATCTGAGAAGCACAAGAGAAAAAGGTGAAATTCAGTTCAACTATTACCAAATAGGAGAACAACTTGTTGTCACCAAAACACTTCCTAGAGAAAAATTTTGCTATCAGTGAAAAATTTTGCTATCTTCGAGAATGCATTGGTTTTGTCAAGCTAATGCATTAAGAGGGGGGTTGGAATAAATGCATTCACAATAATATTATTATTGACTTTTAGTCTTTTAGTATTATCTCTTAGTATTTCAAGAAGTCTTTTAGGAGTTAGTAATATATGCATCTAGTTAATAAATGTATCTAGTTAATTCATGTATATAGTGAATTGTGATACATGTATCTAGTTATTGTGCAAGACGCTTAGATTGGCATTTGAAGTAATATAAATAGAGATGTAATTGATGATTGTAATCATCTCAAATGACCTTAAAATAGCCTAATATGACTTGAACATTCTCAAGAAAAATATCTTTCTTTTATTTATCCTTCAAAAGAATTCATTGCCTTCTCTGATTATTTTTATGTCTCCAATAAGTTACCATTCAGTTCATGTATTATTCTTAGTTATAGTCTTTTTCTTCTCCCTTGTACATAGGGGTGGAAGAACCTGATATTCCTATCACCACCGTAAAATCATTGCATGTCAACCTTTTGTTTTTAGAATACCTTCTCCGAGTGTAAGAATATGTCCAGTTCAGCTTGAATTCTGTGCAATCTCTCCCTATAATTTGAGAAGGTTGTGTTACAAAATATACATCATGCACTTTGATTTCACCGTCCAGTTCTTCTATCTCTTGAAAAATATTCTCAACAGTGGATTTACTCTATTGAGAAAGTCCTGCTTTCAGTTTTTCATTGTGATGAAAAAAAAAAGAGTGAGCCTGTTGTCCAGTTTTCTTCTTGTTGTGTCCAGATTCATTCTTTACCCAAAATTTTAGAAACTTAAATGATCTTTTAATTAAAACAGTGTTCCAATAATATGATATCAGTGGGGAGTATGATCAGATCATTTTTTGATCAAATGATTAACATTAATGTTAGGATATCTGTTCTAAAGTGCTTAATTACACGTACATCTGTCTAATATCTTAAATCAGCATTGGTGTTTTGTTAGTTTCACTTAGGGGTGACAATTTCAACACATATAAGGTAAAAGGAATCCAATTTAACCCATATTTATTTTAATGGATGACTCATATTTTCTGAATAGTGAAACAGGTGAATTGTCTTCCCTTGAACCCCAAGATGATGCCCTAAACGGTTATGTATATATTGTGCGAACTCATGTATTTCTTGTACTCCTACGATGATTCCAACATAATCTTCTTCAGTTGATATTATAATATCAAAATTCCCTCCTATCATCCAAGGATTGTCCATGTTATTACCCACGTCTTCTAGTGATTTCCATAGTTATGTTCTCTCTGATTAGCATATACTAGAGAGATAACCATATCTAATTGTGATCTATTGTACATAATTCATCAGAATAGTTACTTCAAACATCTCAGCTACAAATCCCCAAATTTTTCAATTGAGTCCTAACCTTCTATATATTTCAATTTTTTCCGCAGTCTGAAAGTCTCTGTCAACCCAATAAGATCAAATTGGTACTCCAAATGCATTTTAATTAACTTTGAAAAGCTTCCATTGTATTTACTGATCATATATTCCAAATGATTGCATCAATCATATGTAGTGACCTATTGGTCATTTTTTAGCTCACATGTAAAAATTACTGTTTTACCCTTTTGTAAGTTGTCTTGGACATATTTTGAACTATTTACATTGATGGAACTGAAATCTTGAGTTTTAGAAATTGAAAATATGAGTTTTAGCATTTTTGGAAGCTTAAGTTGTTGAAAAAGAGGGTTTTTGTGCCTTTTTGAGTTTCAAATATCAAATCGAAAAGTCGATTGACTCCATCAGCTCTGGAATGTCGAATCTAGTCTAGGAGAAGTAATTGAACTGACTTCAGAGTTAAAATGAGGTTTTTAGGCCTAAAGTTGCAGTTTTCGTCGTTTTTGGAGTCCAAGTTTAACTTTGGTCAACATTCAGACTTCGGAAGCTCGAATCAAAATTCTGAGAATTTCAATAGTTTTGGATGGTGAAACTAACACAAGAAATGGTCTCATCATAATTTTTGGAGCTGTTGAAGGTAGTTTTGGTATTTTGAGTTTTAAACTAGTTTATTTGACTTGCATTGGTAAATGTACTGTGGAGACCTCGAAATCGAATTTTGATTATTGCGTTGAGTCAAGATCGTCATTTTTGGTATGGATACATATATGGTTTATGTAATTCTGATTTTGGATGAGTTCCGGGTGCCCATTTTGAGATTTGTTGTTGGCTGACTTTTGTTGGTGCATGTAATCCCTCTCCTCCACATTTGCGTCTGACCACACGTGTTCGCGGAGGTCTACCTCACCCGCTTCTCCGTGTTCGCAGAGGTGTACTGTGCGCATTCCCTTTACTTTTCACGTTCGCGGAGTATTGACATTCCCAACCTTCGGCATTCCACGGACCTTACCCGCGTTTGCGGAGTGCTTTTTATCCCTGAATGGTGATATATCTGTGAACCATCATTTTTACTTCATTTTCAAACTTTCAAAGATTTTGGGGTGATTTTAAAAGAGGAATTTTGAAGGATTTTATTGGGTAAGTCATATTTTAACACTATTTTAATTATTTTTCATAAGTTTTATCTTGATTTTGTCTTGAATTTCATAATTTTGGATGTCCAAAATTGGCGAATTTTGTCTATGATTTTAAAATTTTAAATGGTAATTTCTCATTCGATCTGAATTCAATTTTTGTGGGAATTTCACTCACGGACTCCAATTTTCAAGTGGAATTTGATGTTAAAGTCAACTTTTGGATTTGGGAACTTCAAACTTTACCCCTAATATTGATCATTTTGCCCTAAGCTTAATTTGTGCCATTAGGGGTATCAAAATTCACCTCTTGACGCATAGTATCTATTTTATATAGTGATTGATCGATCCGGGGATCATTTGGAGGTTTGAGTTTATTGAAAGCTTGTTCAAGTGCGGTTTCAACATCGAGGTAGGTTCGGCTAACTTTTTTGTGACTGGATTTGAGCTATTGATCATATATATGTGGTAATTGTGAGATCTAGATTGATTAATGAGTAATTGTGATGTTATGATGGAACATTGATGGAAATGTGATTCCGATTGAGCCGAATTATGAGTAAATTATGATCCTATTGATAAATTGAGATGGAATTATGAGAATTGAGATAATTTTGGAAATCATCATGTTATTATGGGACTTGTCTTATCTTTTGGATGAGTGTGTGATTGATTGGGAATAATTGTGATAAACTTAAACTTAGTTGAGTATTGTGGAGCCTTGTTTCATTGACATCCTGATTTCATTGTTATCCTGATTTTTGACAAGATAATGACGATACGAGATATAATGATGGTCTTGTAGTACTAGTTGATATACATAATATAGCACGTTTGATGTGATGGCTATTGTATATATCAGTTGTCATTCATATTGCTATTATTGTATATTCTAGAAAGGATGCATTGTATGCACATATCTCATAATTGACTAATTGCATTGGTATGCACACGTCTTTTTCTTGATTGGTTGCATTAGTATGCACACATCTTATACTAGACCACGACACCTCGGGGTCCTATCTAGTAGCTTCGGCTCGACAGATGTGTACATCGGCCCTGTGACGGTCGTGATTTCACCTCATACATAGCTTGTAATGCCATTGCATTCATGCATTGCATTGCATCATTGATTGAATTTACCATCTTTACTTGCTTATATCTATGTTTATATTGTATACTAACCTTGTGCTGCAGGTGATGGAGACTCTTAGTTATTACATACTTGTTCGATTTCTCTTACCCAGTCAGTTGAACGCACTAGGTATATTTCGATGTACTCACCCCTACTTTGTTTCCTCTTGTAAATCGAGCACAGGGACCCGTATAGGGTAGTTGATTCACTTTAGCAGAGTTTTCTCCAGTTATTCAGAACTTAGTGGTGAGACTCAGACTTCGAGTCGACGTGGATCTTTGAAACTTCTTTTATTATTTTTTTTAGATTTTGTATCAGATATTATCAGCTTTGTATTGCATTCAAGACAGTGGTATTTACTCTATCGTGCAACTTTAGTTGCTCTTGTACTTATGAATCCAAGTTTTGAGATTTCATATGTCATGTTGTGATTGTTTTCGCATTACTTCTTTTTCTTGAGTTGCGATTCGATTTTGCATCGTGACATGATAAAATATTTAATTAGTACTAGTACTCCTTGTTTGTATTCCACCTCCTAGTGGAACACTGACGTCTCTTTGATTCTTCATTTTACCCTTTCCTGCTTTCTTCCCTTTTTAAATCTGTTTAGGTGATGGGTCTTCTTTTTTTCACATCCTGAAAATTCAGGTTTATTGATTGGCCATCCAAGTCATTCTGTGTTGCCTATTTAACTATGTCTGGATAATAGATCTTCTTCTCTTTCCACATCCCTTAAAATTCGGGTTTATTGATTGGCCATCCACGTCATTTTGTGATGTTGTCTCTGTATGCTTTGTTGGTGTATTCTCTGCCTTTTGCTTTTATCTGCCACTGCTACCTGAGGATTATTAACCCCCCACCCCCACCCACCCATTCTAGCTCTTTTTGATATTCATGTGTGCTTGTCTTCTATTACTTGCTCTGCTTTTTGTCTTTCAAAATTCAATTTTGTATGATGTATGGATCTCTCTTCTTCCTTATCTATCTTCTATGTTGGTGTGGTGTAATTATGATTCTATGCTATGTCCTGCCCTTTCAATTTAATCGTCTGTATGGTCGTCTGTATGGTTGTTTTCATCTCTGTCCGTCCTCCTCACTTAGTCCATGTCTATGGCCATGACATAAAGCTCCACCTTGAGCTTCCAGACGGGAACTAGGTTATTTCCCCCAAAAAAGAGAAAAATGAAACTAATTTGTTTACTTTAGCAATCTCTACAGTTGCTTCAATCAGAAAGACAAACGTGTAGCATCCCTGCATATCGGCTCAAGTACTTGAAATACATCAATGTTAATTTATGTGGCTAGGCACTTCGGAGTTTGGACTAATGGGAAAAAGTACCACATAAAAACTACATGCATGATAGATGTTATACAATTTAAAAGGAATTGCAAATCTTTTCATTATCACCAGTTCAAAAATGTTTGCAACACCATGCCTGGTAGCTGAATTCACAACTTCCCTCTAATGGTGTTTTCTCATTTCTTGTTCCGTGCTGAGTGGCCGTTAGACCTAATTGACTATAAAAGTTTCAATCCACCAGTTACACTGTCAACCATGTCAGCCGGTCCTGCACATACATGGACACAGCACAACCAGATGGGAATTAAAGATGATCAAATCTAACAATAATTGATTAGTCATGGCAGGAAAAGTAAACATGGCTTTCCACCCAATATACTAGCGAGTACTACTGATTAGGAGGATTAGCCTAATATTGGAACTCCATGTCCTCCAAATAGTTTACTACCCCAAGTAGGTTATAACTAAGGATTGGGAAACCTACCAAGTATAGCCATCACTGTCCTTGAGTCTGCAAATAATAAAGACAGGAAAGAGTCAGTAAGCAAATTTGCTGCAGTAAAATCCATAGTAGATGAGGCACTGTAATGATGAAAACCGAAATATCATTGAAACTATTTTAAAGTCATTCTGTATAGTAGTTCGGAATTACATTAATTTTTTCCCAAGCCTAATTATAGTAGAGTAGATTAAAACATTATTTTTCAATACACAGTACATACAGCAAGGAGCTTTGAACAAAAGGTGACTGATTTTGGACAAACTTCAGCATCATTCCATTGGAAAACACAAGAGTAAGGAATAAGTGTCTGCGATTGTTCTTGTTTTTGTCAATATTCCTAGCTTCCTGCAGTCTAGTGGTCCTAAGGTCTTCAGCATGATTTCATTGGCAAGTAAAATCTCCTGTCTAGGCAGTAAAATGGTCACAAATTGCACCTTATTGCTCCAACAAGCATTTAAGAAAGAACAAACAGTTATTTTCCCATAGTTGTATTCAATTTATTATGAATGCTCCCAATAGTTTTAAGGTCTACACATGTAGAGTGCCAATCTATTACCATCTAATGTTATAATTTTTATACAAGAAAGACGTTGCTTGAAAAGGAAAGGTATCTAGTACAGAAAGTAAATAGGGACATTTACGAATGAAATATCTGGGCCTTCCAATAAAAAAACTGAATATCAGGCCTTTCCAATTAATATAGGCAAGAATAGACCGACTTTACCAACAAACACCAAGCTTCATTACCAGTATTCACCACGAGAAGATGAACTCACACCGCCTTAAACATGCACATGTAGGAAGCTACAATCTTTGGTAGAGGCAGCACATAACAAGCTGTTGAAAACTGTAACAACCATTTTTATTTTAAATTTCTTTCAAAACTGAGAAATTCCTGAAGGCCAACTGTTCATGGTTCAAAATTCGATCAACAATGGGCTTGCCCTGTAATATCCGAGAAGTTGGAAAGTCGGAATCAAAAGTGAAAGGTTCAGAATTGTTGCTGGAACCACAGGCTACTTCTATGGCCTGTAGACTCATTTACAGGTCGTAAAACAGACTCATGAAAGCTACCAGGTATTCCTGGAAAATTTGACATGGACCAGGAAGCCATTTTATGAGTCGTACACAGCTTCACGGGTCGTCGGAAGTATTTGTAGACGGAGATTCAGAAACAGGGAAGAATTAACTTAGACAGGACGAAGCATTTTGACAGATCGTAAACTCTTTTACGGTCGTGGATTCGCCCATAGAAGTAGCGCCCCAGGAAATTTAATAATGTTGGTTTACAGGGGATCAATGATGGATCATATTAATTTCCACGGACCATAGAGCAGGTCCGTAAAGTTGATCCTTCAGAAAAGTGCTGGATTTCAGTACTTGGATTCTATGACAAGGTTTACGAACGGTCCTGACTTCTACGAGTTGTGGTCATGCCTCATAAAACAAAGTCCTGAGACCTAAAATTTGGGACAGTTTCCACGGACGCGTTCACGGACCATAGAAGTCTATACCATCTGTGGTTGATGCCTGGGTCTTGTCCGGCCAGTTTAAATAAGGGTATTTTGGACCTTTCCTACACTCCTAACTCCTAAAGCACGTCGTTTTGGTCATATAAACTACCCATAACCATCAATCTCGGATGGAGCCAAAGATTGACTATTTTTTGGTTTTGGAGTATGATGGAATAAAGCAAAATGGCTCTTTAAACTATCTGCGCTTTTTTCATTTGTGAAGTAGCAGTTAG
>JAABOM020000012.1:9001722-9016525 GCA_011800125.2 Solanum clarkiae
CATACATAGTGTTTTGATCTAAGATTTCAATTCTTCCGTGTTTCAGCAGTAACATATTCTTCCATGGAGCTAAGGTCTATGAAGGACTTTTTGGTCATTTTCTACCCACTTAACCCCTAAACTATGTCGTTTTGGCCCTATAACCACCTTAAATATAATTAAATAATTCTCATTCAATTTCAAATTTTCCCCCAAAAATCTTCTAAGGCTTTCTCTCTCAAGGATCCCCCATTGAAGCAAGTTAGGGTTCCAAATTCTCCAAGGAATCAAAGTCAATCTTTTCCAAATTTCTAGGGCTTCTTCACCTATGTATGTGGGTCTTCATTCATTGATCAATTTCATCCATGGAGCCCAAATCAAACTCAATTTTCTTTCAAGTTTCAAGCATGAAATTTTATAGGTTTTCATGACTTCACTTTAATTGCATGAATTATGATAATTACTTGATTAATTTACTCAATTACATATGAATCACTATAATTTACATGATGTGAATGATTTCTAATTAAATTCCAATGAATTTCGATTACAAGTTATTTAGGGGTTATGATATTGATATGGGTTCTTTTAAGTATGATTTAATTTGTCTACAATTGCATGATTCTACACAAATTTCATTAAATTTCACGATTTTAGATTCAATTGACCATGGAGCTATGTTTTGCCCTAATTTCTATTTCAAGCTATGACTTATGAATGAGATTTCAAGTGTTCAAGTATGACTTACTATTATATATAAAAGCCTTTTGAAGCAGGCATGTCCAGTTGACATGATTGCTTCAGTTGTCTGCTTAAGCAGAAAGTTAATGATTGACGTACTTGTTTCAACTGCTTGATTTACTATATCATTTCTATTGATTATATTTCTTCGACTGTTGCAGCTATGAATTTATAATATTGCCCCTAATTAATTATTTTTTGGCATAGTCGCAAAGCTTCATCGTGCCATACACCTTTCTTAAAGACAACTGTCGATTAATATGTCTGTTTCAGCTGTTTGATTTTACTACATCGTTTCTATTAATTATTTCTTCGGCTGCTTCAACTATGAATTTAGAATACTACCGCAAATAAATCATGCTTTTTAAAGGCAACTGGCGATTGACATGTCTGCTTCAATTGTTTGATTTTATAATATTGCCCCTAATAAATCATTTTTCCAGCTGCTTCATCATTATTACATTTTGTCATGTAATGCATTGCTCACATACTTAGTACAATCAGAGTACTAATACATACTTTCATTTGCCTACATTGTGTTATAATGTAGGATTCAACGACCATCCTACATACCTCTCTGGTAGTTAGTTGGAGTTGTTGATCCCTTTATTGGTGAGTCATTTTGCTTCGAGGGCGATCTGACTTGAGTTTATGATTCTTTATTATGAGTTTATTTCATGGTTAGGTGAGCTAGGATCCGCCCTATGCCCCCATCTACACTTGAATTAGAGGCATGTTAGATGATGATGTGTAAGTCCATTTATTCAGGCATGCTTACTTGAGTTTTCCTTTATTTAAAGATTTCTATCTTAATCTTTACTTTCCGCTTTATGATTCTTATGATGCATTTACTTACCTTATGTATGCTTATTATGCTAAGAGGCTTGGTGGTCCTTCGGGGTTCTAATTTCCATGTCATGCCTAGGGCATACTTTGGTCGTGACAGCCCCTTTACCAACTGAAACAACCATCCATTTTCAACCTTTCAGGTTTAAGTATTCTGGATAGCAAGTAACAAGCTCCTTTTGGATTAGACCACATATGAACTGAAATCAAGACAACTTCTTTATTTAACCACCCATCATCATATGTGTAAGGAGATGGAAAACGAGACTGATAGTAAAGCAAAGACATGTGTGACATGTCAAGAAAGGAAGCAATAGTTTAGTGGCGACAGCAAAAGTGACGTTCAACTTAAGGATTTTGTAGTCATCGGTATCAAGAACCAATAATAAAGCTTAGCGCTATTTTGGTGGTTAATAACTTTCTTGTGGAAAAGAAAGGAAAAAAGAAACACAAGAAAGGAAAAGGAGAGCTGAAGAAACTCTCCAATAAAAGTAAAAAATAATCTTTCTGAATCATGCATAGAAGCAGGCATATTAAATCATTATTGATCATATTCCAAGTATGAACATGCCGGCACGACTGAAAGCTATTATGGATTTCATGTATGATCATACAAGTATGACTGAAAGCTACTAAGGATTCCATGTATGATTATGTCAGCATGATTCAAAGCTGCTATTAAATCCAACTAAAAGCAAACAATATCATGAAAAATGAAATGATGTCTCTCCACTAACTTGGTTCAATTTGAGTTCTCCCAGCATCAATTGTAATGTGTGTTGGTATATTAATTGATTTTGCTCTTCCCTGTGATCAAATAAGAAATATTAATAGAACGACCAACCAGAACAGCATACATAACTACACACAGCAAATTAACAAGTAGGACTAAAACAAAGAACATAAATAGAAGACCGCTAGTATGGGTACAGATACTGGACTGAATTATTGACGGTTACATTAAAGAAAAAAAGAAGGCAAAAAATCTACTCTTTTAAATAAATAAATGAGCATTTCCATGTCCCCAACGACACTTTATCCCTCAGAAAACCAAATTTCCTGGCACCAATCCAAGAATGAGATATTTTATAACAGTAGCACAGAAGCATATCATATCAAAGTAGAGGAAAATCTCAGTATCAGGGATAGGAACTTTGTCCCAAGCACAAAGCCAAGCATGAGATCTATTGAAGCAGTACCACATGGGAGCAGATCAAAGTGAAGGAGAAAATTCTAAGCATTAGGGATGGCAATTTTATTTTTGTTTTTGTTTTTTCTCTGTTTTTTGGTAAACCAAAATACAGTTTCAACAAAAGGGCACTCACTCATACCCATCAAAAGTGAAGAAGAACCCTAGATCATCTAAATCCACAAACAAGGTAACAAGCCCATGACAAAAAACAAAGCTACAGCGACTACAAAAATAGATAGTAATAACATAAAGATATTACAACCAAGCAACTCTGCAGAGTAAACCACATATATTTCAAGACAAAAAACAACTTATTAGGACAGAATATGTCCTACAACACTGAGACCTTACTTAAACAACACATACTTGCAAAACCAACATATCATCTTCACTTTCAATCTTCACCACCACCTTCACCTGTCCACACATCTCCCATCTGCTAGACAAATATCAGCATGAATAACACTTCCTATATCAAACAAACTAGATATGTCTCTTATAATTACCTATTTAAAGCCTTTGGTGCCCTATTATGGAGCTTCTTGTAGAGACCTAAAGTTGCATGACTAACCAACCAACAAAACAGTTCAACCAACAGTTAGAACAAATTAGTTGAATAAAGCCAACAAATGTAGTAAGACCAATTTGTATCAGTACTAAGACAGATAAAAAAAAATAATACAAACAGAAACTTTTAAAAATACAACAAAACTAAGGGTCTGACATTTCAGGAGGCTTTCATGCAACTGTAAACATTAAAAGAATATGAACTTTAATCAAATATTCTTTTTCTGGAGTAATAACCTATTTGGCCAAGCTTTTGGGAGGCCAAAGATGCTTATTTCTAAAAAAAAAGAAAAAAAAAAAGAAAAAACAAGTGAGGTTTTGGCTAGTCTTTTGAAAGAAAATTAGTGTTTCTAAGGAGTAACAGAAGCTGTTTTTCATAATCTAAGAAAATAGTTTTTCCCCAAAAGTACTCTTTTGAAAAGTGTTTTTTGAGCAAAATACACTTAAAAGCACTTTTAAAAAGTTTGATTTAACACTAATTGTTGTTCAAAATTGTTTTTAAAATTTATAAATCAAACACAAACTACTTCTCAACAAAAGTACTTCTTTTGAAAGCACTTTTTCTAAAATAAACTGATTTTAGAAGTTTGGCCAACCAGGCTATAAGTGACTTTAATTCAAAGATCAAATTATCTGTTTGACCACACATGCATAATCACACGTAAATTTCGGATAGTTCAGATTAATTTTCTCAAAATGCAGTAAGCTCAAGTCATCTCTAAGAAAGAGAGTTCCAAGTATCAAGGTTAAAATCGAAGGAAATAGAGAAACTGACGATGATACTACACATTTTAGTAGCACAGGGTGGACTAAATGGAGGCTCGAATCTTGTGCCTTATGTGATAAGAAGGTTCCACCAAACGTTAAAGTTATGTATTATAAAGTTATTTATAGATCACGTATGGATAGAACGTCGACCGATCAAAAACTTGCACATCTAGATGATATAAAAGCAGTAGAAATGAGGATGTTGACATGGATGTTGACATGGATGTGTGCGCATAGGAAGAGAGATAGGATTATGAATGATGTTAATTGAGACATGTTAGGTGTGTCCTTGGTAGTGGACAAGATGAGGAAAGTGAGGTTAGATGATTTGAACATGTTAAGAGAAGATGCATGGATGCTCTAGTGAGGAGGTGTGAAAGATAGGCACTGGTGGGTATGAGGAGATGTAGAGATATGTCAAAGAAATATTTGAGAGAGGTCATTAGACATGGCATAATGCTCATCTTCCTTACCAAGGACATTAACCTAAATAGAAAGCTTTGGAAAAAGAAGGGTAGGATACGAGATTAGTAGGAAATCAAGCATTGTCCAGTTTTCTTACAAGTATTATTATTAATCCTGTGTTGTCTTATTCTTTAATTTATCATTACTTGTTGTTTTCTTTACATCAGCTAGCATATTATTTGTAGTCAATACTGTTCATTTCCCATTTATTCTGGCTTTTTCATTATTCTATTAACTTTCCGAACCTGCTTTAATGTGCTTTAGTTGAGCCGAGCTTCTTTCAGAAAGAGTCTGCATACACATCACCTTCCCCAAGGCCCACTTGTGGGATTACAATGGGAAAGTTGTTGTTTATGCAGTTACACATAAATAACTTATAAAGATACTTATAAACCAGAAGAGACAACTAAAATGGCTAAGGAAAGAATTAGTCAACCACCTGCATTGTGCAGCTATTTTCCCTTTCCCCATCTTCAAGTCATTTCTAACTACCAAAACCTGCACACAGTTGCACAATAATGATTCATTCTTAATGTTGTAAAGTACAATCATTATGTACACACATATAGAGAGAGATAGAAGAGAGAAACCATTTTAAAATCTTCAAGGATCTCAGCCAGCCTTTCTACTTCAAGAGGTTGCTTGACTCCTTTTCTCTTATTCCCATCAATTCTATTTTCAGTGTCACCAGATGCTCTGTTTGAAAGAAAAGTGCAAGAAGAATGTCGTATCCCAATAATATAACCCAAAGCAACGCATCCTGCTCCAAGTAACATGGCGCTAAGCCATGCCATGTCAATCATATTCAAAATTGAGACAGAACCTTGTGGTATTTAAGGCCCAACAGGTATCAAGCTGATGAACAGTACGTCTGTCCTTGCACCCAACTTACCTAAATAAATAACTTTTAGAATCACCACTGAGAATTTTGGTGAAGTTGACAACTCCAAAGGTGTTGCTCTTATCTCTAGTATCCTAGAGCGAGAGGACAAATGTTGTCTTTTCTTTAAATTAAGATTTAGCCTGAAAATTGTACCATCCGTCACCTACTTTTATGCCCAACCAAACTGGAAAATGATACCGAAAAAATGATTTCCAAAGTAAACATTTTCTTCCACACATAGATTGATCTTCAATTTAGTTAAACACAGTTCACAGATCTACCATGAATTAATAAGTGGGCGTCCTTCTGATTCTCAGCCCACATACAAATACAATTAAAAATTTGCTCAGTTACTTCTATTAAAACAAAAATGTTGGCAAAAATTGGTAAAGCAGAAGATGAAACAGTGTTCGAATTCCGAGAATTCATACAAAGAACAAGTACCTATAAACTGCAGGAACCAAAGCTGCATTGATAGGCTGAGTGTCCAAAATCTGCGGTGTTCGACAGCGTCAAAGAAAAGGGGAAAGTTGGAGACTTTATGAATGGCCTAGTGGTACTGGTTCGGTTGGAAGAAGAAAAGAGTCGATGCGTTGTTAAGGTTCAGAAGCCAATGTCTTTGTTTTGGGTTTGAGCCCCCAATGACAACTGGATTGCTTGCATCTTTGACCTATTTTATGTTGGTTTTTAAGTTTTGCACCTCAAGCTAAATAACTTTTTCACAAGGCATAAATTCACAATTTTTTACCAAGGAAAGCCATTACTTAAATCAATTCATCAAAACAATATATTTCTAAAAACTTTTACAAAACTAGTATAAACATATTTCTTGGTAACGTCTTAGGTTATATTTTACTAAACTGTGTTAACTTATGAAACGTTACTATGAGTATAAAACGTTACTCGCAGTAACGTTTTATAATATGTTACTCAGAGACACATTTTACACCTAATGTGTTACTCACAGTAACATTTCTTAAGAATTCAATCACGAATTATACAAATTTAGGTATAAAATATTAATGATGCTAGCATATTAACTTAAAAGATTTTTAGGAAATGTCACTGTGAATAACATTTTAGGTGTAAAACGTGTCTCGGAGTAATGTATTATAAAACATTACTATGAGTAATGTATTATACGCTGAAAATACTACTCACAGTAAGGTTTCTTAAGCTATGAATGAATGAATGTGATGCGGCCAAGTGGTTCGCTTGGGGCTAGCAATAGTCTTTGAGTGTCGGTTACGTCTATGGTACCCTCCGGGGGCATGACACCCCCCCCTCAGAGGCAGAGTTTAGGGGAGCCATTACCATGCTTACTCAACTAGTGGCCTCCTAGGGTAATAATCGAGGTCCTCAGGCTCTTAGTTCCAGCTCATAGGAGTCCACGGGTGCAACTAGGCTCAGAGACTTCTTACGGATGAACCCTCCAGTGTAAACAGGGTCAAAGGTTGAAAAGGACCTGCAGAACTTCATCGATGAGATGTGGAAAGTCTTGAGGGACATGCATGCCAATGAAATTGAAGGAGTTGAGCTTGCTTCCTACCAGCTGAAAGATGTTGCAAATGTCTGGTACAACTAATGGGAGGACAGTAGAGGTGAAGATGCTGAGGCTGCGGAGTGGGATGTGTTTGATGCTGCTTTCCTTGACCACTTCTTTCCCGAGAGTTGAGGGAGGCGAAGGTTGATGAGTTTGTGAACTTAAAACAAGAGGGGATGATCGTTATGGAGTATAACCTCAATTATTTTAAGCTTTCCAGATATGCTCCTGAGATGATCCAAGACATTAGCCAAGGATGAGGAAGATTGTGTTTGGTTTGGGCAGACATGTGAAGAAGGAATGCAAAGCGGTGTTGTTGATCCCCGGTATGGACATTTCCGGGATTATGGTATATGCCTAGCAAACTGAGGAAGATAAAAAAAAGGATAGAAAAGAGCAGATGAGGAGAAAAACAAAATCAGCAGGACATGAGCCTAGCCAGCCGAGACAAAATAAGGGTGATAAATCCTACTTTCAAAAGTGGTCTTCTCACTATACACCCTCTGCAGCGAGTGCACCTGTCCAACAAAATAGGTATGATCAGAAGTCTTATGGTTACTAGAATTTCAGGGCCCAGGGTTCCCAATCTCAAGCTAGTGTGACCTAAGATATGAAAGGAAAAACACCTTGTGCCAAGTGTGGTAAGCTCCATCTGGGTGAGTGCCACGTGGGCAAAGATATTTGTTACTCGTATGGGCAGACTAATTACTTCCAGTATAAATGCCCGAAGAGGAGGCAAGGTGAGGAAAGGAATAGAGCATAGTCCTCCGTAGCACCCCTAGTTGGCAGTCATCAAAGGGGTACTACTACGGGGGCAAGAGGCAGGACAAACTGCCTTTATGCCATGGGTAATCATCAGGATCAGGAGGCAGCACCAGATGTTGTTACGGGTATGCTTCAAGTCTTTACTTTTGATTGTTATGCATTGCTTGACCCAAGTGCCACTCTGTTATTTGTAACTTCCTATGTGGCTAGTAGATTTTGTATCCTTCTAGAGTGTTTACTTGAACCCTTTTCTATTTCCACTCCTACTGGTAAGTCTATCATAGCTGAGAGGGTTTACAAAGGTTGTGTAGTATCTATTTATCATAAAGATACCTTGGCTGACTTAGTAGAATTAGAGATGGTTGGCTTTAATGTGATCTTGTGGATGGACTGACTTTATGCCTGTTATGCCTCTGTTGATTGTAGGACACAGATTATTAAGTTTCAATTCTCTAATGAACCTGTCTTAGAGTGGAAAGGGAGTTATGTTGTAACTAATGGCAATTTCATCTCCTATCTTGGAGCTAGAAAGCTAATCTCTAAAGGGTGTATCTACCATCTCGTACGAGTTAAGTCTTGATAATGTTGAGTCCCTCACTCTAGAGTCGGTCCCTATTGTAAATGAGTTTCCCGAAGTGTTTCCTGATGATCTACCTAGAGTCCCTTCTGATAGAGAGATTTTCTTGGGATTGATGTTCTCCCCGATACCCAACCTATCTCAATTCCACCTTATAGTATGGCCCCCGTTGAATTGAATGAACTGAAAAAGTAATTGAAAGATTTGCTAGAAAAAGGTTCCATAAGACCTGTTGTTTCTCCTTGGGGTGCTCTTGTCCTATTCGTGCTAAGAAAGATGGGTCTCTCAGAATGTGTATAGACTACCACCAACTGAACAAGGTCACAATAAAGAATAAGTATCCTCTTCCCAAGATAGATGATCTATTTTACCAACTTCAGGGTGCCTCTTGTTTCTCCAAGATAGACCTTAGATCGAGTTATCATCAGTTGAAGGTGTGGGAATGTGATATTCCAAAAACAACCTTTAGGACAGGGTATGGCCATTTTGAGTTCTTGGTCATGTCCTTAGGGTTGACAGATGCACCTGTAACTTTCATAGACTTGATGAACGGAGTATTCAGACGGTACCTTGACATGTTCGTGATGGTATTCATTGATGATATCCTGGTATACTCTAAGGATGAAGAGGAGCATAACAATCATCTTAGAATGGTTTTACAAACTCTCAAAGACCATGAATTGTATGCAAGGTTTTCGAAGTGTGAGTTCTGGCTCAAGTTCGTGGCCTTCCTAGGTCATGTTTTCTCAGGCGATGATATTCGAGTGGACGCCTAGAAGATTGAAGCAGTTAAGAATTGGCCCAAACTAACCTCTCCCACTAATATACGAAGTTTCTTGGGGTTGGCGAGCTACTACCATGGATTTGTTGAGGGGTTTTCTTCCTTGTCCGCACCATTGACCAAACTAACTCAGAAAAAGGTCAAGTTTCAGTGGTTCGACGAATGTGAAAAGAGTTTTCAAGCGTTAAAGACTGGATTGACTACAACACCAGTTTTCAAGAGTTACCCCCTGTGATCAGTTGTTAATTCTGATGTCTTCCATAAATTCATTGATCGGACGACTGTGATGAGGCCAGGTGGTTTGCTTGGGGACTAGCAATAGTCTCCGAGTTCCAGTTACGCCCAAGGTACCCTCTTGGGGCGTGACACACAAGTCTTCTGCATACAAAGAAGTTTTGTCTCCAAGTTATAAGTCGCAAGTTCCCATATATCTGCGATTGTGATTAAAGATTGGCTCCGCATTCGTAGTGAAGTTTCAATAAGTATTTATTCAATTCAAAAACAAGACAAAGCTCTTGAGTTGATGATCAAGAGGAGAAGAAGCACAGGATTACATCTTTTTTTATTTTTATAAAGATTGTAACCTTCGCACAAATTCTTGAAGTACAAAAATTATTGTTTGCCTCTACTTTTCTTTTCTTAATTTGTTATTTTTCAGGAACAAAATATAGTCGCTAACAAATTGGCACACCCAGTGGGACAATATTTACCTCTCAGCTCTTCTCTTCAAAAAAAAAAAAATCAAGATCACTGAGACGACTTCCAAAAAGGTTAACTTAAAGTCTGCATCCGCAAAAACCTATTGGATCCAAATTTTGATCTCTTTTAAGTTACAAAAATTATCAATCCGTTCGTAATGGACATTGAATTTTAATCTGATTTTTTTGAGGATATTGACTCCATACATGGCTTGAAAATTGTCGTGGAGATTGTGGCCCAAATTAGAAGGAGTAAAGCTAAAATGTTGGGACAACAAATGCTTCGAGCACCACCTAAATCACCTCATATTTGTTATTTGTCTTCTCCAAAAGAAGAAATATCCTCTCAGTATGTTCTAGAACAAGGAAAAGACATCGATGAGGTAGTATAAGGAACTTTGGATCGACAATGACGCGTCAGTCTAATGAGCCCTTCATACACAAAGATAATGATGTCTTAAGCGTTAGACCTGCTATGATCTTCCCTCATGTTACTTCTCAATCCAAGCTATCTTCTAGAATGTTCTGCACTATTCCTCATCATCTATGATAGTTGTGCAATCAATTGTAATTGAAACTTTCACCATAAAAGAACAACTTGCAAATTTCATAAAAGCAGTTAAAGGCCTATCAAAATACATCAAAGGTCAAGACACCCAAATTACCAAGTTGACAAATATGATAGAGAATATAAAGAAGGGAGAATCTACTCGTTTATGTACGGAGCTTCATGAAACACAAGAGGAAAGAGAGTCTTTCACAAAATAAGAAATAATGGTCAAGGAGTTTCAAGTGTTTGCTGAAGGCCTAATTATCGCTGACCAATTGAAAGACTTCATCATGGAGATACAAAAGATAAGTCAGAGTCTATATCTAAATCTCCACTCACACATATAAAATCGTATTCGCATAGAATTAATAACCTAAAGATACATGTTGCTACCAACATCCTAAGCTGCAGCAAGTTGATGGTAAGGAAAATCTAAAACAACATGTAGCATACTTTGTTGAAACTTGCAACAATGCTGGAACATATGATGACCATCTTGTTAAGCATTTTATCCCCAACATCTTCCCTTAATAGTTGTTTAATTTGTTAATTAGAACTTGTTAGCTGAACTCTATTTTGGTTATTTCAATCCCCCAAGTTATACAATTACTTGGTCCAATAAGTCACATCCTCCATGAACAACAATTTCCTGTGGTATGGACTACATAGATCTTGAACCTGGTTCCATTGATAGCTGGGAGTAGATGGAGTAGCAATTTCTTAAGCATTTTCATAGCATAAGACTTGTTCTGAGTATGATAGAGCTTACCAATGTCTGCCAATGGGATAATGAGCAAGTTATTAACTTCATTAATCACTGGAGGAGTTTGAGCCTTAAGTGCAAAGATCAACTTAGTGAAACTTCTGGGATCGAAATATGCATCCAAGGTATGTACTAGGATCTTCGCTATATAATGCAAGACATAAACCTAAAACATTTGAAGAACTAGCAACTCGTGCTCATTATATAGAATTGAGTATCACCACAGATAGAGATCAAGGGTTAATCTACTTTGAGCCTCATGAAGAAAATATACATGATATTGAGGATGAGGATAACCTTTCATCCAAAATTGAAATTTAAGAGTCTAGGTAGGTAGAAATGCTCCTCGATGCATTAGCATAAAATACATGTCATAAATCTCACCAAATTCAAGCTAAATCTTCAAGTTGGATGCTCTTAAAATTTGAGCAAAGTTTGACAAATTTGAACTAAGACTCCATGTCATGAAATTCTTCAAATTCAGCCAAAATCTTCAAGTTTCAAAGTCCATAAAATTCGATCAAAGTCTTCAAGTCAAATGCTCCTAAACGCATGAGCATAAAATGCATGTCATAAAGCTCATCAAATTCGAGCTAAGTCTTCAAGTTGTGATGCTTCTAAAATTCAAGCAAAGTTAGACAAATTCGAACTAAGTCTCCATATCCTGAAGTTCTTCAAATTCAACAAAAATCTTTACATTTCAAAGCTCTGTAAATTTGAGCAAGTCTTCAAGTCAAATGCTTCTCGATGCACGAACCTAAAATACATGTCATGAAGGTCATCAAATTTGAGTTAAGCCTTTAGTTTCAAAGTTCTTCAAATTTGAGATAAGTCTTCAGGAGTGAAGCGCATAAAATTCAAGCTAAGTCTTCAAGTGAAAAAAGCTCCATAAAATAAGTTGAATCTTTAAGTTATTACTCTTGGTCCGCATGACTTTAAACAAATTCACTTGCTGGAAAACCTTAAAATAAGTGTTCTAGGCAAATAACAAAAAACTCACATGTTTTGCATTGAAGTGTAAAGTAAATATATTTTGTTGCTTCAAAAAATTGCAAGAGTATTTATACATCAACAATGATAAGAAAAAAATTTGATATATCATCCTGTACAAATAATATAAGTAGGAAGAAAAAAAAAAGATTGGACTCCAAAAGGTGACTTGCCAACTCATTTTAAATGTCCCTGTTAAGTTTGCATTATCTCCTCATCAAACATCTTCACTTCAAATATTTTTATAGATCGACACAATCATAAACAAGCCTCTATCTTCAACATGAGGGCATATTTTGAAGTCCGATTTCTAAAGTTGATGTATTAAGTAGTTGGTCTCCAAACTAGGATAAACTACATCAAAATCTCTTTCTTTACAAAGCCAAAATCCAAGAGGAAGAGACACAAAGTGTGGTTCATCATTAAAGCTGCAACTACAGGAGAAGAAGCACACAATATGGTTCATCGCCAATGCTGCAACTACAGAGAAAGAAGTACATAATGTAGTTCATCGCCAAAGTCGCAATTACAGAAGAAAATATGCAATACGGTTCATCTCTAAATACATAACTCCAAAAAAATGATGCATCAAGTGTGTCGGTCACCACCAAAGTCACAATTGCTTAAAAATGCATTAAGTGTGGCTCGTTGTCAAAGTTATGACTACAAACCAAGATGCACCAAGTGGTTTCTCATCAATTTTGGATTACCATTTATATTTTTTTAGTTTGATATTGAGACTGCTTGTGGTCTATTATAAATTGATACAAAAAAGGTAATGAGCCTTACAGTGCCAATAACATGAAGCTTCAAATCGATATGGTCAAAAGTGTGGCATATGCTCCCCCGCATGTCATGATGAATATGATCCTAATGGATTAAAAAATTTATATTTTTTCTCTCCATGTGGATGATAGAAGAAGTTTAAATCAATATGAAAATCAATATGCCGCTCTTCGGCAAAACACAAAGAAGTGAATTCATAAATGTTATCCAAAGTCACAAAAAAGTTGATTGTGTAGCTAACTTTCCAAAAAATTAATTTTGGTCCTTTGATAAAGAAGTTGGCTTTAATCTTTGTGAAGTCTATTTTCTATAGAATCAAGTCGTTCGCCATTTAGGTGCTCCTACACAAAGATACGAACGTTTTGGTGAGACTCCATAAAGTTGGTAAGAAAATCAGATCTGGAGAAGCAAAATAAAAAATTGATTTTCGACAATTGAGAAGGATTTTGACATTAATCTTCGGATATATTATAGACTTATGAGTTTAGATTCTAAAAAATCAAACAGATCATGATTTCGATATTTCTACAACAAGATATGAATATTTTACCGTAAGTGTGTTGAGCTGAAAAATAAGTGACGAAAATTAGAAAATAAATATTACCTAATGGAGATGGATCTGGTAGAACTTGACATTGCCACAAATTGACAATTAGCCTCCATGGGAGTATGGATATTTATAGATATCAAAAGTACATAAATTATTTTCCTTCAAATTATGAAAAATCCATAATTAAAATCAAATCATGGTAAATTTTCCTAAGAACCAAATTATGAAAAATTTCATAGGATTCAAGCTATGAAAAATTCCATAGAAACCAAGTTATGAAAAATTCCATAGTTATGAAAAATTCTATAGGATTCAAGTTATGAAAAATTACATAGGAACCAAGTTATGGACAATTCCATCGGATTCAAGTTATGAAAAATTATATAAGAATCAAGGTATGGAAAATTTTATTGGAGTCAAGTTATGAAAAATCTCCATTGAATCAAATATGAAAAGTTTTGAAAAACTTCCTACGAAAAAAATATTTGATTTATGAATACTTCAAGGACTGTCTTTAAAGGTTCAACAAGTCAGGCACCCCGACAAGCCTTGAAGTAGGGGACATTTGTTGGCAGTGAAATTTTATTGATCAGTCCATATTAAATGTGGATTAAATCTTAAATTCACGATATATTGATTAAGTCAAATTACTAGTTAATGAGGTTGGATTAATATTTAAGTTAAAATTATATGACTTAAATAAAGTCCAAATTATATGTTAGACCCCGTAAGTTAGAACCCGTAAGTCCTTAATTGGTTCAATTTGATGAAGTTTGGGACCAAATATAAATTTCTTATAAAGTATAGTCCTTAAGATTTATGGTTGTGGGGTCATATATTGTGGTTTATTTTGATTGGTGCAAGTGAAGATATTTTGCCTATATATATGCCTTCATCTTATGTGCAAAGAAGAGTTCCATACTTAGCCAAAAAAATAAGAGAGAGAGAGAGAGAGCATAAGCAGCTCTCGGCTGCTACAGTGAGAAAGAAAAATTGTATTTTTTTTTGATTTTTGATTATTTGACGCTTCAAGCTCGGTATATTGGGTCCCCTAAGTGGCGTGGAGGCGTTAGTCGGTCAAGGAAACACTTGGTTTGGCGGCTAGGAAGATTTGTGTCTAGTAAGGAGCTTGTAAGGTATGTTAATTTCTAGCTTCATTTATGTAAATTAAAGATTATGGGGGTGTTAGGGAGGTGTTAAATTGAAGGTAAAACGTGATAAAATGGTTGGTTGTTAGTTGAAATTGTGAATTTTGAACTTGGGGTTTGAATTGGGGACAAATTTGCATATGTCGATATATTATTTTATAGTCATGTGTTTATGTTTATTTGTCATGAAAATAGTCCTTGTAGGGTGAAA
>JAABOM020000012.1:9016625-9035794 GCA_011800125.2 Solanum clarkiae
CTCTGTTATGTTATATATATATATATATATATATATATATATATATATATATATATATATATATAGCACTATGGTAGTCACTATTGTAATTGAAATAGTTGGAATTTTAAATTGGAAACAATCTGACAAGCTCTGTCAGATAGCTGCAACATTCAATTTAATTGTTAATACATATATATACATATATTTTATTTATTCTTTCTTTATAGTTATTGGTTATCACATTATTAATTGGATTTTTATATATGAAAATAGGAAGTATAGGCAGATGTAGTCGATAATAGAAATTGATGAATTAATTTTAGATTAACTACTCTGCATCCGTAAAGAATTTTGGGCATCTTTGCCAGTGTGTTTGGGTTCTTCGTTAGATTATGTTGTTTGGAGGAATTAATACTTAATTCTAAAATTGATATTTAGGACTAGACATATAGCAATATGGGTATTATTAGTTTGAAATCTTATTGTAATAATTTGATTAATTAGATTGTGGTGCTACAGATTCCATTCGGAAGGGGAAGACTCAGGTGCTTGATTAAATGTCTTTGGCTAAAGCAAGTGAATTTTTTAACCTTTGTTAAGTATATAGAATCTTGTACTTCTGGTGTGAGGTGTTGTGAATGATTTATGTATGCTTTGATCGAAATATTTTGAATTGGGTATTTATCCTATATTGATAATTGCCTTATGAGTTAATTGCTATGGTTTGGTTGACTGATATATCGTTGTGATTGATCTGCAATTCCAAGACCATGAAACCCATAATAATCTTGAACTTGATCTCTCAAGGTTATGCCTTGAATAAAGAATACTTGATGAAACATTAGTAATGAAATGAGAAGTAATGATAAAGAACAATGAATCACATATATTGGATCGGGTGTCACGTTCTGACACACATATATTGGATCAGGTGTCACGTTTCAATACACATATATTGGATCGGGTGTCACATTTCGATGCACATATTGGATCGGGTGTTACATTCCAACACACATACATTGGATCGGGTGTCACGTTCCGACACACATATATTGGATCGGGTGTCACGTTCCAACACATATCTATACATATATTAGATCGGGTGCTACATTCCGAAATGATAATAATGAAAGAAAACATATTAAAATAATTTAATATACTCAATGTCAAAGAACCTATCTCCTAAAAGAAGTGTGATATGGAGGCCTGAGGCCCCATGTGTGTTATTGATATCATTGATTGGTTGTGTACTTGTTCTTGTTGTTGCTACCTATTAAGTGTTATGGATTATCTCTTGCTCAGTATTTTATGCAGGTTGTAGTTGTGGGAGTTTTAGTTGGAGTGTTAGGAGTACCGGTATGCTATATTACATAATTTTGTGTTTAGTTATTCACTTGCGGAATACCATGTGTTTGGTACTTACCCCCTTGCTACAATAATTTTGTAGGTTACGAGCCTGGATCGTCGTGATACTCTCTACTCTCCCCTGTCCGAGGCTTCCTGTGGAGATTGCGAGAGGTAGTTGTTTGTCATCCCAGCTGACTTCTTACTCCTATTTATGATTTTGTTCTATTCGAGAGACAACATCATTTGATACTTGTGTCTCTTTTCGATTCTACTGTAATACATTAGAAGCTTGTGCACGTGACAACCAGGTTTTGGGGGAATTTCACTAAGTTGAACTTTCATTTTTATTTTAATTCCGCATTTTTAATGTTATAGTTGGGTTGTAGGCTGACTTGTCTTGGTGAGATAAGACAAGTGCCATCACGCCCATTTTTGGGTCGTGACAGTGACATGGTGAAATTCGACCTTCACCTTCACAAGATGACTAGAAGAACCTAAGCTACCATCTTATATGCTAATCTTCAATTGTGGTTATTTTACCTAGTGTAATTGAGTCAACAAATCATGGTGAACACAATTCCTAAGTTGTCCCTAAAATTGAGTGTTTTCCCGCGTAGTAGTTTAGTCGTAATCTTACTTTTGTTTTTGAAACAACCCTCCCCCTTCATTTAGATATTTTAGTTATTGAAGCTTGAAACGATAAGTCGTGAAGTCTTGTAGTCAAACCCTGTATTCCCTGCGGATTCGATCTTGACCTTTGGTTAGGTTAATTGCTGACAACGATCACTTTCTTATTGGAGTGTGAACATTAGGACATTGTCAGGATGATCCTCTTCCATTGATTGAATTTGCTTAACATAAAAGCTATAATTCTAGCATTGGTATGGCTCCTTTTGAGGCCCTCTATGGTAGGCGTTGTAGGTCACTGGTTGAGTGGTTTGAAGTGGGATAAATGACTTTGTTGGGTACAGATCTAGTCATGGAGGCTATGGAAAAGTTACAGTTGATTAGAGAAAGGTTGAGAACATCCTAAGGTCGCCAAAAGTCCTATGTTGATATCTGGAGAAGGGAGTTTGAATTTAAAGTTGGTGATTGGGTCTATTTGAAGGTGTCATCCATAACGAGTATGTTTCGTTTTGGTTAGAAGGGTAAATAAAGTTCAAGATTTGTGGGTCCTTATAGGGTGATGAGGAGGATTGGTAAGGTTGCCTATGAGTTGGAGTTTCCTAGTGAAATGCACTTGGTTCATCTGGTCTTTCATGTATCTATGTTGAGGAAAAGTGTGGGTAATCCGAATGCTATTGTCCTATTGGATATTATGGGTGTTGTTGGAGATAATTTACTTATGAAGAGGTTCCAGTAGAGATCTTAGACAAGTGAAGAGGTTGAGGAACAAGGATGTTGCTTCCGTTAAGGTCCTTTGGAGGAATCAACAAGTCGAAAGTGCTACATGGAAAGCCGAAGTGGACATGCAAAAGCGATATCTCTATCACTTCCATTCTACTCAAGCCTAAGGTACTAACTCTAAGTCCCCTATGCGATCTTAAATATTATATTTCAACCCCTATTCATTTGTATGCATTCATGTTTGTATTGACAAAGTTCATGGTGATTTTAACACTTATATTGAGATTTTTGAAAATGATGTTTAAGTGTATTCTTGCATTCTTGTTGGGGCTGATTTCTTCATGATTACTCTTCTTATATACATTTCTTTGACATTCAGGGACAAATGTTCCCAAGGGGGAGATATTAAAATGACTCCAAAAAGTGCTCAAAAATGTGCCTCGAATGTGCTCGGAATTGTAATTTACATATATCTCAAAGTTCGTGCTTGATATTGAAAATTCAACTTTATATTCTTGATCAGGGAGCAAAATTGAGTGGGAAGTGGGTCTAGCCCTGATTTTTGAGCAACCGTATCAAAATTCAAAAATCCATAATTTTGCTTATCCAATGTCTGTCTACAATGGTATCAAGACGCGCCTCCATCGCGGACCAGTGTTATTTTGCTGCTAATTTTCTGTTTAGGTCTAAGGCTTTTGGGTCTTGGGCCTAAGATTTTCCATGCATAAAAATACCTATACTTAGTCATATTTTACCTTCATATCATAAAGACATTTCCCAATACTCGCTCAAACACTTAGACAAATATTTCACCCCAAATTTCAAGTCCCAAAACCTATCTAATTCTTTAGGATTTCACTTAAACTTCAAGTCTCCATTTCCAATCTTCATCAAGGACTCTTCAAAGTCAAGGTATGTGGGTTTCAACCATTGGGTCCTTTCACCCATGGTGCCCAAGCTTCCTTTTTACCTAACTTATATATTTCTAAGTTGATTTTACTTATGGGTGTTCTATTATGAATGTGACTATGAACTATCTTGGAGTTTGTAAAAGTGTGACTGTTAATGCATGTTTTGAGTTATGAATCTTATATCTATCTTGAGATTTGATGAAAGGTTTTGATATATATTGCATGAGGGTATTACCAAGTGTTGGTGGGTGGTTTTACATTGAATTTACTTGCATGATTTTATTCTTAAATTGCATGATTTTACACTAGCATTGCACACCCACCAAGTGTTTGATAAAATGTCTGGTTAATGTATCTTGAGTTATTGAAGGCCTAATGTTTGGCATATGAGTTAAGTGACTTTATGATGATGAAAGGGTGATATGAATATGTTGATTTCATGAGATGTATCTATTTTATCGTGAGTTGACCATATCCAATTGAGTGGTGATGCCTCAACCACCTTAGATAGGGGTGGTAAGCCATCAACCAATTGATGGGTTGGTACCTCAATCATCTCAGATAGGGGTGGTAAGCCATCAACCAATTAAGGGGTTGGTACCTCAACCATCTTTGATAGGGGTGGTAAGCTATCAACCAATTGAGGGGTTAGTACCATAATCACCTTGGATGGGGGTGGTAAGCCGTCAACCAATTGAGGCATTGGTACCTCAATCACTTCTGATAGAGGGTGGTCATGTGCATCAACCAATTGAGGGGTTGGTACCTCAATCACTTCTAAGGAGTGGTCTACCTTAGGTTCCAAGTACTAACTTGTTTGGTCTATGATGATGGTCTATTTCTATACATGTAATATGAATTTTGCCTAATTATCATTCATCTATTTTGCCCAAGTATCATTCATGCATGTCATACTGTTATATGTTCATCTATTGCCTAATTATGCATTTTGACTCTATGTTGCCTATCTATTGTTGTATTGCGTCCTACGTATTCTTACATTCAAACGTATTGACGCATACTCTATGCCTACATGATATTACTATATAGGAACCGGAGCCTTACTTGATCATCCTTCTCCTCCACGTGGCTAGTGCGATATCTCTCAAAGCAAGTTGGTGAATCCTCAACTTTGAGGCAATACTTCTCTTGATTCATGCTATGTATAGATTCTCTTTTTCTTATTGTATTCTTTGACTATGAGGGTGAGCCCGGTTGCTTGTTTTGGCCCCCACTAAGTTCCATGTTTAGAGATGTTGTTGGACAAGTTATGTAATGATACTATGAGCCTGGACTCTCTTTGACTCTATGATGTTTTATGAATAAAAGATGTCCCTTAGCCCTGAATCCCCTCTTTACTATCTCTTATTGTTGTTTTATTGCTTTTGCGATCAAGGATGTGTAATAATATATTAAGAGGCTTATTAGGGTCCCTTTAGATTCCCCATTCGTCGTGTCACATCTAGGCCCTAGGCTTGGGTCGTGACATGCCTCAACTCCATAAACAAGAGAATATGAAGTTTCTTGCTCTGGCGTACGATATGTGGTCCTATATGCCCAAAGGGCTTCTTCCATTCTTTCATGCCAATCTCTCTCGGATTTAGAGACAACGTTTTTCAACAAGTTACAAAGTGTCTTATTGAATGCTTCAACGAGGCTCTGAGCAGCAACATAACACATAGAGGAATTACGTTTCTTGAAGCCAAAAAGATCATATATTTATGTCATCAACTTATTATCAAATGGCTTGCCATTGTCCGTCAATACATATCGAGGAATACCAAAATGGTAGATAATATTGACCCAGATGAAATTGACGACATTCTCCTTCTTTACTTCTTTAAGTGAAATAGCTTCCACCCATTTTGAGAAGTAATCCATTATAGTTAAGATGGCAAATTCCCACCAGAGGATTTAGGTAATGGGCCAACAACATCCAAACCCCAAGCTTCAAATAGCCATGAAGAAATAGTTGGATGAAAAACTTGTGAGGGTTGATGTATAAACTTTGCATGGAATTGACAAGATTTACACATTCGTACATAATCCAAGCAATCTTTCACCATGGTTTGCCAATAATTTTTCAGACTTGGGTGTAAACTTACCCCTTTTCTTTACCTTTATTTTGTTTTTTCCCGACCGAGGCTCAAAGACAAGTGGTCCTTCATTTCCACTTGAGGACACGCTCAAATCCATATCATAAGCAGGTGTAGCTAGTTCCTCAAATGACTAGGGTTTGATGCCCTGCAAGATATAACGAAGTCCCCAATGTATTCCTCGAATACACATTTCTATTCCAGAAGACTCGCTAAGCCTATCCTTGCAATTAAGGCTTATATTCTTCCAACGATTGATAAACACGATAACACGTTCATCTTCCATTAGCGTGTGTTCATAAGTTTCACCATGCTCACGGTACGCCTTGTGCTATAAAAATGATTAAGGAATTCATATTAAAGTTGCTCCCAACTATCAATGGAACCCCTCGAGATCTGTGTACAAATCAAAGGAATTTCCTTATAGGAGCGCACAAATTGTTTAACCTGATAATCTCCATACGTTCTAGCAGTATTGCAAGTTTCAACAAAATTTGCAATGTGTTGCTTTAGTTTCTCTTTCCATCGAATTGTTGAAAGTTTGGAGGTTGATAACCTGCAGGATTTCAAAACATCTACTCTTGATGTGTATGGCTTGAAATAGGTAAACAAAAGTTTTGAAGAAATATCATATTTATCCTTGATAGTCCCCATGATGAAGTCCTTCAGTTAATGAATGGGAATTCCCCCCTCAGCAGATACTTACAGTTCATCACCAATGTGTATTTGCTTCTAGATGACTCTCCCTTTTCTTGTACCATGGGATGCTTTTTAGGTGCATGACTTGAACCCCTTTCCATAACATTTTCAACTATGTCTGTCAGTTTTCAAATTTGGCTATATTAATCTTGTAGATATTTTGTTAGACCTTCTATTGCCTTTGTCAAACTTGCCAGTTGTTCTTCAATAGTCGAAGTTTTAGTCACCATTGCTTGGATGGTCATTAAGGATGAAGGAGTAAAGCATGGTCTGAGCTGAGCCAATATCTTAAGGCGAAGGATCATACTAATGCTGAGAAAATATGGAATCAGTAGACTTGGTAACAACAGATTTGGAGTCAAACATCTTAGATGCCATGTTTAGCGTTCTTAAATTTTGATGATCGATGTAAAGAGATGAGAGGTAGAGAGGTCCCATTGGGCATGCCAAAATTTGTATGCAACAAATTTTCGAGTCGAGAAAAATAAATAATCAAGACAGGAAAAATTGGAGTAACAAATATAAATTATATTGAATTTCAACATGTAGTGGGTGTTACATCTCTATAGTATTCCTCTGATTCTTCAAGTAATAAAAAAATTTGTGTTGAAGTTAAATTAGATACAAAGGCATAAGTAGTTTATTCTTGAATCTTGTTTTGGATCTTGAACTTGAATTATCTATCATGAACCTTTGTATGGTTATGATGAATAATTAGTGTAAACAAGTATTTAGATCTTGAACTTCTTGATTTTTGCTTCGTTCTTGATTTTGAGCTAGCGAGTGGTATAATTGTGTGTAATCAGATTTCTTGTTGGAAAGCTATAATTTGATTGGCTAGATCATGTCACATATACACATGTCATTATTTTAGTGGCTCATTTCATTTGATTTACGTCACCACCTAACTTTGACATGTGGTGTGATTTTAGTGGATCGTTAAATTTAATTTGGATTTCCACCTAAATTTGACACGTGGTGTGATTATAATGGCTCATTTAATTTGACATGGATTGCCATATAAATTTGATACATGGTGTGATTTTAGTGGCCCCTTTACTTTGTCTTGGATTGCCACATAATTTGGACTATTTTCTTAAATTTAATATAATGCAAATTAATTTTTGAATTAATTTCAATAAAATTTTAATACTTACAGGGGTAATTACAATAATTTCTTACCCTCCATGGAGAATTGAAGAATATAATTATAATGACCCATTTGGTCGTTTTGAGTACTAGAGCTTTTTGTTACATACAAGATTTATTTTGTAAATTTTAAAGGGGCTTTCTGGACTATTTAATAATTTTAAATTATTTAGTTGAGGAATAATTTTAGACAACAAACTTAATTAGTGGGCTAAAGTTGTAATTTATATAATACCCTATACCCCTTATACTATATTTATTAAAAATAAGTTATTAGGGATTAATGACTTATCACAAAAGAAATCGCTACTATGCTTAGTTTTGGTTCCTGCGCAGTCAACGAGATTGACAAGAAGAAAAGGGTTGCAGTGATTGACTTCAAAGTTGAATTATACGTAGTAATTGAATGTTGAGTCATAGTGTTTGTTGCCACGTCTTGCTAATTTCTAAACATTGATAAAAGGTTTGTGATGCTACGTGGAAGTTCTAGAAGGTACATATATTTTCAATATTTTATCCAAACATTAATAAAAGGTTTGTGATGCTACGTGGAAGTTCTAGAAGGTACATATATTTTCAATATTTTGTCCTATTAACAAAGGTGAATTGAAGTTAGAAATTAGTTTAAATGTGCCATTAGAATTGATAAATCCAATCATTAGGTATTAATAATTATGTAGGTGTAGGTAATATCATTTGATGGATAGGTTGACAGTAATCTACCTGTGTTTAGGTTTATATGCAAATCTCCTACATTAATATTATTATATAAGTTTGATAAATTGAGATTAGCAATTAGAATTTAGTTATATTGCATTATATGAACAACCACTAAAGTTAAGTTATTTGGAAGAATTAAGACTTAACCCTAGATTTGAAATTTAGGAAATTAATTATTGAATTAGGTGAATATTTAGGTATAGGCTAAACATATAGTAATATGGGTGTCCACAGACTCATTTTCGTATGAATACTATATATTTGATAGATTTGAAACGTTTGGATATATTGAAGAAAGGAAAGCATCGGTGGATTTTCTCACTTGATTTTGGTTCTTTCATTGAGGTAAGTTGTGATTTATTCTATGTGTTAGATAAATCTTAATAGCAATAGATATTCATTAAATGTTGTTGTGAAATTATTCTATGCATTTAATTATTATGGTTTGGATAATTGATATGTGTTGTGGTTGGTCTACAATCCCAAGACCGTAAAATTTATAATCTTAAACTGGTTATATCATAATTATGCCTGAATAAAGAAAGCTTGATGAAATATTGCCAATAAAGTGGGAAGTAAAAATAAAGAATGATGAATTAAATATAATTGGATCGGGTACCACATTCCAGCACAGTATAATTGGATTGGGTGTCACGTTTTGACACCGTATATTTGAATCACATGTCACGTTTCGACACGATATTACGGATCAGGTGTTATATTCCAACACGATATATTTGGATCGAATGTGACGTTTCAGCATGATAATATTAAAGGAAAATATATTGAAGTGATTTAATATACTCAATCTCAAATAACCCATCCCCCAAAAAAAGTGAGATGTGGAGGCATGAGTCCTCATGATTGTTCTTGATATCGTTTACTAATTACATACTTGTTTTATGATGTTGTCATTTGTGGTTATTGCTTATCACTTATTAAGTGTTATAGTTGATTTCCTGATATTACTTATGATTATGAATTTCTATTTGGAGTCAACCGATGATAACTACTCAGTATATGTGGCCCGTATTGAATTCTACGTGTATTTTTATTTGTTTTGCTTTGTAGGGTGCAGCGAGTGCTTCATCGACTTTAACTCGACCTCAGCTCTAGCCTAGCATTAGTGTATCAGATTTCAGGTGAGCTAACCTTCTAGCCTGTGTTGGATTCTATTAGTTATGAAACAATGTCCTTAGTTTTGGGGCATAAACTATTTTGTTTATCTATTCTGGTGTTGCTATTCTTAGACTTAATATTTGAGATTAGATGTCCTTGATGTGATGACTTTCAGGTTTTGGGGAATTATGTAATAAACTTAGCGATTTTGGCTATTTCTTCTTTTATAACTTTGAGCTTTTGATTATTATCGTATTTCATAAGTTGAACTGTTAATATAGGTTAGGATTGTAGCATTGGTTTGCCCACTTAGGAGGCTAGGTGTGGCTGTCACCCGCGACTCATTTTAGGTCGTGACAATAATTACACCTCTTTAATTACAATCAATTCCTATCTTGTCAAGTTATTATTTGGCGTTAAATAGGTGGAAAGTGTACTTCACCCAATTATATTAAGGACTTATTTGGAAAGCCACCTTGGTAATTGGATTTAGTATAATTGAGTGAAATTATATTAAGTTGGACAGGTAATTACATAGTCAGCAAGTAACTGAGTGTAATTGGCATAAGATGGTACATCTAAACTAGGCTCATGATTTTGAAAGAAGTCACATGAGATTTATAGAATTATAAACTTAGCTAGGTAAGGATGTATAATAGATAAGATAGATACTATTTAACTTATGAAAGAGAGTATAATGATAGACTATACTTAGATATAACATGAGATAAAAGTTGATTTCTTATCATGAGATTTAGTGGTTTAACATTTCTTGACTTTATTTAATAGTTTAGGGTTAGTATAGTATGTAAAGAGTATGGATGTACATATTCAGCGCTAGACTCTAAGCTTGAACTTTAGGTGAGCATTATGAAAAGGTGGGTAGTGTGCCGAGAGTGATACTATTAGTTGGAGATTTGCTCTAGTAGGTTTGATATAGTATAAGCACGAAATTAAGATGTTGACTTGAAATAAGTGTGATTTTACGAGTACAATCAATGTGACCCTTAGATGAAAATAGTGAATGGAGGCTAAGTCATTTAATAAGAAAAAGGCCTAAGATATATATCCAAGATAGCATATAATTGTGCGAGACTTTAAGTTTATGATTTACTATGGATATCTAGATAGTATATGTGAGTTATCAATGTAGAGTAGACTGATGTAACCATTTTATTACCCTTAAGAGTTGGGTCAAAGGTGGTTAGCTATAGATAATAGGAGTCTCTCATTATAATCCAAGTTTTCTTTAGTTAGATATATGTGAACATGGAAGATGAGTATTAGCAGACTAAAAAAGAAGAGGTTAGATCACAAGAGTCATAAAAAGTGGCTATTGCGTCAATAAGAGCAGTAAGTATAGAAAGATGCCTATATAGATAGAAGAAAGTTAAAAGTGGTATCTCAGAAGAAAGTTTTAGAAGTCATTTCATACCTCTGAGTATTAAATAACTGGAGAATTTAAGTGATCTTATGTATGGTTTATACCTTAAGCAAAAAGGTAGGAATTATGGGGAGCTCAGTTCATTTGTAGGTTTCTAGACGCCCATTGGCCAGAGACATTCAAACACTATCTAATAATATTATGAGGTTAGAAGTAACTTGCGGGAGAAAGCAACTGACGATTTTAGTAGGAGAGTGCATATAAAAATTGGGTTAGTCCTTTGAGTTCCGCTGGTATAACTGAGTTTAAAGTATTATGCCTATGATAAGTTTGGCTTCAAGATGGTGGCAATGGCTACTGAGGATAATGATAATAACAGTTTATGATAGATTATGGTCAGGATGCAATCATATGGTAAGGATTTTTTTTACTAAAGGAATTCGGTATGATAATAATGAGTTGTGGATCTTTAAAGTTATGAATTACTATTATTTACTTTGTAATATGATCAATAAAAAGATGTAGAATATGTTGAGACACCATTCGAATAGAATTAAAAAGAGCTAGAGTAAAAAAAAAAGGAATAAAAATTAATGAGATGTAGGTTAGCCTTTAGAAAGATACAAGAATAACGACATTCACTTTGGTGGTAAAGGTCAAAGATGTATTTTCCGAGATAGTGGAGAACTAAATTCAGAGACACGTGATTTTATCTATTCCGCTTGGTTATAGTGATCATGCTATGTGGCATTGATTTGGGCTAGAAAACTATTGGGTAATATTTGAAAACAAAAAATTTTATGTAGGTGCAGCTTGAATATTGTGATAGACTCTTTTTGTGATTTTGAGTATGGTGATTAGTACATTGAAATTTTTATAAAGGATATGGTAAGGTTGATAAAGAGATGATCAATAATAAGTTAAGACGCATGAATTCATAAAGATCTTCATGGTATGAGTTAATGTTGACAGATAAGGAAAATTGAGTTATATGATTGGAGATAGAATTCAAATTCTTATAGTGAGACTATGTTTCAAGGTAGTTTGTTTCTCAAAGTATGAATTGATAAAGTGTGAAGTGATTGAATTGTATTCGATGTTGAACATATGAAAGGGCTTATGCATGATTTGGATTGTAAAGTTAGTTACTTTTAACGATTAAAGGACCTAACGAAGGGTACTATTTAAATATTTCATGTAGAGTACGAGAAAAAAATTATATATCATGGGTTATTGGATAAAGCATATGATTGGTGAAAACGTTAGTTAAAGGATTAGCAATAAGATATATTGAATAGTTTAAGGCATTTGAAATTGGCATTATGAAAGTAATTTGAGAAAGGTGAAGGAATAAGACATCTTGCATGGAATGTCAAAAGGTATAAATCTCTATATTATTACAACAACAACATACCAAGTGAAATCTCACAAGTGAGGTCTGGGGAGATAGAGTGTACACAGACCTTACTACTACCTCATGGAGATAGAGAGTTTGTTTCCATAATCACTATCTTCTTGTGTTAAGTTTAATTAATTGTTAAAAGGACATGAGAAGAATGCAAGGGAACAATGACAGAGATAACAAACCATACAATAATATGTGATCAATTAGAAGAGTGGAAGTCATGCAATATTTAGTTCCTTCGGTTGAGTTTTTATTTATTCCCTTATCATCATCTCTTACTTCTGAAATGTAATAAGAGCATAAGGTGGAAAAATAAATACAAATTACTTAGAATTGGAATGCACGATGAGCGAACTAAGTTGGGTAAGTTATCTAAATGTTGAGCATGACGACGTTGGTTCGCTAGGCATATGGAAACAGCTTCATATAGGATCTATAGACTGGTGGTACTACAAATAGCTTGTAAAAAATTTTATCTCCTATTAAAATTATTCTTCTTTTCACATCTCTCATGAAAGATATGGCCTGTAGTTGATTTGATGAACTATTTCCATTGGCAATCAAAAATAATGAGTATAACCTTTAAAATTTTTTCACTTCCTACTTAGCTTATTATCAATATAAACCTGCATGTTCCTTTTGAGTATATAAACCATGTGGAGGACCCAATGCATATCATTAATTGCGCTAAAAAAGTAGTTGAAAAGGACATTTTCATCTTGACGTATTTTACTTCTAATTTCTGAGAGGACAATTCAAGTGATTGAGGATATGCTTTGTGTGTGCGAGATAGATTTTGGTGATCATTGGGATCAATTCTTACCTTTGGAAGAATGTTTGTACAATAATAAGAATCTATCCTATGAGGAGGAGCTTATAGTTATTCTAGATAGAGAGATCCGCAAGCTAAGGCCAAAAGAGATTGCATCTATGAAAGTCCAGTGGAAGAATCATCCAGTTGAGGAGTTCACTTGGGAGGATGAAGTGAATATGTGTGAGGGATATCCACACTTTTTCCTTGAGTTAGGTACCCATTCTTATCCTCACTTTTCTTTTGCTTGTTAGAGGATGAACGGTGGATAAATTGAGATCTGATGTAATGATCCATTAAGTCGTTTTGAGTACTAGAGTTTTTTATGACATAAAAAAAGATTTGTTTTGTAAATTTTAAAGGGTCTTTTTGGACTTTTTAGTAATTTGTATTATTTAGTTGAGGGATAATTTTAGATAACAAACTTAATTAGTGGACTAAAGTAGTAATTTATGTAATACCCTATACCCCTTATTGTATTTATTAAAAATAATTTATTAAGAATTAATGACTTATCACAAAAGAAATCGCTGCTATCCTTATTTTTGGCTCCTGCACAGTCAATGAGATTGACAAGAAGAAAAGGGTTACAATGATTGATTTCAAAGTTGAATTATACATAGTAATTTGAATGTTGAGTCATAGTGTTTGTTGCCATGTCTTGTTAATTTCTAAACATTGACAAAAGGTTTGTGATGCTACGTGGAAGTTCTCGAATGTACATATATTTTCAATATTGTTTGCTATTAACAAAGGTAATTGAAGTTAGAAATTGGTTTAAATGTTCCATGGGAATTGATAAATCCAATCATTACGTATTAATGATTGTGTAGGTGTAAGGTAATTTTGTTTAATGTATAGGTTGACAATAATGTACTTGTGTTTAGGTTTAGATGAAAATCTCCTGCATTATTATTATTATTATTATTATTATTATTATTATTATTATTATTATTATTATTATTATTATCTAAGTTTGATCAATTGAGATTAGTAATAAGAATTTAGGTGTATTGCATTATATGAACAACCATTAAAGTTAAGTTATTTGGAGGAATTGAGACTTAACCCTAGGATTGGAATTTAGAAAATTAATTATTAAATTAGGTGAATGTTTAGGTATAGGCTAGACAAATAGTAATATGGGTGTCAATGAACTCATTTTCTTACGAATACTATATATTTGATAGAGTTGAAACGCTTGGAGATATTGAAGAAACGAAAGCATCAATGGATTTGCTCATTTGATTTTGGTTCTTCGGTTGAGGTAGGTTATGGTCTATTCTATGTGTTAGATAGACTTTTAATAGCAATTGATATTCATTGAGTGATGTTGCGAAATTATTCTATGCATTTAATTATTGTGGTTTGGATGATTGATATGTGTTGTGGTTATCCTGCAATCCCAAGATCGTGAAATCATTAATCTTGAATTTGTCGTTGATGTGTTGTCAAAATACACCACATTTGATGCTTCAAACTTAGGATTTTGTGTGTTCTCAATGCGATATTTGTGGGTTCTATGTGTTTTTATATTTAGATTTGCAGGAAGATAGGTTGGCCATGCTTTGGGGCAAAAGTGCAGAAGATTTCTGGTTTTTGATGACTTACGAGACCCTCTACGGATTGTAGAGCATTCTATGAGTCGTAGAGGCAGTTTCATGAAAAATTTCAGTTAAGGATGAATTCTGAAGATCAATTCAACGAGACATGCATGCGAGTCATAGAGCATTCTACGAGTCGTATTGATGGGTTTTGTGAAGATTTCTAGTGAGAGATAATTTGATGAAGTTGAAATCTATGAACATGTAGTATGAGTCATGGATTGGTTTACGAGTTGTAAGGTGAAGTCGTAGAAGAGAAGTGCAAGATCTCAAGAGCTGATTGTGAGACCCCAACAACGAGTTATAGAAGACACTACGACTAGTAGAGACCTTTCATGGAGTCCGCCAACTACTTTTTTGATTTTATTTAGCCCTTAATTGCAATTACTATAAATGGTACTTTTAGGTTATTGTACAATATTTTAGGGTTTGTACTCGGAGAACCCAACATTTGGGAGAGAAGATTATGAGAAAACACTTATGGGTAAATTTGATCTTGAAGCTTGTGATTCTCATTATTCTTGGATTGCTTAACTTCAATTTAATTGGGTAAGTGTTCAATTATGTTTTCTCAATTCATAATTTATTCATCTACCCATAGCATATATAGTTAAATCCACAACTAGGGTTGTGATAATCATGACGAACTAGCTAAGTAAACCTAGGTAATTTGCAATTCTTGGAATGGGTATATGCATATATTAATCAATTCTCTTCGTTTTGCATGTTTTCTAATGGTGGCCAACATTAGAATGTGGTATTGACTGGACCAAGGTAGTAATGAACAGGAAAAGATATTGATTAACAGGATTCGATGATGTGTTCTTGTCTTATCAACCAAACTGAGAATTATAGGTAATGGTTAGTATTGCACACTTTGGAGATGGGCCAAGTCACAAAGTGAAATTCGCCTCTCACTTCTGATCAAAGGGCTTAGTGAACTTAAATTACCATCCTGCACGTTATACACCAGACAAGAATTGGGTTATCCGGTAATATTAAATCAGGGAATCATGGGGAACACAATATCCTAGCTGCTCTCTATTATTGACTGTCTCTCGTGATAGTTAGTTTAGTTTACTTTCTTATTGATTATTGCACCCCCCCCCGGTGAATTGAGTTAGTTAACTACTTGAATAGCTTATTGATGAATTGGTCTCAAATCTATGTATTCCCTGTGGGTTTGACCCTAACCAGGGTTAGGTTTTATATCTTAACAACGACCACTTTATCCTCTAAAATAGAGGTGTAACTTGGGCGACATCAAAGATTTTGGCGCCATTGCCGGGGAATATGGCTAGACTTAGATTGATTCCAAGTAATTCAAGTGTTAATCCTTATTTCCCTTTGTTTTACTTTTGTTGTTGTTTTTATTTCTTTGTAGGGTATATGAGTAGTGTATGCCCAACACTTGGAGTCAAGGGCAATCCCTTAACTCCATTTGATCCAGAGATCCATAGGATTACAAGAAGAATGGCCCAAGAAAATGCCAACAATGCAGTCAATGTAGCTTTGAATTGGGGTAGTAGTGATGATGATAGGGATAAAAATCCACCTCCTTTGAAGGATATTCCACAGCTCCAGGAGTTCAATGCTAATGCTTATCGGTGGAATCAGTACAGGTTGAACCCTCTGGCTATGGATGTGTTGGGAGCTATTACGTTGCCACCACTATTGGCAGACACAAAGTTCACAGTCTCTAGTGGATTGCTTTAGATGCTACAGAACCGTGGGTTATTTGTGGGTCTACTATCAAAGGATCCACATAATCACTTGCATAATATGGCATTTATTTGTAAGAGTGTAATAGGGATACTGAGTCTATCTATGGATGTTGTAGGACTTTGTGTCTTCCCATTGTCTCTCACAGGCAACACTGCATTATAGCTATCCGAACTCTTGCAGAGTTCACTCACTAGTTGGGCAGATTTGCAGAAGGCTTTTTTAGAGAGATACTTCCCTAGATCAAAGAAGCTCAAGTTGAAGGACCAGATCAATAACTTTGAGAAACTTCCTGGTGATTCGATAAGCATTACTTGGGAGCGGTTTGCTAAATGTTTGAGGAGCATCCCTGACCACAAGATAGTTGATGATGCCTTGGTGAAGATCTTCTACTTTTCCCTTGATGAGATCAATCAGGCTTGTGATAACACTATCATAGGGGCATGTTTCTAGATCAACCATTTGCAAGGATTACTGAGCGTATGGAGCAAGTGGTCAAGACGAATCGTGCATGGGACAGCGGGATAGAACTTCCATAAAGAGTTCATATGTTGTCATTGTGGGTTCGAAACAATCCAAAATTAATAAAGGGATTATTCAATAACTTTCTCAGCTTCGCACAAGCATGGATATGGTGATCAAATAGAATCAAGAGAGAGTAAGTGCAGTGGTTCACCAACCTTCACGTGCATCCATGTACGAGGAACCATAGTATAAGGAGGATGCTTGTTTTGTGAATGGTCAGATGGGGGTTTTCTGGACCAATGCCCAAGGGTCCAATCAGGACTATTGGCACCAAGGTCAAAACTATGGTAGAGATGGAGTTATCAGAGAGGGGTGGTTACTATGACAGGAACAGGGTCCAGATAAAGATTAGGGTCACAAAGAAGGCTTCAGAAATGGTTCATATGTGCCACCACACAACCGTGATGTAGGTATAGGCAATCCCAAAATTGAAGAGATATTTGACCGCTTGTTGAAGAAGGCTGAGACACAAGATGAAACTCTAAGGGGCATAAAATCATATATTTCAAGCATAAATCAGAAAATAATGTCTTGTTCTATGGCTATTAAACAGCTTGAGCAACAGTTTGGTCAAGTGTCAACTCAGTTGAATCAGCGTCAGAAGGGTATAATACCTAGCAACACATTGCAAAATCCTAAGAATGAGGGGCAATATATGGCAGTTACTACTAGGGGATGGCAAGAGCATTATTAATCCTCCTATATTGGTTGATGGGGAAGATGTTCGTGAGGAGATTGTTGTAACAAAGGATGTGGATGAAGGAGATGATTGTGGTAAGCATAGGGTGAGTGAAGTAGCTAAAGCACCACAGAAGTTTAAGCCCGTCCCTAAGCCTCCTCCTCCTTTCCCTTAAATAATCAAAAAGAGGGAGGAGGAAGGCAAGTTCAAGAACTTTCTCTCCATGCTTAAGCAACTATCTATCAACATCCCTCTCACTGAGGCTTTGGAGAAAATGTCAGGCTATGCAAAGTATATGAAGGACTTGGTCAACAAAAAGTACAGTGTGAGTCAGGAGCTTTCTCAAGAGCTTCAACGTTGCAGTATTATCACTACGAAGTCCTTGGCTTAGAAGCGTGAAGATCCAGGTGTTTTTACTATACCTTGTACTATAGGTGATGTGGAGTTCGCAAGGGTACTATGTGATTTAGGTGTTAGTATCAATTTGATTTCCCCTTACGGTCTACAAGAAGCTTAGATTAAGAGCCCCTACTCCTACTAGCACGCAGTTATTAATGGAGGATCGAACAGAGAAGAAGCTTGTGGGGATACTCTTTGATATGTTGCTCAAAGTGGAAAACTTCATATTCTCTACAGACTAGGTGTTGAACTTTGGAGGCAGTATTGATGAACTTCAATAGCGATGGTATCCTAGACTATGATGAGACAGTAAATGCTCTAGGGGTGTCTTATGTTCCTAAGCGCCAAACTAAGCTAGAGCTAGATTTGCAGAATCAAGAGTCACCACCCACAAAGTCTTCCATAGAAGACCTACCTGTGTTAGAATTGAAGGCCCTCCCAACACATCTAAAATAAGCATTTTTTGGAGTTAACAACACCTTACCGGTCATAATAGTTACAGATATGAATGATGAGCAAGCAATTCCCTTGTAATGGTGCTCAAACAATTTTAAAAGGCCATCAGATAGACTATTGCAGACATTATTGGCATCTCTCCTGGGATACACACAAACAAAATCTAGTTAGTCAAGGACTACAAGATGAGCATTGAGCATCAAAGGCACCTAAACCCTCCTATGCAAGAGATCGTACAGAAAGAGATCATTAAATAGTTGGATGCACGAGTAACCTACCCGATCATCTATAGTGAATGGGTGAGCCTAGTTCAGTGTGTCTCAAAGAAAGGGGGTATCAGAATGGTACCTAATGCCGATACTGAATTCATCCCAATGAGGCCAGTTGCAAAATGGACGGTGTGCATGGATTACAAAAAGCCTAATGCCTCGGCAGAGAAGGATCACTCTCCTATGTCATTCATGGATCAGATGCTGGATAAACTAGCAGAAAAGCGGTAGTACTGCTTTCTTGATGGGTATTCAGGCTATAATTTGATCATCATCGCTCCAGATGATCAGGAGAAGACCATATTTACATGCCTCTAAGGAACTTTCACATTCAAGAAGATGTCATTCGGGTTGTGTAATGCCCCTGCGACATTTTAGGGATGCATGATATCCATTTTCTGAGGCATGGTGGAGAACACTATTGAAGTCTTCATAGATGACATTAGTATGGTTGGGAACTCAGTTGAAGATTGTTTTAAGAACCTACATGATGTGTTACAAAAATGCATAGAAAGTCATCTGGTACTAAATTGGGAAAAATATCA
>JAABOM020000012.1:9035894-9047626 GCA_011800125.2 Solanum clarkiae
TCTCTAAAATTTCACACCTATTGTGCAAATTATTGGAGAAAGATGCTAAGTTCGTGTTTGATGATGAATGTATGAAATCCTTTGAAGAGTTAAAGAAGAATTTGGTCTCATCACCAATTATTGTGACTCCAAACTAGTCCAAGCCCTTTAAGATCATGTGTGATGCAAGTGGGGTTGCTCTAAGTGTGGTATTAGGGCAGCACAAGAAGAAGATATTTCATCCCATATATTATGCCAGCAAAGCCCTAAATATGGCTCAAAAGAATTAGATTGTCATAGAATAGGACTTACTTGCGTTGGTCTTTGCATTCAAAAAGTTCAGGTCATATCTGTTGGGGGCCAAAGTAGTGGTGCATACAGACCACTCAGCACTTAAATATTTGAAACTAAAAAGGATGCAAAGCCAAGATTGATAAGATGGGTGCTTCTCTTACAAGAGTTCAACTTTGATGTCATTGATAGAAAAGGGACACAGAATCAGGTTGCAGATCACCTCTCCATATTGGAAGATGGGGCAATTATGAAATTTGATAATGGATTGGAGATAAATGATTCCTTCCCTAATGACAGAGTGTTGGCTACATCACATGATTCGATACCTTGGTTTGCAGATAATGAAAACTACTTGGTGAGTAATATTGTGCCACTCGACTTAAACACACATCAACATCAAAAATTTATGTCTGATGTGAGAAAGTTCTTTTTGGATGACCCATACTTGTTCCGTGTATGTGCTGATGGGATTATTCGTTGTTGTGTTCCTGAGGTTGAGATGATAAACATACTTGAGGCAAGCCACTCGTTAATGGTGGGCGGACATCATAGTGGCATTTGAACAGTAGACAAGATCTTACAATGTGGGTATTATTGGCCCACCATCCACTAAGACGCCCATGACTATGCCAAAGCTTGTGATAGGTGCCAAAGAGAAGGTAGGGTTTCCCACAAGCATGAGCTCCCTCTAAACCCTATTTAAGTGATTGAGTTGTTTGATGTATGGAGGATAGATTTCATAGGACCATTTGTTAGCTCGTATGGGAACAAGTACATCTTAGTTGTTGTGCATTATGTATCAAAGTGGGTGGAGGTCGTGGATCTACCTAACAATGAGGGTAAAAGTGTCATAGCATATATGAAAAAGAACATTTTCTCAAGGATTGGCACCCGTCGGGTGATCATTAGTGATGGAGGTTCTCACTTCTGCAATAGGCTTTTTAAAGCTCTTCTAGAGAAGTATGGAGTGAAACATAGAGTGGCGACATATTATCATCCTCAGATAAGTGGGCAAGTGAAGGTGTTCAACAGGGAAATCAAACAGATTTTATCTAAACTGTGAATGCAAATAAATAGATTAGTCGCAAAAGCTGGATGATACATTTTGGGCATATCGGACAGTATTCAAGACCCTTATAGGCATGTCTCCCTACCAACTTATCTTTGGGAAAGCATGTCACTTACCAGTGTAGATTAAGCATATAGCAATGTGGGCATTGAACAAGTTGAATCTAGATTAGAATGATGCAGCAAACTTTAGGTTGAGCCAAATTAATGAGCTTGATGAAATTCGATTGAAAGCATATGAGAGCTTAGCCTTGTGTAAATAAGGAATGAAAATATAGCATGACCATCACATAGAGAACTGCAAATTTGCACCAGGGGACTTGGTGTTGCGTTACAATTCTAAACTGAAGTTATTTCCCGAGAAGCTCAAATCCAGATGGTTCAGACCCTTTCGAGTAGTACACGTCTTTGATCATGAGGCCATTGAACTGGACAAACGAAATGGAGGGACTTTTAAAGTAAATGGCAAAAGAGTCAAACCATACCTTGGAAATGCAGAAGAGATAAAGACGGTGGAGGAATGGGATCTTGAGGAAGTTTGAGTATTCAAGCTAGCTATGTCGTGCCGCTATAATAAATCAGGCGCTTCTTGGGAGGCAACCCAAGGTGGACCATGGCGCTTAGGCTCCTAGGTATGGTTTTTGACCCCTTAGTGTGTCTATTTTGCTTGATTTTGTGCATTGGAGACAATGCACAACTTTTTCAATGGGGTGTGGGTAGTTACGGGCCTCAGTGAAGTCTAAGTATATTATGGTCCATAACTACCCCAATTTTTGTTCTGGGGGTTTTCTTGTCTGTGATTTTTTTCCTCGTGGATACTTAATTTCTGTTGAACCAGCAAGTTTTGGATGTTTAGATAATATTTGTAGCATATAGTACTAATACTGATGGCATATAACATATTTTTTATGTTTTGTTTTGAAAAAGGTACCCACCAAAAATTTTGATTAATAGTTAGATGGCAACCATGCATGTTTAGGTGTTTGATAATATCTGTTATGATAAGTGAGGGTAAATGGAGATAGAAAGCATGAGCTGTGAGTCTTTTGTTGATAATGTATGCAATGCGATGTGAGTGTGAGCTTATTTTGCTAAATTCATGTATCTTGTTCTAATTCAGAACTTACCCTGTTACTCTAAGTTGGATCGTAGATTAAATGGATTAGGAAAGGATCTTAGACCTTTGTTCTTTAATTAGTCCACTTTAACCTAAAATAACCAACCAAAATGATGATTTATCCATTGTTCCAAATATTTGAGTCTTACATGTACCAATTCTTTCAAAATACCTAACTAGCATAGCCTTATCTAGTGGAAAACCCTGAAATTGGCCCTGATCTTTCCTTGAACATTGTGAACCTTAACTGAGGCAAAAAGCCTAAATTGAGGGTGGCTACCCAAAAGTAGCCCTGGTTCAGAGGATAGATATAGTGTACTTCACCACAGGCTAAAAGCCTAAGTTTTGGTTAAAGGGTAAAAGCACAAAAATAAGGGGATGAGTTAGGAAGCAGGAGAAAAAGAAGAAAAAAAATCATGTAGCGGGTGTTAGAAAAATAAAAGATGCCTTAGATTGAGCTAAAAAGCAAAAAAAAAAAAAAAAGAGCATAAAAACAAGGCAAAAAGCTAAAAAAAGAGAAGAAAACACTCGAAAAAGCTTGAATAAGGAAAAAGGGAGAATAAAGTGAAAATGACAGTTGGTGGGGCAATAGTGTAGAAAAGTGCAGTTTCAAAAGGGCCATTAGTCACTATTTACCTAAAAAATCATACCAAAGCCCCCTAAGCTGTGTTACAAGCCTAGAAAGTCCTGAAGTGATCCTAGTCCAGTTAGTTGAAGGTTTGAGTCATGAATATAGGGCAAGCCTATGTTATTAGTCATTATGCATGAATATCTTTGTGAGAGTGAGTATTTTTGCACAGTCCCAAAGTTAAACATGAAAGCATCATTGAGTGTCAAATATGAGACTTCTTTATGTGAGGGCACTTGCATTGCATTGTTAGCATTTGACTTGTTCAGTGATTGTAGATTGTTGATAGCCCTTTGTTCGTCATAGTTATGTTGTCATATGCACCAGTTTGCATAGTTTGCTAAATAGCTATCTGATCCTGTTTTGGAAAGGCTGGTGTGGGTATGTGAGTTTGAGATGTATATGATATATGCCATTGAGTTGAGGTCTTTGTGTTACTGTATTGTCTATATAGATTGAGTTATCGCTAGAGGACAAACAACAATTTTAAGTTGAGGGTGTTGATGTGTTGTCAAAATATAACACATTTGATGCTTAAAACTTAGGATTGTGTATGTTTTCAATGTGATTTTTATGTATTTTTGTGTTTAGATATGTAGGAAGACAGGCTGGCCATGCTTTGGGGCAAAAGTGTAGAAGATTTCTGGTTTTTGATAACTTACGAGACCCTCTACGGATCATACAACATTCTACGAGTCGTAGAGGCAGTTTCATGACAAATTTCAGTGAAGGATAAATTCTGAAGATCAGCTCAACGAGATATGCATACGAGTCGTAGAGCATTGTACTAGCCGTATTGATGAGTTTTGTGAAGATTTCCAGTGAGGGACAATATGATAATGTTGAAGCCTAGAACATGCAATATCAGTTGTGGATCGGTTTACGAGTCATAAAGTAAAGTCGTAGAAGAGAAATCCAAGATCACAAGAGCTGATTACGAGACTCCGATTACGAGGCGTAAAAGACACTACGACTCATAAAGACCTTTTGTGGAGTCCGCCGATCAGTTTTTCTATTTTATTTAGGACTTAATTGTAATTATTATAAATAGTGCTTCTAGGTTATTGTATAAGGGAGGACGTTAATATTCAGTATTTTTAGGATTTGTACTTGGAGAACTCAATACTTGAGAGAAAAGATTGTGAGAAAACACTAGTGGGTGAATTTGATCTTGAAACTTGTGATTCTTATTCTTCTTGGATTTGCTTAACTTCAATTCAATTGGGTAAGTGTGTAATTATGTTTTCTCAATTCTAATTTCTTCATATACCCATAGCATGAGTAGCTAAATCCATAACTAGGGTTGTGGGAACCATGAAAAACTAGCTAAGTAAACCCAGTAATTTGCAATTCTTGGAATGGATATATGCATGTATTAATCAATTTTTTTTGTTTTGCATGTTTTATAATGGTGGCCAACATTAAAACCTGCCTAGTGTCACTGACTGGACTAAGGTAGTAATGAATAGGAAAATAGATTGATTAGTATTGTACACTATAGAGATGGGCCAAGTCACATAGTGAAATTCGCCTCTCACCTTTGACTAAAGGGCTTGGTGAACTTAATTTACCATCCCGCATGCTATACACCAGACAAAAATTGGGTTATCTAGTGATACTAAGTTAGGGAATCATGGAGAACACAATACCCTAGTTGCTCTCTATTATTGATTGTCTCTCGTGATAGTTAGATTAGTTTACTTTCTTATTGATTATTGCAAAACCGCCCCCTCCCCTCTTTGGGGAATTGAGTTGGTTAACTACTTGAATTGCTTATTGGTGAATTGGTCTCGAATCGACGTATTCCCTGTGGGTTCGATCCTAACCTTGGTTAGGTCTTATGTCTTGACAACGACTGCATCATCCTCTAAAATAGAGGTGTAACTTGCGCGACATCAGTCATATCAAAATTATGCCTTGAATAAAGAAGACTTGATGAAACATTATTATAGAAGTTGGAAGTAATGATAAAGAATGATGAATTAAATATAATTGGATCAAGTGTCACGTTCTGACACGGTATAATTGGATCAGGTGTCTTATTCTGATACAATATAATTGGATCGGATGTCATGTTTCGACGCAGTATATTTGGATAGATGTTACTTTCCGACATGATATTATGGATTGGTTATTGCATTTCGACACGATATATATTGGATTGGGTGTCACCTTCCGGCACAATAATATTAAAGGAAAATATATTGAAGTGATTTAATGTACTCAATCTCAAATAACCCATCCCTCAAAAGAAGTGTGGTGTGGAGGTCTGAGTCATCATGATTGTTCTTGATATTGTTGTCTGATTACGTACTTGTTTTATGATGTTGTCATTTATACTTGTTGCTTGTTCCTTCCCATTTGTTAAGTGTTATAGTTGATTTTCTGATATTATTTATGCATATTCATTTCTATTTGGAGTCGGCTAATGATACCTACTCAGTACATGTGACTTATACTGACTCCTACTTGTATTTTTCTTTGTTTTACATTTTGGAGTGCAACGAGTGTTGCATCAATTTCAACTCGCCCTCAACTTTAGCCTATCTTCGGATATCAGATTTTAGGGTGAGCTAACCTTCTAGCCTTTGTTGGATTCTATTAGTTATGAAATAATATCCTTAGTTTTTGGGCATAAATTATTTTGTTTATTTATTCTGGTATTGTTATTCTTAGACTTAGTATTTGAGATTAAATATCCTTGATGTGATGACTTTTAGGTTTTGGGGAATGTTATGTAATAAACTTAGGGATTTTGGTATTTTTTGTTTTATAAGTTTGAACTTTCAATTATTATCGTATTTCATAAGTTGAACTGCTAATATAGGTTGGGATTGTATCATTGGTTCGTCCACTTAGGAAGTTAGGTGTGGGTGCCACTTACGGCTCATTTTGGGTCGTGACAGTAATTACAACCCTTTAATTACAATTAATTCCTATCTTGTCAAGTAATTATTTGGCATTAAATGGGTCAAAAAGTGTAATTCACCCAATTACATTAAGGGCTTGTTTGGAAAGCTACCTTGATAATTGAATTTGATATAATTGGGTGCAATTACATTGTCATTCCTGTTTAGTTGGACAGGTAATTACATAGTCAGCAGATAGGTAATTACATAATCTGCAAGTAACTGAATGTAATTAGCAGAGTGTAATTATACTCTCCAATTCACAGGGAGAGATTGTGTATTGCAGGCAATCAGATGGTGTAATTTCAACCTATTTATTTTTTAATTTCTTTCTTTTACTCCTATTTTTATTTTTTATTTTTATTATTTTAAATTCATTTGATTTTTATTATTTTAATATTTTTAACAATATATTTTATATTATAATATCTTTTTTTATTTTATTTCATTTTCATTCTTAATCTTTACTTCATGTGATTCCATGCAATTTCACATTATTTTTTTATTTATCTATTCTATTTTTTTTTATTATGATGATTTTACTAATATTCTAATTTTTTAATTAAAATTAAATTCATTGTTGAATAAAACTATAAACTTGCATTTTTTCTTTGAAAACATATTTACGCACGTTATGTTGAAATTTGACATAACAGTATTATGTTAATTTTCTTTTGAATTTAGAACTTAAGTCATATTTTTAATTCAGTTGTTTTAGTGGTATATGACTTGATATTTTGCATTGCAAGCTATTTATTTTTTTAGTTAGATTTGATAGATTATCTTTTTGTCAAATATTTTAATAATTTTTTTATAATATATTTTTATTTTTTATTTTTTTGTTAATGATAGGTTGGAGGTTTGGAGACACACCTTGGAGTCCAAACGATTCAAACTGAGCAAGACCAAGACAGAATACTTAGAGTGCATATTTAGTGTTGTGAGGGATGAAACAGACATTAATGTGAGGTTGACCACTCAACCTATCCCCAAGAGGGAAAACTTTAAGTATCTGGGTCTATCATCCAGAGTAGTGGTAACATCGATGATGATGTCACACATCGTATTGGGGCAGTATGGACAAAATGGAGGCTTGCCTCTGGAGGAGTATTGTGATAAGAAGATACCGCCTAAATTTAAACGTAAGTTTTTACAGAATAGTGGTTAGATCATTTTTGTTGTATGGGGTAGAGTATTGACCAATAAAAAATGCACATGTTCAGAAGATGCAGGTCGTAGAGATGAGGATGTTGAGATGGATGTATGGTCACACCAGGAGTGACAAGATTAAGAATGAGACCATTCGGGAGAAGATCTTTCCATATCTAGTTTATTCTACTTATGAGTTTTTGTGACGAGGGTTCCCAGGAAATAATCTCTCTACTTCTATGAGGTAGTGGTAAGGTCTGCGTATATTTCACCCTCTCCAGACCCTATTTGTGGATTTTCACTAGGTATGTTGTTGTTTATAATATTTTTTTTTTCAAACATTGTATTTCATATGTTCGCATAAATTTATGATTCATTTAATTAAAATATACTAATTTAAAAAATGTAGATTGAATTCTTTTAATAGTTATGAACATATGTTTACTAATTAATATATTTTGAAAAGAGAATATATCTCTTAAATATTATTTATATATATTCTTATATGTCAAATATAAATATTTATTTGTAAAATTTAATATAAATTTTGTGATTATACTTGGTGCAATAAAGCAGTGTCAAATGAATAGGACATATTAATTATTAATTTGTATAATTATTTAGCAATTCCAATTAGCAGAAAAAATAGTTGCGGGCACAGTATGAGGAACAAAGCCCAAAGTGCGTGAGCAGGTATGTACATGTCCGATAAACCTCAAGCTATCGATTTCTACAAGGAAGAAGTAGAAGATCCACGAAGCCACAAAATGATCGTTGATGTGGTGCCTCCCATTACCCAGCAGCAAATTCTGATCGGAGATACCAACAGCAGTGGGGGCGAGGAAAATTGTACAAACCCTTCTTCTGATCTGAAAACCCCTAAGAAACGTGCAGAGACATGGGTACAAGAAGAAACTCGAGTACTTATTGGTCTTCGTAGAGAAATTGACTCACTTTTCAATACTTCAAAGTCCAATAAGCATTTGTGGGACCAGATTTCTATGAAGATGAGAGAAAAAGGGTTTGATAGGTCACCTACAATGTGTACTGATAAGTGGAGAAACTTACTGAAGGAATTCAAGAAAGCTAAACAAAATCAAGATAGAAATGGGTCTGCTAAGATGTCCTATTATAAAGAAATTGAGGAGATTTTGAGGGAGAGGACTAATAGTGGTGGTGGTGGTTATAAGAGTCCTCCTCCCAAGGTTGATTCTTTTATGCACTTCGCTGAAAAAGGTATCTTCCATTTTAAATTCTTTTAATAACTCAATTATCCTGTGAATGTGATTCATACCTTGTCTGTCACTACTTCACTGATATACTTTCAAAATGTTATAAAACGGTTAGTACTAGTACTTGCAACGTAACTGGATTCGAACTTCTTGCAACAAGTACTTGCAAAAAGACACTTCAACGCCTCCGTAGCTTCTTAGATACTACTACTATGATTTATTTGGAAAGTGTATTCAATTTGGTTAGGCCATTTGTTGGTATGGTTTTTTGGTATTAGGTGGAAGATGACAAACTTTTAATGTTTCAGCCATTGAGTCTTTTTGAGGAATCAGTTATTTTTTTGTCAAACGGTAAAGCGCTTGAACTCTGAAAACTTTTAGGACCAAAAAGATGGGGGAGTTGTAGTTCTCTTTGGTCGCTACTGCTTTGGAAATTGAGGAAAGGCTTTTTGTTCACTTTTGGTGAAAGGAAAATGGTTTGTTACTACTTGGAACCATTTGAAGTTTGTAATTTTGACCTCTGACAAATTTATCTACAATGTGCAAAATTTTCTCCATTCGATGTGCATCATGCTCTTTTTTGTAACTTGGGGATACTGCAATATCATAGATGCTGCTATTATTCTTGATTCGTCAGGATTCAGGACCTTGCTTTCTTGATTTTCTACTGCCTATCTTATTATTCTCATCATCTTTCTTATTTTTTGTCCTCCTAGGTGGACGTTTGTGCCCTACATTCTCAACAGTGATTTATCCTTATATTACCTTTTGTGTACGTGGTAAAGTAATGTCTTGGACTTTATCTTACTATGCAGGTCTTGATGATACAGGCATCACATTTGGTCCCGTCGAAGGTATGTTGCATGGCATCTAAGCTGTAGCATATCCTAGAGTGTTTAGTTTAATCAGACATGCCTGCTTGCTTATGATTACATTTTTTGACTCTGGAGCATATATCTGTGTGTTTGTTGATTCTGTAATGTCTTATACCTCACTTTTGTAAAGTTATCAATTAATTATATTTAATGTGCTCGGAGTAATTTAATGTGATCAGGAGCTCATGGGTGAGGTTGGGTAAAATAGACCGTTGTGGTCTGGACCTCCCCCAGACCCTTTGCATAGCGGGAGCTTATTTCCCGAGACTACCCAACAACAGTTGTTTGGAGTAATTTGAGATAAGCTCTGTTTGGTTGGATGCAATACTGATTCATTTGGGGGGAGGGAGGGGAGTTTCTTTAACTAGAACAACCTGGATGCACTTGCCATAATGGTGTACCAATATGTGAGATAAATTGTATTAAGTGGTTTTGTTGGTTGGTTAATTGGTCACATTTTATTCATGAAATGGATTGAAAATGACCGAGTGACAATGCTTCTTCGGCCCAAACCGAGAAATCCATTAGATATGATGCAAAATGGCTTTTGACGAATACCTTCGTTTAAAAGAATATTTTTGGTGTAGAAAATCAGCAGGGATTAGTTTTCAAGGAAAGGGGTAATGTAGATTGTAGAAAAAATGGAGCTAGATAAAATATAAATTGCTTTCTTGGATAATGGTATAAAGTTTGAAAAAGTTACACAAACTGGACTTGCTCAAATTGCGTGACAAAAGACTCTAGCAAGTCTAGAATATCCTAAAGATCAGTAGAAAAACTGTGTATTCCAAAACAAAATATTCTGAATGCATTTTAATTTTGCTACTGCTGGGAATTTGTTATTCCCATTATGAGTATCTTTAGATCTTTTCTAGCCATATAGTCCATGCTATGCATAAGGTGACTCTCCTTCAAAGCCTCTTTTGTCTCCTGTCAATCTCTGTGTTTGTCAAATATGGAGTAGCTATCTAAAGTTTGATGGCATCACCCAGTGAACTCCAAAAATGCATAAAAATATAGATCAAATTTTCCATGAAAAGCTACAGCAAAGTAGCAAGTGATCCACTGATTCCCTAGCATTCTCAACTAAAAAGCACATGCTACGAATAATAGATCCTGCAATAACATGCTCTTAGAGCAGCAAGCGAGCCAAAACAAGCCACTTTGGCTGGTACTTTTGTCTTCCATATCATTTTCCATGGCCAAGCTTTTTCATATTCCACTGGAAGTTCTAGACTTCTAGCATTATAGCATGTCTGGACAGTTAATTCGGAGTGGTTGAACAAAAGCTCGACCATAGGTATCATGAAAAATAGAGCACGGAGAAAAAGTTTATGGGAATGCGTGACTTCAATATTTCATGCTTCTATCTAGTTATTTAGTTTAGAGACTTTATAAATAGGAAATTTTCTTTTGTCCAATGTCTGACAGGTTTCAATACTATGAAAGTCTATCAATTACCTAAGGCGCCTTTCTTGAGTTATGCTCTTGAAATCCCTTTTGGGCTTAGGGAATCCCATTTTGGTCGACTTTCTCCACTGGAAAGCTCCATTTTCATCCTTCTCAAATTTATTTCCCTGAACTTTTTCTCCCTCTTGATATCCTGATCCTCATGAACAGGATGGACAATAAAATCTATTTCCGGTCAGGGGGGTAGTACCATGACATCACTAAGTCGAGATCAAAAGTGGAACATGTTATGTGTTAGAATAGGAAAACGATTACATAGTCCTATTTAGAGTTGGAATAGGAATAGTATTGTTTCCTAGTTAGATTTGGATTAGGTTGTAGTGTCTATAAATAGGGTCTTTATGTAGCAGTGATAATATACATGTAAATAGACAATTCAATAATATTTTTCTTCAATATTTCTCACATGGTATCAGAGCATTAATGAGAAAAAAAAATTCCGGTGGCTGTTCACTATTCCGTTGGCTGATTTGGTCACCTTCGTTTCTGTGGGTGTTGTGCAAAAACTAACACCACCACTAGGCTCGGAAAGCTCGGGCGACCACATCCCAACAAGAACCCACCGGAAAATCCTTCGCACACGCCTGGCACGCCGCAGGCAGTGAGTAATTTTCCGGCAACATCGACTCACGCGCCGGCGTGTGATGGGTCTCCGGTGACTTTCTTTTCAATTTTTCTTCTTCTGCTGGGGTCGGTGAGTCATTCCGACCAAACCCCGGTCCTTTTTTGTCAAATTCAGTTGCCGGAATTAGGGTTCCGATGTTTTTTTTACTATTCGAGGTAGTTTTCCGGCCATCTTTTCGATTTTTTTCTTTCTGGTGGGGTCGCCTAGTAATCCCGATCCAACCTCAGTCATTTGTTTTCAATTCCGATCGCCGGAATTAGGGCTCCGGCGATTTCCATCACTTTTCGGCATTTTCTTTTCGTGTTTCCGGCTAGATTTTTGAAACTTTCTTCTTTTCAAAAGATGCCTTTTGGGTGTGGTATGCTTGACTTCAAAAGTCATTCTAG
>JAABOM020000012.1:9048760-9071921 GCA_011800125.2 Solanum clarkiae
TATTGAGGTTGCTCAGTCTGGATCAGGTATTGTTATTTCTCAATGCAAGTATGCCTTAGACATTCTTGAGGAGACAGAGATGATGGGATGTAGACCCATTGACACTCCTACGGATCCGAATGTTAAACTGCTTCCAGGACAGGGCGAGCCACTCAGTAACCCTGAAAGGTATAGATGACTAGTGAGAAAGTTAAATTATTTCACAATGACTAGACCTGACATTTCGTTCCCTGTGAGTGTTGTAAGTCAATTTATGACTTTCCCTTGTGATAGTCATAGGGATGCAGTTGTTCTTATCCTGCGATATATAAAGTCAGCGCCCGGAAAAGGTCTACTCTTCGAAGATTGTGGACATAAGCATATCACTGGATATACAGATGCTGATTGGGCAGGATCACCCTCTGATAGACGGTCTACATCCGGATAATGTGTATTAGTAGGAGGTAATGTTGTGTCATGGAAGAGCAAGAAACAGAGTGTGGTTGCTCAGTCGAGTGCAGAAGCACAATATCGAGTAATGGCTACAACAACTTGCGAGCTTATCTGGGTCAAGCAGTTATTGAGGGAGCTAAAATTTGGTAAAGTTGATCAAATGGAACTTGTGTGTGATAATCAAGCGGCCCTTCATATTGCATCAAATCCAGTGTTTCATGAAAGGACCAAGCACATTTAGATTGATTGTCACTTTGCCATAGAAAAAATACCCTCAAAAGATGTTGTTACAAAGTTTGTGAAGTCAAGTGATCAGCTTGTAGATATCTTCACTAAGTCCCTTACTGGTCCTCGTGTTAATTATATTGTAACAAGCTAGGTGCTTATGATTTGTATGCACCAGCTTGAGGGGGAGTTTTAGAATAGGAATAGGATTACATCGTCCTATTTAGAGTTGGAATAGGAATAATATTGTTTCCTAGTTGGATTTGGATTAGGTTGTAGTGTCTATAAATAGGGTCTTTATGTAGCGGTGATAATACAGATGTAAATAAACAATTCAATAATATTTTTCTTTAATATTTCTCATAGTATGATAGGGTAGAAAGTGGCATGTACCATATGAATAGAACAATTCTGAGCAAGGGGGCTCTCATATGAATCTGCTGAATAGGTTGATTTAGTTTATTTTAGTTGGTGAAATGACTCTTATTCTCTTTCGTGGTTCACTTAACCAGTGGTATGCTTGTCTTTTTGCCACATAGAAACCCTCTCCTCTCCTCACCATTTCAGATCCATCATCATCAGTCTGCTTCTTTTGCAACACAGGTGCCGGAAGCTTCATCTCTGGTGACTCTCTTGGCTTCACATGACTCTCAGAAACCCTTCTCCTCCATCTCCCATCAACTATATCTTGAACCCCAAAAGCCCCATGTTCTGTCTTCAAGGAAGCTGGAACTCTTCCCCCCTTTCTCACCATAAGTCTGACCCTCGACAGGTTGTGTAGATTGTGAACCAACCTTCTAAATGGAATTTATGTCCAAAATGTTTGGAGATATACACCTACAAGGTTTATACTTCATTTGCTTCTCCTTGATATAAGCATCCACAAAGCCACCACACGTCTCCCACTTTCCTGAAAAACACTCAACACCATAGATGAACAGGTAAGCCCACCATGTTTACTACCACTGTATCTCAGGAAACTCATGGATCATCACACCCCCTATGGATTTCCCATTTTCTAGCCTCAAAAGCTTTCTCCCATCCACTTTCTTTCCTCTTTTAAGGATGTGTGACGCTTTTTCTCTATTCATGAAACAAGAACTGAGTTTCACCCAACTTCATCTTTAGGCCATTGATACCACTCCAAATCTTTGCTGCCCATTTCCTAACGTCCTCTGGCGACCTTGCCCATTTGGAGAAACACCCCACCAAACATGTTTTAGAAATCTTTGTCGGATTTGGATATGTTCTTCAGAGATGCGAAACTTTGGTTCCCCATGAGATTCTAGCATCTTACATCTTTCACCTAGCTCCAGTGCAGGCCTCTTTAAAGAACATAAGCTCTTTCCTTCTAGAATCTAGAGAGAAGTAGGAGCTTCTCTCTCTAAAACCCACGATTTCAAAAACTTAACTACCAACGCTTTAGGAGGAAAGGGGATCCACACTTCTATTTGTTTTGCAAGATAACCCAAGAGAATAGATAAAAGAGCGGATCAACAATTCATAATTGCTTGTTGAAAGCAGTCACAAGTTACAAACATGGGTTAGACAGTTGATAAGGAGAGATTTTTAGAGGTTACTGGGAAGGACAATTTATCTCTCACTCTAGACAAGACATAGCCTAATAAAACTCGGGTTTTATAAGCTTAAGTTCTTTCTACGTGGTAGCGGTCCCCATTTTTGCATTCGCAAAGCACTTCCAATATTCCTATGCGATCGCGACCCTTAGCTTTGCGGTTGCAAAGCAGAGTTGACATCTTGTGTTCACAATGCACTTTCCCCGGTGCTTCGCATTCATGACGAGTGCCATCGATCTCGAATAAGGCACCAGTACCAGAAAGTCTGCTTTCTCACACATGGTCCCAATGGTGCCAAAACACCCCCGAGCATGCCAACCAGTCCCCCAAAAAAACACCTATGTGAAGCTTCAAATCACGAATTGACATGTAAATATGAAAAAAAGAGGTTGGTTTGTTCCAATTAGAATATATTTGCCTTTGAGAAACAAGTGGATTAAAAAATAGGAGTAGCTTCAGCAGAAAAAGATTTTTAAGCAAGATAGGTAGATGAAGTATGTTTACCTAATTATGTGGGACGCGTATAAGTGAGAGATGTGATTTGGATCATTAGAATTTGAATTGGGTTATGCATCACTAATAGGAGATATAAGCTAGGAAGGAACCACAATCTGACTGAGACTGGGGGGAGTGAAAAGGCATAAGTTGAGATGAGTTTGGGGAAAGGAAATGTGGACTCATTACCAAAATAAGAGAGGATAACCAGGGAGTACTGCTTGAAGTTGGTTGACAAAGATTTTGGTCTTTTGTGGATTAACTGATGTGCAGTAAAGATGAGGTGGAAGCTCTAAACTAAATCAGAAATGAAAAATAAGATAGAAGCTCTTGTTTAATTGGTTAAACTCGTGGTTAAAGCAGTTCTTTTATAATACAAGACAATGAAGTATACAAAATATACATCATGATGTCCTTCTATGAGAATCTGTTGGTTAGGGAGGAGCATGTCTTTCCTTGTAATGCAATATAGAAACCAAAGGTGCCAAGGAAATGTGTGTTTTTTTCAGTTGGCTAGAAAATCTTAGGAAATGAAAGGTTGTTTGTGTAAGTTGGTGTTACATGTGTAAGAGGATGGATGAGGATGTGGATCATCTTTTTCTAGATTGTGGGTTAACCATGAGGTTATGTGGGATATGTTTAGGTGGTTTGCCAATCCATGGGCAATGCCAAAGACTGTGAAAGAGCAGGAGGAGGAGAAGACGAAGGGCTTGGAATGTGGTACCACTTGTGTTAATGTGCGTGATTGGAGAGAGGAATTGGAGAGCTTTTGAAGGAGAAAAGTCGAGCTTGTCCCAGTTGAAGAGTAGTCTCCATTCCCTTATTTTCTTTTGGTGTTCACATAAAGTTCCTTCTTGTTTAGATAATTGGGTGGAGTTTGTAGAGAATCATATCATGCAGATTCTTTACATTTTGGTTTATCTCCTGTTACTACATTTAGGCCATGTTTATAAATGAAAATATATTTACCTGCGAAAGAAAAAGAAAAAGAAAAAAGGATATGAAATACACATGGAATCTAAAGGATACTTATTTACGCATCCTTTGGAGTTGTAGATGGTCAATGTTTCATTTTTGAATAGCTTGACAATAACTTAGGTCCAAATCCTTAAGCTAATTTTTTATCCACGAATTTGGAAGTGGGTGACCAGGCGATGTATCAATCTTTAACATGCATGATCATCTTTGGTGCAACACATTACCGTGGCATTGTTCCTAAAATGCTTCAAAAACTGAATCATACTTCACTTTGAATAATCCTTTGTTTCCCTTAAAGACAATTCATATGAAATCATGGAAGCAGTCATATCTTGAAGTCAACAACACCTTGTCATCTTTTATTATTGAATTTCTTTTGAGATGAGGGTAATTTCTATTTTATTGAATTTCTTTTCTTCCATTATGCTCTAATGTATATCCTCCATTACTTCCCCTCACAAAAGTTGCGGTTACGTTAGGTCACTCTGTTTATCCATGGATTTAGATGCATGATAGACCAAAGTAACTAATCAAAGAAGACTGCCTTCGGATTCTTAGCCATGTGCAAAAAGCCTAATTAAACCTATCAATGCATTGGATGTAATTAAAAGAAACCACTTCAACCTAAAAACGAGTCTGCCATCTGATTCAAGGAGGGTAGAACAATGAGTTTTCCAACTTAATCATGAAATCAGAATCTTTCACTGCCATTTTCCAGTTTGATTTTTAAAGAAATGCATACTAAATTATGCTTAAAGTGATTGTGCTTTATTTTTCCTCAAAATATTCACTCTCAGTGTTTCTGAACGATGTGCAGTATTTGTTGCACTTACTTTTTCATGCTAATTTTTTATTGTTGAATGGCAAGTTACAATATGCAGTGGAATATACTTTTTAGATTTTTGATGTACAGAGAATGGAAGACCAACTCTTAATTTAGAACGACGCCTGGATCATGATGGCCATCCACTAGCCATAACAGCGGCAGATGCAGTCACCGCGAGTGGAGTTTCACCTTGGAATTGGAGAGAGACACCTGGAACTGGTTAGTCTGTGTTCCAAAGTAGTGTGGAAACATCCCCATGGTTTTGCTTTAGAGAAAAAATCCCAAGAAGGAAAACAAAGAGTTGGAAGAATCTTCTCAAAAAGATAAGAGCTGAAATAAACTAGTTTTGCATATTTTTCTTCATCGGGTCATTCGGACATGTGCTTCCTGCCTTGACTCTTCAATTTAAAGCTATCATTTTCCCCCAAATTCTCAAATATTTTGGCAATTTATTCTTGAACAATATTCTTGACCAGTTTTGGTGATGTTTCACCATGCGTTTGGCCCCAAATTTTTCCAAGAATATTTGACTATTTCAAAAAATATAATTTATACTCGTAAGTTATAAAAATTGCTAAAAATACCCATAAGTTTATATTTTCATTCTATAATGTACATGCTCTGTTAAAAATTAATCTTATAACATAATTGATAACAATCAACAACAAAAATATAACAACATTGGCAAGATCAATCTATTAATTGCATACTCAAACTTGTTGCCGATTCAGTTGGAGCTGTAATCCATTAAAAGCAAATTCTTCTTTTTCGTCTATTTTGTCACTCAAATTATAATCCAAACTTTTTTGGAGGAGGTAGATAGATATTAATTGGAATAAATAAATGATGGGTGTTTTTTATGAAATATAAAAGTTTGGGGTAATTTTTGAATATCTAAAACTTTCCAAATACTAGCCCAAGTTCCCAAATATTAGTTTTTTTCTAGTATTTGGGAACTTGAGAATTCTTCAAATATATTTATCAAGTTTCATGACCAAACACCAGTTCCCAAGTCTTTCAAAATTTTCCCAAGTTTTTCCCAAAACTTTTTGGGGCCAAACGGCAAAGTGTAGAGAGCATCAAGAGGATTATCCTAAGAACATCCCCCCTAAAACTCTTTTAGAAACACAGTTGCCAATACTTATATGCTGTCTATATTCCATCATTATCTGGATTTATTCAGATGGTGGCCTCTGGCTTCTGTTTGGATGCATTGTGGCTTTGTCAATTAATTTTAATTGGTACAAAGAGTACCCTTTTGAGGCTTCTAACAAAAATTGCTTTGAGAGTTACAGTGTCAACTCGTTTAGATTTCTATTTTATTCTAATAACTATTATCTGTGTTTGCAGGTGAGCCTAGTCAGTCATATGAGGGCCGAGTTATCTCAGTCAAGTGGGGAGATTACACGAAAAAAATTGGTATTGACGGCACTGCAGATGCCATCAAGGAAGCTATTAAATCTGCTTTTCGGTTAAGGACAAAGCGTGCATTTTGGTTGGAGGATGAAGATAATATTGTCAGAACACTTGACAGGGATATGCCACTGGGAAACTACACCTTGCATGTCGATGAAGGTAATGTCATGCAACAGTAAAATTATAAATAGCTCTATGACGAGGTTTCAGTAGTTGTGTTGGTATCCACAACAAACTACAAAGTACTCGGGGATGGTAAAGGGGCAAAGAACCTTTCCCTGAGCTTGCCCTATCCCATCTCTATTGCCAGTTGGTTCATCAATTTGACAATATCAGATTCTTTTATCCATCCACTATCTCTAACATCCCTTGTCGTGCCTGGAAAAAAATCCCTTAAGACAATCCCATCTGCAATCAGCCGCAGTGAATGATCATTATCTTATTTTATGGAAGCAAGATATTGTATCAAGAAAATTAAGAACAAGATAGGGAGAAAGAAATAACAAGAAATTAGAAGGAAGAAAAGGATAATTTTAACAATTTCAGTTTGAAAAGAAAACAAAACAATTCTAAAAGTAAAAATACCTTTTAATCATATACTCCCTCGGTTCCAGAACCCTTTGACTTGGCGCAATGTTCAAGAAAAAAGGAAGACACTTGTGATCTATTACAATCCTTAGATATTTGTGTGGATGAGATTGATTTTATTTAGTGTAAAAGGAAAATTTTAAAATTAAATTGTTTCTGATTATTGTAATGTGACATTCTTTTTGGGACAAACTAAAAAGGAAAGGATGCCTCATGAAATATAACAGAGTAAGTAATTAATTCCAGGAAGAGGAGAAATAACTAATACTAGGAATCTTTACATAGATGATTTCAAGGAAGATCCAAAATGCCTAATCTCCCATCAAAAGGAGTAAAACCCTGAATCATCCAAAAGCAAATATATACCCTGTATTACTATTTGTAGTAATACTAAACAATTACATAAATGGCCAAATGGGCCATGGGTGTGAATTGCAAATCTGGTAGAATAGGCGTCTTCTTTGCGACTATGGCTAGGGGCTCATGCTAGCAGTCCTGAGCTCAATATCCCTCTCTGCAAAGGCACTCCATGGTCTACATCATGGTCTTTGGGTAGATGAGACTGTTCTTTTAATCTCTCTTTACATATATATCTAGCCATCCACCATGTAAACTAAAATACTCATAAAGTGGCTCTCCATAACCTTCTTTTTGTGGTCCATCATCTTTTTCCACCAACTGCCTACCCAATACTCCAAAATGAAGCTAAAATTTAGCAAAAGTGGTCAGTGTCCACTCCATGTTTTCTGCAAATAACTTCTTACAATATTGCATCTTTCCTCAAATTGTTTGATGTCAAAGTGCATACCACAATGCGTACCATGTCAAAAACACCACCTTTATTGGAGCTTCGTAACTTCATATTTATTTCCATTGATGGTCTCACATCACCCTTGTGAATAGAGAATCATGGTGACCAAGTCATCAAGCATTGGGCATATAATATGGGCATTATTTTTTTTTTTTTTTGAAACTGGTAATTTGTATTACTTAGCATTAACGGCTATGCTGGCCACCTCCAAAAAATAGTAACAGAGAAGGAAGGAAAAGAAAGAGAGAAAAGCAGAAGTACTTACTAAGAACCTATCCACTAACTGGATTTCCTCTTCTATATTTTGTTCTTCACTCCAAAAACCTATGGAAGTAATTACTTTCCATTTAATCTTCTGTATTGAGCATCCTTTTCCTTTATGAATTTGCTGAATCCTTTCCTTCCAAATATTCCACTAGATACAAGCAGGTATCGTCCTCAACCACTTCTTTTGACTCTTGCTGCCCCCCTTCTGATCCAACAATTCAATAAGTCTGATGTGTGTTCTGGCATACACTAGTTTTGGATGGCTAAATTGAAGAATAAAGCCCACACTTGTGTTGTTACTTTGCATTGCAAAAATAAGTGTGTGTTGGTTTCCGGTGCCTCTTTACATAGCAAGCATCTAGAGGCTATGTTGATGCCCCTTTTCTGTAATGCTTCATGAGTCAAACATGCTCTCCTAGCTACCAACCAGACAAAATACTTCACTTTAGTGGGAGCTACACTCTTCCAAACAACACTCTATGGCCCTTTCCTCCTTCCTCCAGTTATGGATAGACCCCACTTATACAATCTATTGACAGAAATCTTCCATCTGGGTGTTGCCTCCATAATAGTCTGTCTGTTTTCCAAATTAGTGCCTGGAAAGCCTTCTATCATATTCAGTAGTTCAATTACCCCTTCTATCTCCCAATCATTTAACAATCTTCTAAATACCAAATTCCACCTTTGTTGAGACCACAGCTCACTGATTTTGCTATCCAAATGCACACTGATAGAATAAAGTCACGGAAACAAACTTTGAAGAGATCCTTCACCAGGCCGGTCTTCTTTCCAAAATAAAACCTTATCCCCCCTCCCGACTTTAACTTTTGTATTAACTTGTAGAGTAGGCCAAAAGCTTCTGATAGTCCTCCAAACTCCCAACTCCATAAGTGGTTGTTACTTCATCTGAACCCCATTGCTCTTCTTGGTCGAATTTGTGTTGTATCACCTCTTTCCATAGTGCATCCTCCTCTTGATTGTACCTCCAAAAGCCACTTGCTTAGTAGACTTTTGCTCTGTAACTTGAGCTTCCTTACTCCCGAACCCCCATAATTCCTTGTTGAACTTCTGCCCATTTACCAAATTGAAACTTTTCTCAATTTTATTTCCTTTCCAGAGGAAATTCCTTCTCAAAGTATCTAAAATTTTAATCACCTCACCAGGTATCGGTAAAAGGGACATCACATAAGTTGGTAGAATTCTAGCACAAAGTTTATCAAAGTGACTCTACCTCCCAATGCAAGGTATTGAGACTTCCGAAGTTCCAACTTCCTCTCAGTTTTCTCAATAGTTCCATCCCAAATAGTAATTGCTTTATGTTTTGCCCCTAGTGGCATGCCTAGATAGACTGTTGGTAGTTTCTCTACCGTGCACCTCAAGATGTTTGCTAGTGTTTGTATCTGTTCAACTTCTTTTACATGAAAGATACTGCTTTTTCTCCCGTTAACCTTGAGTCCAGAACAAGCCTCAAAAACTACCAAAATCACCCTTAAATAACACAATTGTTCCTGGGTTTGCTTCACAGAACACTATTGTATCATCAGCATAGAGTACATGTGTCAACTCCATATTCTCATTTCCCTGTTTCTTATATTGACGCCTCTGATCCAATTATTTTGCGAAGCTTTCCTCATTAAACTATCCAAACCCTCCATAGCTATAATAAAAAGGGATGGAGATAGAGGATCCCCCTAAGTCCTCTTGCTACTGGAAAACACCCTATTGGTTCTCCATTAACAAGGATGGAGAACTTGGTGGTTTAATACAGAAGTCTATCCAACTAAGCCATCTATTTCCAAACCCCATCTGTCTAAAGAGTGTTAATCAGGAACTTTCAGTTTAAATGGCCATAAGCTTTCTCAGTATCCAACTTGCACATAACTCCCGGTACATCACCTCTAATTCTAGTGTCAACACACTCACTAGAAATCAAAGCAGCATCCATTATCTGTCTACCTTTAGTGAAGACTATCTGATGCTTGTTCACTAGCTTGCTTATCACCTTCTTCAATCTGTCTGCTAGAACCTTGGCTATGATTCTGTACATCCCTGTGGTCAGACTGATTGTTCTAAAATCTCTCAAATCATTTGCCCCCACCTTCTTGGAATCAAAGCTACAAAAGTAGCATTAAAACTTTTTTCAAGTTTCTGCTGAGTGTGGAAGTTGTGGAAAGTCAACATTAAGTCTTTCTAGTGTCCCAAAAAAAACATTGTGTAACCTTCTGGGCCAGGTGCCTTGTCTACTGCACACATTTTGATCCCTTCCAACACATCTTCCTCTTCGAACCTTTTTGTAAGTCATTGTTGCTCCTCCATAGTAATCGTTTGAACACCAAAAGTATTCAAATCTAGATGCCAATTTTCAGATTCTTTGTAATGGCTTTGATAGTAATCCACAATGGACCTCTTAATTTCCATAGAATCAGAGGACATAACACCATCGATCATCAAAATGTCTACAGTGTTGATTCTCTTATGCTCATTGGCCATTCTATGGAAATACTTTGCGTTCTTGTCACCCTGTTTTGATCCACTGAATTCTGGATCTCTGTCTCCAATGGATTTCTTCATTTTTGGCCACTTCTTCATACTCCATGGTCCATTGTGCTTTCGTCAGTAACTCATCATCAGTGAGCGGTCTGGCATCTTGTATGATTTCCAGCCTTCCCATTTGCTCGAGAAGTTGATCCTTTCTAGCCCCCCAATTACCTTTATTATCCTCACTCCATTCTTTGAGTTTAACTTTCCAAAAATTCAATTGTGTTGCTAACTTAAAGTTTGCTCTCCTTGTCACATTAAAAGAATTCCACCATTCTTAACTTTAGATTTAAACCCCTCCACATGACAACAAAATTGGGTTATTGTCAGTGGTATGTCACGAAAGTTGATCTTTGGCAGAATAAAGTTTTGCCTATCAAATGTACTTATTTCTGTTATTCTTTTGTCCCCCTAACCTGTTCTCATTGCCTTCATAAGAAGAAATAGAGAAACTAACCTGATTCCTGCATGCAGGCCTGACTATAAAGATCTGCATGTATGATGAGGCAGATCACTTGCCTGTTCATACAGAGGATAAAACCTTTTACTCTGAGGATGATTTTCGTAACTTCTTATCACGCAGAGGCTGGTCGTGTTTAAGAGAGTATAATGGGTATCGAAATGTTGATAGTATGGATGAGCTTTGCCCTGGTGCCGTCTATCGTGGTGTCAACTAAGGAGGATTAGTAGGGCCTTCTTCATCAATGTGATCTTTTGCTCGAAGCTCATTTGGGTAGTCTAAATTGTATAGATGGTTCCAGCTATACCTAATAGTAGCCAATGGGAGCTAGATAAAGTAGGGAAGGACATCGATGTACAAATTAGTTGCATCTTAGCTTTTGATTGCATATAAATCTCTTTCATCTTTAGTGCACTTCCAATTCCTCAAACCATTTCTCTGCAGTGGCGTTGTAGTAAAAGTTTTTCTTGTTGCATCTTAAGCTTCTGACTGCATGTAAATCTCTTCATATTTGATGTACTTGCAAATCTTGAAACCATTTCTCTGCTGTGGCTAAACCAATTCATTTGGAACCATGTAGATCTACCTTTTTCCTTATTCAAAGATCAGTCCTGGCTTTGTGTTTTTACTTTGGGAATTATTTGCAAATGAAGAGATGTTAAAATGGCTTTTTTTACTTTTCATGCAGATACTCTTACATCTATATATAAATGTTGATTTATCAAGAATATACACACAACAAAAAATACTTTGAATTATTGATTAATCATTAGAGATGACTTAGAATCGATAGTTCATTACCTACTTGATCTTTCCGTTCTAATATTCTATTCGAGAGTTATCAAATTTGTTCATATCTAACGGAACATTATTGTATCAAATGACAGAAATTGTTAAGAAAAAGATGGCTTTTCTTGGATGAAATAACTAATCATAGGACAATATAATGTTTTTTCTAAAGTATATTTCAAATTGATGTAATTATTCAATTTTTTTTCTTTTTTTTTTTTTTGTGATGAAGTATATTTAAATATCTTGTATAATACTTTTGTCCTAAATGCCCATTTTCTATTCCACCTCATTTCTCTATGATTAATAATCAATTAATTCGAATTTGAGCCCATCTTTTTTCTTTAATTCTTTCTCTTTCTGCGCTTATTTACAAAGGGGAAAAGGGAAAAGAGAGGGAGAGGGATTCAAAAGTTTTTCTAGTAATATCTGAACAGATTATACAGAAATTGCATGCCATTTATTTAGTTTTAAAAAATTGAAAGCATTCCATTTAATTCAGATCACTCAATACGTAGTTGCATATTTTGCTTTACTATCAAACATGAGGGAGAACATAGATATATTAGGTATTTCACATTTTTGTTTGTCTTGTTTGATGTTGAGAAAAAACAATATTTTCTTTGAGGTAGAAAAAAGAGCAAGCCTTTCATTGCGGTAAGATTTTTCAAACTTCTTTCGTGCACATCAATTGATTTTTTACTTCCGCAAATATTATAATGGATTTTAGCAATCTTAAATTAATAAGAAAAATCACATTTGTACAACAAGAATTCAACTTTTAATCTTAATATATTGGTCTAATCTAATCCAATTTAGCTTTAAAAATTAGTGAATTAACTCTTGAAAAGTGAAACATGATAATTATTTAAAACGAAAGGAGTAAACAAAAAGTAAAACTGTTGAAAAGTGAACAACTTTTACACCAGTTATAATCTATTTTTGTTTATAATATATTAAAAACGTGAAGACATTTAAAAATATTATTTTAATTTTTCGCCTTTCATTAAAATATTCTTTTTTAAATAAAATCGTCTTTTCACCATTTTTTTTATTATTATATTATCATTCTAAAAATATTAAATATTAAATATAATAAACATAATAAAAATTTAATGGAAAAGATTTTCTTATTATGGTCCTACAAAGAAAATCCTTTTTCAACTAAAATAGGCTTGATCCAAAAAGAAAATAGTTTTTTTTTTAAAAAAATATCAAATAATAATAAAAAAAGTCATTTTAAAAAAGACGTAAAAAACAACATGGAATTCTAATTAACCCTCAAAGTAATTAGATAAATATTCAATTAACATAAACATGCATTTTAAAATCAATTAAAAAATTTCATATATAATATTTTTGTTTAAATTATGTCCGATTCTATAAAACTTTAAAAATTAACTAAAAATCTACTTTACATGCATCCTCCTTTATTAAAACTATATAATATAGTATTGTACCTTTCGTGCTGCTACTACGGTTCCAATTGATATGTTCTTGTCATTTTATTATTTATCGAGATGAGCAAACATCTATATCTATACTATATTCAAAGCATGAAGATTCATAAATATATTGATTAACTTTTTTGTCCTTCATTAAAAGGTTTTGCAATAGATAAAATAGTGAAAAAAAACTTTAAAAATAACACTCAAAAATTTTTTATGAAACAAAAATCAATAAATTGTCCAAAAAACATAGGAAAAAAAAAATTCAAAAAATATGAAAAAAGGTCAAATTTTTCTACGAGCAATTTATCTAATATTTAGGATTGAAAAGATGAGGGAAGCGAGATTACGATGGTTCGGACATGTACAGAGGAGAAGTATTGATGCCCCGGTCAGGAGGTGTGAGAGGCTAGTGGTGGGAGCTTCTCGAAGGGGTAGAGGCAGACCGAAAAAGTACTGGGGGGAGGTAATCAGGCTAGACATAGCAGAACTCAACCTTACTGAGGACATGACCTTAGATAGAATGTTGTGGAGGACGCGGATTAGAGTAGCGGGCTAAGTCCTTATATCGCTTCTATTCTTCTTCCTTTTCGTCGTCTTCTCCTATCATTTGCACGATTTACATTATCTTTAATATTACTGTTTCCGCTTCCCCTTCATTGTCTAGTTGGTAAGTGTTAATTTCTCATATTTACTCATTGTCATGTTTACTTAACTTATATTTTCTCTCTGTCATACCTAGGTATTTCTGCGTATGGGTTTTGAGCTGAGGGTTTTAGGAAACAGCCTCTCTACTTCTTTGAGGTAGCGGTAAGGTCTGCGTACAATCTACCCTCCCCAGACCCCACTAGTGGGATTCTACTGGGTATGTTATTGTTGTTGTTGTTGTTGTTAGGATTGAAAAATTAACTAATACATGAAACATAAAGTTCTACAATTCAATACTAATTTCAATTAGACAATAACACTGAAACATATATTATCTATATAAGGAGTAAAGTTATATTTATGTCAAAGCAACACGCTTATATATTGATGGATTTAGAGGTAATAATAATTTTCCTCTCTTTCATAATATTATATTATCCCGTAATTTATATGCATGTTAGTTGATAATTTCTCTGCATTTTTATTGGCTTCAATTTTTGCTTGTGTGTATGCATGCTTGGAAGAAATATATGTGTTTATTTAAAAATTGAAGGAATTTTCAAACTACAACTCTACAACACACACCCAAAGCAACTATAAATTTGTATTCAATACAAATTATAGCGTTCAAGTACATGACTCAAGTTATTGAACTACTACGTTCGTTTCTTGCTAAATGCCTCAAATAAAAAAAATAAATGGTAAGTAAATATTTTATGATTTGAATTATATTGTAATAGAAAATATGAATGTATAAATTATAATTCATATCGATAGATAGGAGGTGGATATAAATTTAACACTCAATGATAAACTAAAATATTCTTTCCCTTGAACATCAGAAGAACATAAAATTATCAAACTGGGATGTAGTGCAGCGATGAGATTGTTCCATTCTTAAGACATCGGACACCGGATGAAAAAAAAAGAAGACATATAGAGAATCTAAAATATCAATTATTTTATCTACTATTATTACCAAATAGAATGAAATTGATTTGCATCCCACAACAGAAATAGAGAAATAATATATTTATAAATTAAATGATATGAGATAGTAATATATTCATAATTCCAAAAGGTGATCATCTCCCAGCAAGCTTGTTGGATGGTGAAGAAAATTTTGGAGGCTAGACAAACCAGCCTAATATCTTAAAGAATAAAACTATGATCAGACAACTATACTTATACTTACTAGACCTCAATAAAGAGTTCAATGGAAGTATGGAAGTGCTTGATGTTTCGAAATTGTGCTAGACCAAAAGCAATCTTCACTATGTGGTTACGACTGCAAATAAGGCTATATACTATAGATAGGCACAGAAAATGGGACCTAGATGTTGACTTAAAATGTGTCTTATGTCAACTCCATCCTGAATATAGAGATCATATATACACAAGTTATGCATTTAGTCATCAGGTCTGGTGTAAGTTATTACAATGGATTCGATGTGATCAAGTGCCTTACAATAATTGGGATCAGTATGTCTTGGAAATCATAAGCTAGGAAAAAAGGGAATCTCAAACTGCTCTAATATTTAAGTTGGTGTATACTGAGTATGTCTATGCCATTTGGATTGTATGAAAACAAAGAGTCTTTGAGCAGAAAAGCAGGACTAGTGAATCTATTGATATGGAGATAACTTATATTTGCAGCGTTAGGGCCAACCAGAAGACTATGCAAGACATTCATTGATTTGTATTTTAACTTCTAGCTTAGTTTCCCTTTATTTTCATAATGTCTTTGTTTTGAGAATGACAACTTGTGTCATGGCTTAGCCATTGCTTTGTAATTGATACACTACGTGATTAATACAATTTTGTTAGTTACCAAATATATATACATATATATAGCTGTATGCTCAATGATATAAGTTATACACATAATAATTTATGGAAAAATTGCTGGAAAAAATAATTTAAGACAATTTATTACATATTTCACAGGTGTCATATTGCATTTATAAACTTATGTTTTTATTTACAAAAGTTTACATGTTAATTTTAATATCCATTATTTTTTGTCTTGGTGTGGTGAAAGTTGCTCCTATTCTGACTTTTTCCAACCTTGGAAGCAACACCCATCAAATCCCATTTTTCTCTTTGCAGAACTCTTTATACTTCATTTAGCTTATATCACACACTATTGTTAATTTGGTCTGTCTCTTCGTCTTCCTCGTGGTGATTCTTGAAATTTTTTTTCGCTTTCTCTGTCTTCTTTGTTGTGAGGCAGACCTTCTAGAGGACTTGCTAATACCAATTGCTTTCACTTTTTTTTTTCTGCCTTACACATTAACCATGTCAAAGAATACTCCTAAAAAGAACCAACTCGTAAAAGATATAGATTTAATCAAGAGCCCATTTGCTTAGATTTGACCCCTGTTTGTTGCTCCCATCCAAGTTTTGACCTCCATGCATTTACTCCATCTACGGCAAGGAATGAATTTGTGGCAGTTGATAGCAAAAGTTGCAAGATTAAATCACCTATGGAGTATCCTTCAAAATCTATGAAACGGAAGGAGAAGACATCTAACCTCCCACGTGACAGTGATTTTGAAGATGAGCTACCTGAAACGACCCAAAAGTGCCCGAAGATGTTCCTCGGAAGTGCCCGAATTCATAATTTTTATATGTATCAAATTCCGTATGTTATTTCAAAAATTCGGCTTCATATTCTTGTTCAAGGGGCAAAATTGAGTGGGAAAAAGGTTTAACCCTGATTTTAGAGCCAACAATTCACAATTTCAAATTTCAAAGTGTCAAATTCCAGTGGCCTCTGCGCGTTGCTAGCGCGACACGCCAGTGTGTATTTTCTGTCCAGTTTTTTTAATCTCGGTCCAAGATTTTTTGGTCTTGAGACTAAGTCCTCCCATACGTGAAAGTACCTATACTTAGTCATATTTCACCTTCATATCATTCAAGATATTCCCCAATACTCACTCAAACACTTAGACTCATATTTCTCTCAAAATCAAGGGTTCCAAATCTCTTCCAGATCTTAAGAAATTCATCCAAGCTTCAAGTCTCCATTCAAATCTCCTTGCAACTATTGTGTCCTTTCACCCATGGTTTTCAACCTTCATTTTTACCTAAATTGCATGATTTCAAGTTGATTTATTTATGAGTCTTACTTATTATAAATTAGACTATGAACTATGTTTGGATTTTATGAAATTGTAACTGTTTTGCCATGTTTTGAGCTATGAATCTATGACCCATTGTGGGATTTGGTGAAGGGTTTTGATATATATTGCTTGATAGTATTACCAACTATTGATGGATGATTTTACAATGAATATTCTTTCATGATTTCATCCTTAAATTGCATGGATTCTTGAGTGTTGAAGGTCTAAAGCATGACATATGGGTTGAATAACTTTATGATGATGATAGGGATGTTTATATGAGTTGTTTTCATGAAAAAAATACCTATGGTGTTGCAAGTAGATTGTTACGTTCCCGTGTTTGTTGTGCTCTTAGGAAAATGGAGAAGGCCCTCCCTTGATGCTTGAAATGTATTGGTTTGATGAGCTAGTTCTATGATTCCTACCGAAAAGATTATATCGTAAGATATGAACATCCTATCGAAAAGGCCATGCCGTAAGGTAGAATGACTAATGGTTCATACCAAAAAGATCATATCATAAGGTATGGAATCCCTACTAAAAAGGTCATGCCGTAAGGTAGAAAGACTAATGGTTTCCACCAAAAAGATCATATCGTAAGGTGTGGACATTTTATCAAAAAGGTCATACCATAAGGTAGAATGAATCACGGCTCCTACCCAAAAGATTATATCGTAAAGTAGGGGACGTCTTATACTACCTATCAAAATGACTATGTCGTACAGTAGGGGTATTAATAACACTCTCCAAAAAGTTATACCGTAAGGCGAGTGGGGGCCATTTGGCCCATTTCATGAGGGTTGGTAAAAAGGGTTTGCGTAAATATTCCATATTGAGTATACATTCCTTAATCATGATTTACAAGCATGTTTTACCTTAAGTATTGATCATGCATGTCATATTGATGTTATCCCTATACTTTGCTTATAGTTATGCATTTCGATTATGTTGCCTATCCCTTGTTAGCATTGCATCCTACATACTTAGTACATTCAAACATATTAACGCATACTCTATGCCTACATGATGTAATGACTCGTTAGATTATTTTAAAAATTAGTCCTTTTATTTTCTTGAAATATCTTTTTCGTAATTTTAAATGGATGTTAAAAAGTAGGGTGTCTAGTGGAGTCTTGTTGATCGGTACGTAGATGTTCGTATCTATCTTCTAGAGGCTACAGGATGCTTGTTAGGAGAGATCCTCTTTTCATTGATTCCTTTCATGCGATTTGTTCATATTCAAGCTTTGTACGTTTCTAATCTATTCTTTCTGCACAGATGGCAAGAACTAGAGCTAGAAATACCGAGGATGAGTCAGTCCCTGCTGTCTAAGACTTGACTACAGGCGAGACAGAGCTAGAGCTCGAGGCCGGGCTAGAGGAGCAGCACCAGCCTGAGGTCAGACCATAAGGGTTTCACCTGAGCCTATTGTTGACCTAGTTTATGAGCACGAGGAGCAGGCTGAGGACCCAGTTCAGCTTCCTGCTACCTCAGAGAATACACCAGTATTACAGGAGCTATTGTTTCGATTGTTGGTGAGGTTGGAGAGTACCCCTACTGCTAGTGATGTTCCAAGTACCTCAGTTCCTATTATACCTGTTGGTCCTTCACAGCCAGCTCAGGGACCAAACATATGATTTCAGACCCCGAGTCCATTCTCTATGCCTTCTATTGCACCACCGAGGTTTTCAGCCCCGCTTGTTTCTGCTAGTGGTGCTATGTCTTAGCTGAGCAGAAGAGCTTTGAGAGATTGGCTCCTCCCATATTTGATGGTACACTTGGGGATGGGGCATATGACTTCCTAACAGAGTTCCAGGATCGGCTGTTTAATTTAGGTGTTTTGGAGGCCCACAGAGTAGCTTACACATCGTATCAGTTCACAGTCATGGCTAGAGAATGGTGGAGGTCGGTTATGGCCCAGAGGCTAGTTGATGCTCCAGCGATGGATTGAGGATAGTTTACTGAGATCTTTCTTAAGAGGTTTGTACCTTATAGCCTTTGTCATAGACGTCACGATGAGTTTGATAGATTGTAGCAGGGTTCCATGACTGTGAGCGAGTATGAGGCATGATTCCATGAGTTATCATGCTATGCCATGTCTAGTATTTCCATAGAGTTTGAGCGGATTCGTCGATTTGTGAGCATTGTCAATCATGCTAGAATGATAGAGGGCATCAGGTAGGCATGACAGGGTGGTGGTAAGAGGTCCCGCTATTATGGTTGGTTTGGCAGTGATGCACCCAGGTATAGAGATTCTCAGAGGCAGGGCGCTTAGGGTTATCCGAGGAGACTAGTTCATGCTGCCATTCCTAGCACAAATAATACAAGTAGGTCCAGATCTAGCCAGACTAGTTATGATGGTTCCTCCAATTCAGGGATGTATAGGGGTTTTTCAAGTTACCTTTCGTAGAGTTCTAGGTCCAGAGGTTGTTATGTGTGTGATGAGTTTAGCCACTAGGCCAAAGATTGTCCCAAATGTGCTCCTGCTTCTTTTCCATCGGGGACACAAGACGACCCGGTCTACACTAACCCTAGCAACTAGAGGCGCTTCACAGAGTGCGAGGGGTAGCACTAGAGGTGTTAGAGATAGAGCTCAAGGTGGTGCTCGTAGTGGATCACAGGGTAGTGGTGAGCGTCAAGTATGTTATGACATTCCATGCCGTACAGAGGCAGAGACATCTGATGTTGTGATTACAAGTACTATTCCAGTTTGCCATCATTCAACTTCAGTATTATTTGACCCTGGGTCCACCTATTCATATGTTTCCACTTATTTTGCTAATGACATTGATGGTATGTGTGAGCCTCTTGATGTACCTATTTCTGTTTCTACACCCATGGGTGTATCCTTAGTGGTGGATCAGGTATATCGAGGGTGTATTGTGGTATTCTCAGGTAGGGAGACCCAAGCTGATTTGATCCTTCTAGACATGCTTGACTTTAATGTTATTTTGGGTATGGATTGGTTGTCACCTTGTCATGCGATCCTTGATTGTTATGCTAAGACTGTGACCTTAGTGTATCCGGGTTTACCTCAGTTAGTGTGGACAGGTGCTCCTAGTTCTTATCCTAAGGGGGTTATTTCATATGTTTATGCTCAACGCATGCTAGAGCATGGGTGTTTATCTTATTTGGCTCATATAGGTGATGTTTCTAAGGAGTCATCTTCTTTAGAGACCACGAGAGTGGTGAGGAAGTTCATGGATGTGTTTCCTATGGATTTACCGAGTGTTTCCCCAGATCGTGATATTGATTTTGCAATTGATTTGGAGCTGGGCACTAAGCCTATATCCATTTCCCCTTATCAAATGGCTCCAAAAGAGTTAAAGGAATTGAAAGAGCAATTAGAGGATTTGTTGAAAAAGGGGTTTATTCGGCCTAGTGTGTCGCCTCAGGGTGCACCAGTGTTGTTCGTGAAGAAGAAGGATGGTACTATGAGAGTGTGCATTGACTATTGTTAGTTAAACAAAATGACTATCAAGAACAAGTATCCCTTGCCTCATATTGATGATTTATTTAATCAGCTCCAGGGTGCTTCAGTGTCCTCCAAAATTTATTTAAGGTTGGGGTATCACCGATTGAGGGTTCGGGAGTCAGACATCCCGAAGACTGCTTTCAAAACTCGGTATGGACACTATGAGTTTGTAGTTATGTCATTTGGTTAGACTAACGCTCCCGCCGCTTTTATGGAGTTGATGAATCGAGTTTTCAGACCTTACCTGGACTCTTTTGTGATTGTATTCATTGATGACATCTTGATATATTCCAAGAGTGAGGCAGACCATGTTCGTCACCTGAGAGTTATGCTCCAGAGATTGCGTGAGGAGAAATTGTATGCTAAGTTCTCGAAATGCGAGTTTTGGCTCAAGTCTGTGACTTTCTTGGTCATGTGGTGACTAAGGATGGTATTATGGTTGATCTGACCAAGGTTGTAGCGGTTCGTGATAGGATGAGATCCACTTCAATGACTGAGATTTGGAGTTTTATTAGGTTGGCAGGTTATTATCGTCGATTTATTCAAGGATTCTCTTCTATCGCAGTTCCTTTCACCAGATTAACTCAGAAGGAAGTTGCATTTCTATAGACCGATAAATGTGAGGCGAGTTTTCAGAGGCTCAAGGAGTTATTGACTTTAGCACTTATTCTAGTGTTACCCGAGGAAGGTGTAGCTTTTGTTGCTTATTGTGGTGCTTCTGGTGTCGGTTTGGGTGGAGTATTGATGCAGAAGGAAAGAGTTATAGCGTATACTTCGTGACAGCTGAAGGTCCATGAGCGAAACTATCCTTCTCATGACCTGGAGTTAGCTGCGGTGGTGTTTGTTTTGAAGCTTTGGAGGCATTATCTCTATGGGGTACATTGCGAGATCTTCATAAACCATCGTAGCCTTAAGTATATTTTCTCTCAGCCTAATTTGAAGATGAGGCAGCATAAGTGGTTGGAATTGCTGAAGGATTATGATATCTCTATTCTGTATCACCCTGGCAAGGCCAATGTAGTGGCTGATGCTTTGAGCCAAAAGCCTTCTAGTATGGGTAGTTTGACATTTCTTAGGGCGGAGGAGATACCTTTAGCTTTGGAGGTTTAGTCTTTGGCTAGACAATTGATCAGACTTGACATCTCTCCATCTTATAGTGTGTTGGCCTTCGTTGAGGCTAGGTTTACATTGATAGATCAGATTTGTGCTAACCAGTGTGATGATGATAAATTATGTGCGATTAGGGAAAAAGTTTTGAGAGGTGAAGTTAAGTCGGCTTTTCTTGATTCTGAAGGAGTGTTGAGAATTAATGGGTGCATTTGTGTGCCTAAGGTAGGTGATTGGGTTCACTTGATCTTGGAGGAGGCTTATTGTGCTAAGTATTCTATTCATCGGGGTGTGGAAAAAATGTTTCATGACTTGAAATAACATTATTGGTGGTGTAAGATGAAGAGAGACATTATAGAGTTTGTGGCTAAGTGTTTGAACTGCCAACAGGTTAAGTATGAGCATCAAAAGTCAGGAGGTTTGATGCAGAGGATGCCCATTCCCGAGTGGAAGTGGGAGCGTATCACCATGGATTTTGTAACTGAATTACCCGTGGTATTGGATAAGTTTGACTAGATTTCGGTGATTGTAGATAGGTTGACTAAATCAGCTCACTTCATTCCGGTAAGGACTAGCTACAGTGTGGAGCAACTAGCTAGGATCTACATACACGAGATTGTTAGATTGCACGGGGTGCCTATCTCTATTGTGTCAGATCGAGGTTTGGTGTTCACATCCCATTTTTGGAAGGCATTGCAGCGTGGTTTGGGTATACGGTTAGACATGAGCTCAGCATTCATCCTCAGACTGATGGTCAGTCTGAGCGGACTATTCAGATATTGGAGGACATGCTTAGAGCTTGTGTGATTGATTTTGGTGCCCGGTAAGACCAACACTAGCCCTTAACAGAGTTTTCTTATAATAACAATTATCACTCTAGCATTCAGATGGCACCAATTGAGGCATTGTATGGGCGTAGGTGTCAATCGCCTATTGGGTGGTTTGACTTAGTCTCTATTGATGCACTAGACACTAATTTACTTAGAGATGCTATGGAGAGGGAGCGTCTGATCCAGAGTCAACTGTTGGCAACCCAGAGCCGACAGAAAAGCTATGCCGACAGGAGAGTTCGAGCCTTAGAGTTCATGGTAGGCGATCTGTGTGGATGAAAATATCATCATGAAGGGAGTGATGAGGTTCGGCAAGAAGGGAAAGCTTAGGCCGAGGTTTATTAGCCTGTTTGAGATTCTGAGGAGAGTAGGTGAGGTAGCATATGAGTTAGTTTTGCCACCTAGATTGTCAGCTGTCCATGCAATATTCCATGTCTCTATGCTTCGAAAATACATATCGGATGAGTTACATGTTATTTTTTATGATGGCATAGAGTGGATCCAAATTTGACTTATGAGGAGGAGCTAGTAGCCATTCTAGATAGACAGGTTTGTAGGCTCAGGACTAAGGAGATCACTTCAGTTAAAGTTCAATGGCGACATCGGCCTGTTGAGGAGGCTACTTGGGAGACAGAGTCAGATATGTGTGTCCGATGCCCTCAACTTTTCAAAACTTTAGATATTTTCTTTTACCTTATGTTCGAGGAAAAACATGATTTTTAGTGATGGATGATGTGATGACTCGTCATATTATTTTAAAAATTAGTCCTCTTATTTTTTGAAATATCTTTTTTGTAATTTTAAATAAGTGTTTTGGACTATTTAATAACTATGACTATTTAATTTGTGGATAAGTTTGTATAATTAATATAAGTGGTGGGTTAAATATTAATTTAGCTAACATCCTATACCACTTGATCATATATTTTAGAATCAATCCCTAAACTTTTAAAACCTAATTAGTTGAGAAAAGAAGCGAGAGACCAAGACTTACCCTCGTGAACCCTTTTGAAGACGATAAACTTTAACCTCTCATTTACATGAAATTAATTAGGGATAGTGGGAGATTTTATTCTTTTGTGTTGAAATAGATTTAGGTTTCTATGGAGAATCATGTTTAATAATA
>JAABOM020000012.1:9072021-9093767 GCA_011800125.2 Solanum clarkiae
TATATACATATTGCTACATATAACTATCTTGCTTGCACTACCTAATGAGTAAATTGAGTGAGTCTAAATGACCGTTTGAGGTTGAATCAAGTTTGATCTTCTTGCATTGATTGATTGAGTTGATGAGAAACTAAGTTGAGCTGAGCATTGAGATTTGAGTTGATTTATTGAGTATTGAGGATTGAGTTGACTGATGAGTTGATCATGTTTTAGTCTTGGGAGGAGTATTGAGCACCGAGCGGGGAGTGAGTAAACCTTTAATTTAACCTACAAAACTACATTTTCAGTGTAGGATAGTCATTGCAGCTTGTTCTGGTGACTCTTATTCGCAAATGGACATTTATATTAGATCTATAAGAGAGCTGATCACACTTTTTCATGGCAAGTTAAGGGCGGGCGTGGTTACAACATCGAATTCATTGTGCATCACCTAATTAAAGGTAGTGGGATGAGGGTGTCAGTCAAGAGAAACTCCCAAGCAACATTGATTGAGTGTGACATTTTCAAATCGAGTTTATTACTACTGAGCTTATTTTACTAGCATGAACTACTTTAGACTTGTATATACTGACTGAGCATGATTTGAAGAGTCAAGATGAGTGAGTTGAGCTTTATTTTCTTAAGCTATTTTACATAAAAGTATATCCCATCTACTGATGTCCATATTTGGGCCTACATCATTTTATGATACAGATACAGGCGATAGAGGACTTCAGCCCACACACTGTTGAAGTCTAGATCAGTACAATTCAAAGTTGGTGAGCCCTCCTTGCTTTCCAGAGGAGTCCTTTTATCTTCTTATTTTCATTGAGTACCTTATTTGCTTTCCTTGATTTGAGGTGCCCATGGTCTGTCATGGAACTATCTAGACTTGTTGAGTAGAGGCTTCATAGATATTGAGTAGTGGATTGCCGAGTATTTTGTATTCTAAACTTATTTATTGAATACTATGAGTAGCTGAGTTACATTTTATCGCATATAATGCCTTTGTATTTGAGTTATTCTTCCGCTATAGAGTTAATGTGATGATGAGGCCAAGTGGTTATCTTGAGAATCAATAATGGTTGTTCAAGTGCCGGCCACACCAAGGGTACCCTCCTGGGGCATGAAAAACTTAGCATCAGAGCACAGTGTTACTGAGTCCTAGGGAGTCTATGAAGTCATGTCTGGTAGAGTCTTGTTTATGTGTGTGTTGTGCACCATACTTCATAAGCAGGAAGCTATAAGACATTAGGAATGGTTACACTTCTTTGATATTTTGAGTTCGTGCAATAGCAATGGTAAGAACCTTACTTCAGAGGTGCCCTCTCAGATGGAAACAAGGGGCCAGGTCGACCGACCAGGATTACCGGTGTTCCTGTGACACCTACCGCCCCATCTACTCCTACTACTGAGGTCGACTTCAGAGGACCTATCGCCATGCTCACTTAGTTGGTAGCTACCCAGAGAGGGACTAGGGCTTATAAACTCCTAGTTCTAGCTCTCACAAGCCAACAATTGCTTTCATACTGAGAGATTTTCCAAGGATGAACCCACCTGTCTTCATTGTTTTCAATGTTGAGGAGGATCCTCAGAATTCATTGATGAGATGTGAAAGGTGCTAAAAACCATGCATGTGACTAAGACTGAGGGAGTTGAGCTTGCTGCCTTCTAGCTCAAGGATGTGGCCAATGTTTGGTACAATCAGTGGGAAGAGAGTCAAGGTTAGGATGTTGAGCCCACTACTTGGGATGAGTTTGAGAGTGCTTTCCTCGATTACTTCTTTCCTCAGGAGGTAAGAGAGGCAAAGGTTGAGGAGTTTGTGAATCTGAAATAAGAGGGGATGACTGGTAAGGATATGACATTCATCCAGCTGTCTATATATACCCCAGAGATGGTTCCAGATATGAGAGCGAGGATGAGGAAGTTTGTGTCTGGATTGGGTTAGCAGGTGAGAGTGCAAGGTGACATTGTTGATTCCATGTATGGACATCTCTAGAATGATGGTCTATGCGTAGGAAAGAAGATAATAAAAAGGACAAAGAGGTGCACTTGAGTAAGAAGGGAAAATCAGCAGGGATGGAGCCTTCCCAGATTAAGCAGAGTAAAAGAGATAAGTCCTACTTCCAAAGGAGGTCCTTTAGTTATGCACCACCTTTAGCCAGTGCACTGGCCCCGAGCTAAAGGTTTGATCAGAGGTCCCAAGGTCAGCCGAACTTTAGGGTACAGGGTGCACAGTCTTAAGCTAGTGTGACCTTTGGCTCTAAAGGGAAGCCACCTTGTGGGAAATGTGGCAGGATGTATTTGCGAGAGTGTAGAGACGGAGGGAATGGTTGCTATAGATGTGGCCAACCGGCCATTTCCAGAGGGAGTGTCCAATGTGGGGCAATAAGGCCCAGTCTTCTACCACAGCACCACCAGTGAGGGGTAATCAGAGAGATGCTGCACCAGGGCCAGGCAGTGGGACAAACCATCTGTATATGATAGGGAACTGATAGGACTAAGAGGTTGCACCAGATGTTGTGACGACTATGCTTCGAGTCTTTATGCTTAACTTGATCTTGGCGAAACTTGTTCTTTTGTGATGCCATATGTGGTGAGTAGATTTGAGGTTCTTCATGAGTGCTTACTTGAGCCACTTTCTATTTCTACTCCTATTACTGAGTTCATTCGAGCTGAGAGGATCTATAGGGATTTTATAGTATCCATCTTTCATAGGGATACTTTTGTTGAACTGATTGAGTTGGTGATGGTTGAGTTTGATATGATCCTTGGTATGGACTGGCTTCATGCCTGCTATGCCTCTGTTGATTGTCGAACTCGGACAATCAAGTTTCAGTTTTCGAATGAGCCTGTTATTGAATGGAAGGGAGATTCTGTTGCACCAAAAGGTAAGTTTATTTCTTACCTCAAGGCCTGACGACTAATTTCTAAAGGATGTATATATCACCTTATGCAAGTCAAGTTTGATATTATTGAGTCCTCTGCTCTTGAGTCTTTCTCGATTATGAGCGAATTTCTTGAGGATTTGCCCAGAGTCCCCCTGATTGGGAGATCAACTTTGGAATTGATGTTCATCTTGAAACCCAACCTATCTCTATCATACCATATAGAATGGCCCCTGCGGAGTTGAAAGAGTTAAAGAAGTAGTTGAAGGATTTGTTAGAGAAAGGATTCATAAGGCCGAGTGTCTCTCCATGGGGTTCTCCAGTCTAATTCTTGAGAAAGAAGGATAGTTCCCTTAGGATATGTATTGATTACCGCCAATTGAATAAGATGACAATCAAGAATAAGTATTCCCTTTCGAGGATTGATGATTTGTTTGACCAACTTCAAGGTGCCACTATTTTCTCTAAGATAGATCTCAGATCATGCTATCATTAGTTGAAAGTGAGAGAATATGACATCTCGAAGATGACTTTTCGAACTCGATATGGTCACTTTGAGTTCTTAGTGATGCCATTTGGGTTGACAAATGCACCCGCAACTTTTACGGACCCGATGAACAGAGTGTTAAGATAGTATCTTGAAATGTTCGTGATTGTGTTTATTGATGATATATTGGTATATTCTAGAGATGAAGAGGAGCATGCCAATCACCTCAGAATCGCTTTGCAGACACTCCGAGACAATGAGTTATATACAAAGTTTTCTAAGTATGAGTTTTGGCTCTAATCCGTGGCTTTCTTAGTTCATGTGATTTCTGGAGATAAAATTCAAGTGGATACTCAAAATATTGATGCGGTTAAGAACTGGCCAAGACCAACCTCACCGACCGATATAAGAAGCTTTTGGGATTGGATGGCTATTACCAGAGGTTTGTTGAGAGATTTTCTTCCATATCTGCACCCTTGACCAAATTGAGTCAGAAAAAGGTCAGGTTTCAATGGTCTGATGAGTGTGAGAGAAGTTTCCAAGAGTTGAAGACGACGTTAACTACTGCACCAGTGTTGACCTTACTTGATGGAATAGATGGATTTGTTATCTACTATGATGCTTTGAGAGTGGAATTGGGATGTGTGTTAATGCAGAAGAGAAATATTGTTGCCTATGCTTCTAAACAACTTAATGTGCATGAGAAAAATTATCCCACTCATGACTTGGAATTGGCAGCAGTGGTGTTCGCTCTCAAACTATGGCGCCACTATTTATATGAAGCACATGTTGATGTATTCACAGACCATAAAAGCCTGCAATACGTCTTCACTCAAAGGAGCTCAACTTGAGGTAGAGGAGATGGCTTGAGTTACTTAAGGACTACGACATGAGCATCCTCTACCACCCAGGTAAAGCTAATGTGGTTACTAATGATCTTAGCAGGTTGTCCATGGGAAGCACCACCTATATGGAGGAGGAGGAGAGAGAGTTAGCCAAAGAGGTTCATAGACAGGCACGATTAGGAGTCCAATTAGACGAGTCAGGTGAAGGAGGAGTTCTTGTGCATAATGGATCTATATCATATCTAGTAGTGGAGGTGAAGGAGAAACAAGATCAAGACCCTGTCTTGTTGTAATTGAAGGAGGATGTGCATAATCAAAAGGTAATAGCTTTTGTTAAAGGGGGAGATGGGGTATTGAGGTATCAAGGCAAATTATGTGTTCTCGATGTTGATTGTGTTAGAGAGAGGATCATGGTAGAGGCCCACTGTTCCAGATATTCCATCCATCCAGGGTCAACTAAGATGTACCATGACTTGAGGGAAGTCTGCTGGTGGAGTGGAATGAAGAGAGATATTACCGAGCTCGTTTCCAAGTGCCCGAATTGGCAACAAGTCAAGGTTGAGTACTAGAGACCATGTGGAGTGGCTCAGAACTTCAAGATTACAGAATGGAAGTGGGAGATGATTAACATGACCTTGTCACTAGTTTATCAAGGTCCTGCGGATAGCAAGATTTGATTTGGGTGATAGTTGATCGGCTGAATAATTTTGCACACTTCTTAGCAGTCAAGACGACTCACATCGCAGAATATTATGCTCGTATCTATCTAAAGGAGATTGTTAGATTGTATGGAGTCCCTTTTTCCATCATCTAGGATAGCGGAGCCCAATTCACCATCCAATTTTGGAGGTCTTTTTAGAAGGGTTTGGGTACAAAGGTGCACCTTAGCACTGCCTTTCACCCATAGATAGATGGCCAAGCAGAGCATGCTTTTTAGATCTTGAAGGACATGTTAAGGGATGTGCCATTGACTTTAAGGGTGATTGGGATAACCACTTGCCTCTGATTGAGTTTGCTTATAATAACGGTTTCCATTCGAGCATTTAGATGGCCCTATATGAGGCACTTTATGGGAGGAGGTGTAGGTCACCAATTGGATGGTTTGAGGTATGTGAAGAGGGGTTGGTTAGACCAGACTTGGTTCATCAAGCTATGGAGAAGATGAAGATCATTCGAGAAAGATTGCGGACTATGCAGAGTCGACAGAAGTCCTATACAGATGTAAGAAGAAGAGACATAGAGTTTGAGGTCAAATGATTGGGCGTATTTGAAAGTGTCGCCCATGAAGAGTGTGATGAGATTTGAAAAGAAAGGGAAGTTGAGTCCAAGGTACATTGGCCCTTACCAGATTATAAAGAGAGTGGATAATGTGGCGTATGAGTTAGAGCTACCATCAGAGTTAGAGGCCATCCGCCCAGTCTTCCACATTTCAATGCTCAAGAAGTGTCTGGGAGATCCACAATTGGTTGTGCCTGTCAAGAGTGTTATACGGAAAAAATGATCTCGATTTTCGATAATTCAATTTATCACTTAATTGATTTAAGTAAATCAAAATTTCAAAATTAAACAGCGTCGCCACTTGATTTTTAAGGAAATATCAAGAAACCCTTAAAATATTTTAAAAAGATTTAAGCAGAAAAAATCTTTTAAAAATCCAAAGAAAAGGTTTGGGTTCACATTTCCACTTCGAGAAGGTTTTACGCACTTGAAATGGCTGCTAACCCACGGTTGTTCGGCGATTAGGAAATGTTGACTGATTTCAAAAAATTGATTAAAAGACTTTGAAAAAATCTAAGTTTAGAAAGAGTTACGACTCAAGAACTTTTATTTTTTAATTTTGACCACATTTATCCAATTTTGATCAATTTAGCAAAATTGAGAAAACTAAAAATCACGAAATTATAAAAATAACACAAATAGCTTACTTCGGGGAATTTTAATTAGATTAATATGAAACAACTAAATTAGAGCTAGAGTTAGAAATAAGCATCACGATATAATGAAGTAAAGAACAAAAATGAATAAACCAGGTATTGGGCTTGGCAACCCAATTTCACTTGTCCTATTTCTAAAAATGTTTTGGGCTTGCCTTGCCCTTCAATTCTTATCTAGATGCTGATGACACAAGTTTGGGCCTTTGGCCCATCTCCTGCTATTGCCTTTTTCTTGTAACATTTGAGCTTATGACTTATTTAATCAATGTATACAGATACCATATACTCATGTATACAGATGTATACAAGCCTCTTTTTCATGGCAAGTTAAGGGCGGGCGTGGTTACAACATCGAATTCATTGTGCATCACCTAATTAAAGGTAGTGGGATGAGGGTGTCAGTCAAGAGAAACTCCCAAGCAACATTGATTGAGTGTGACATTTTCAAATCGAGTTTATTACTACTGAGCTTATTTTACTAGCATGAACTACTTTAGACTTGTATATACTGACTGAGCATGATTTGAAGAGTCAAGATGAGTGAGTTGAGCTTTATTTTCTTAAGCTATTTTACATAAAAGTATATCCCATCTACTGATGTCCATATTTGGGCCTACATCATTTTATGATACAGATACAGGCGATAGAGGACTTCAGCCCACACACTGTTGAAGTCTAGATCAGTACAATTCAAAGTTGGTGAGCCCTCCTTGCTTTCCAGAGGAGTCCTTTTATCTTCTTATTTTCATTGAGTACCTTATTTGCTTTCCTTGATTTGAGGTGCCCATGGTCTGTCATGGAACTATCTAGACTTGTTGAGTAGAGGCTTCATAGATATTGAGTAGTGGATTGCCGAGTATTTTGTATTCTAAACTTATTTATTGAATACTATGAGTAGCTGAGTTACATTTTATCGCATATAATGCCTTTGTATTTGAGTTATTCTTCCGCTATAGAGTTAATGTGATGATGAGGCCAAGTGGTTATCTTGAGAATCAATAATGGTTGTTCAAGTGCCGGCCACACCAAGGGTACCCTCCTGGGGCATGAAAAACTTAGCATCAGAGCACAGTGTTACTGAGTCCTAGGGAGTCTATGAAGTCATGTCTGGTAGAGTCTTGTTTATGTGTGTGTTGTGCACCATACTTCATAAGCAGGAAGCTATAAGACATTAGGAATGGTTACACTTCTTTGATATTTTGAGTTCGTGCAATAGCAATGGTAAGAACCTTACTTCAGAGGTGCCCTCTCAGATGGAAACAAGGGGCCAGGTCGACCGACCAGGATTACCGGTGTTCCTGTGACACCTACCGCCCCATCTACTCCTACTACTGAGGTCGACTTCAGAGGACCTATCGCCATGCTCACTTAGTTGGTAGCTACCCAGAGAGGGACTAGGGCTTATAAACTCCTAGTTCTAGCTCTCACAAGCCAACAATTGCTTTCATACTGAGAGATTTTCCAAGGATGAACCCACCTGTCTTCATTGTTTTCAATGTTGAGGAGGATCCTCAGAATTCATTGATGAGATGTGAAAGGTGCTAAAAACCATGCATGTGACTAAGACTGAGGGAGTTGAGCTTGCTGCCTTCTAGCTCAAGGATGTGGCCAATGTTTGGTACAATCAGTGGGAAGAGAGTCAAGGTTAGGATGTTGAGCCCACTACTTGGGATGAGTTTGAGAGTGCTTTCCTCGATTACTTCTTTCCTCAGGAGGTAAGAGAGGCAAAGGTTGAGGAGTTTGTGAATCTGAAATAAGAGGGGATGACTGGTAAGGATATGACATTCATCCAGCTGTCTATATATACCCCAGAGATGGTTCCAGATATGAGAGCGAGGATGAGGAAGTTTGTGTCTGGATTGGGTTAGCAGGTGAGAGTGCAAGGTGACATTGTTGATTCCATGTATGGACATCTCTAGAATGATGGTCTATGCGTAGGAAAGAAGATAATAAAAAGGACAAAGAGGTGCACTTGAGTAAGAAGGGAAAATCAGCAGGGATGGAGCCTTCCCAGATTAAGCAGAGTAAAAGAGATAAGTCCTACTTCCAAAGGAGGTCCTTTAGTTATGCACCACCTTTAGCCAGTGCACTGGCCCCGAGCTAAAGGTTTGATCAGAGGTCCCAAGGTCAGCCGAACTTTAGGGTACAGGGTGCACAGTCTTAAGCTAGTGTGACCTTTGGCTCTAAAGGGAAGCCACCTTGTGGGAAATGTGGCAGGATGTATTTGCGAGAGTGTAGAGACGGAGGGAATGGTTGCTATAGATGTGGCCAACCGGCCATTTCCAGAGGGAGTGTCCAATGTGGGGCAATAAGGCCCAGTCTTCTACCACAGCACCACCAGTGAGGGGTAATCAGAGAGATGCTGCACCAGGGCCAGGCAGTGGGACAAACCATCTGTATATGATAGGGAACTGATAGGACTAAGAGGTTGCACCAGATGTTGTGACGACTATGCTTCGAGTCTTTATGCTTAACTTGATCTTGGCGAAACTTGTTCTTTTGTGATGCCATATGTGGTGAGTAGATTTGAGGTTCTTCATGAGTGCTTACTTGAGCCACTTTCTATTTCTACTCCTATTACTGAGTTCATTCGAGCTGAGAGGATCTATAGGGATTTTATAGTATCCATCTTTCATAGGGATACTTTTGTTGAACTGATTGAGTTGGTGATGGTTGAGTTTGATATGATCCTTGGTATGGACTGGCTTCATGCCTGCTATGCCTCTGTTGATTGTCGAACTCGGACAATCAAGTTTCAGTTTTCGAATGAGCCTGTTATTGAATGGAAGGGAGATTCTGTTGCACCAAAAGGTAAGTTTATTTCTTACCTCAAGGCCTGACGACTAATTTCTAAAGGATGTATATATCACCTTATGCAAGTCAAGTTTGATATTATTGAGTCCTCTGCTCTTGAGTCTTTCTCGATTATGAGCGAATTTCTTGAGGATTTGCCCAGAGTCCCCCTGATTGGGAGATCAACTTTGGAATTGATGTTCATCTTGAAACCCAACCTATCTCTATCATACCATATAGAATGGCCCCTGCGGAGTTGAAAGAGTTAAAGAAGTAGTTGAAGGATTTGTTAGAGAAAGGATTCATAAGGCCGAGTGTCTCTCCATGGGGTTCTCCAGTCTAATTCTTGAGAAAGAAGGATAGTTCCCTTAGGATATGTATTGATTACCGCCAATTGAATAAGATGACAATCAAGAATAAGTATTCCCTTTCGAGGATTGATGATTTGTTTGACCAACTTCAAGGTGCCACTATTTTCTCTAAGATAGATCTCAGATCATGCTATCATTAGTTGAAAGTGAGAGAATATGACATCTCGAAGATGACTTTTCGAACTCGATATGGTCACTTTGAGTTCTTAGTGATGCCATTTGGGTTGACAAATGCACCCGCAACTTTTACGGACCCGATGAACAGAGTGTTAAGATAGTATCTTGAAATGTTCGTGATTGTGTTTATTGATGATATATTGGTATATTCTAGAGATGAAGAGGAGCATGCCAATCACCTCAGAATCGCTTTGCAGACACTCCGAGACAATGAGTTATATACAAAGTTTTCTAAGTATGAGTTTTGGCTCTAATCCGTGGCTTTCTTAGTTCATGTGATTTCTGGAGATAAAATTCAAGTGGATACTCAAAATATTGATGCGGTTAAGAACTGGCCAAGACCAACCTCACCGACCGATATAAGAAGCTTTTGGGATTGGATGGCTATTACCAGAGGTTTGTTGAGAGATTTTCTTCCATATCTGCACCCTTGACCAAATTGAGTCAGAAAAAGGTCAGGTTTCAATGGTCTGATGAGTGTGAGAGAAGTTTCCAAGAGTTGAAGACGACGTTAACTACTGCACCAGTGTTGACCTTACTTGATGGAATAGATGGATTTGTTATCTACTATGATGCTTTGAGAGTGGAATTGGGATGTGTGTTAATGCAGAAGAGAAATATTGTTGCCTATGCTTCTAAACAACTTAATGTGCATGAGAAAAATTATCCCACTCATGACTTGGAATTGGCAGCAGTGGTGTTCGCTCTCAAACTATGGCGCCACTATTTATATGAAGCACATGTTGATGTATTCACAGACCATAAAAGCCTGCAATACGTCTTCACTCAAAGGAGCTCAACTTGAGGTAGAGGAGATGGCTTGAGTTACTTAAGGACTACGACATGAGCATCCTCTACCACCCAGGTAAAGCTAATGTGGTTACTAATGATCTTAGCAGGTTGTCCATGGGAAGCACCACCTATATGGAGGAGGAGGAGAGAGAGTTAGCCAAAGAGGTTCATAGACAGGCACGATTAGGAGTCCAATTAGACGAGTCAGGTGAAGGAGGAGTTCTTGTGCATAATGGATCTATATCATATCTAGTAGTGGAGGTGAAGGAGAAACAAGATCAAGACCCTGTCTTGTTGTAATTGAAGGAGGATGTGCATAATCAAAAGGTAATAGCTTTTGTTAAAGGGGGAGATGGGGTATTGAGGTATCAAGGCAAATTATGTGTTCTCGATGTTGATTGTGTTAGAGAGAGGATCATGGTAGAGGCCCACTGTTCCAGATATTCCATCCATCCAGGGTCAACTAAGATGTACCATGACTTGAGGGAAGTCTGCTGGTGGAGTGGAATGAAGAGAGATATTACCGAGCTCGTTTCCAAGTGCCCGAATTGGCAACAAGTCAAGGTTGAGTACTAGAGACCATGTGGAGTGGCTCAGAACTTCAAGATTACAGAATGGAAGTGGGAGATGATTAACATGACCTTGTCACTAGTTTATCAAGGTCCTGCGGATAGCAAGATTTGATTTGGGTGATAGTTGATCGGCTGAATAATTTTGCACACTTCTTAGCAGTCAAGACGACTCACATCGCAGAATATTATGCTCGTATCTATCTAAAGGAGATTGTTAGATTGTATGGAGTCCCTTTTTCCATCATCTAGGATAGCGGAGCCCAATTCACCATCCAATTTTGGAGGTCTTTTTAGAAGGGTTTGGGTACAAAGGTGCACCTTAGCACTGCCTTTCACCCATAGATAGATGGCCAAGCAGAGCATGCTTTTTAGATCTTGAAGGACATGTTAAGGGATGTGCCATTGACTTTAAGGGTGATTGGGATAACCACTTGCCTCTGATTGAGTTTGCTTATAATAACGGTTTCCATTCGAGCATTTAGATGGCCCTATATGAGGCACTTTATGGGAGGAGGTGTAGGTCACCAATTGGATGGTTTGAGGTATGTGAAGAGGGGTTGGTTAGACCAGACTTGGTTCATCAAGCTATGGAGAAGATGAAGATCATTCGAGAAAGATTGCGGACTATGCAGAGTCGACAGAAGTCCTATACAGATGTAAGAAGAAGAGACATAGAGTTTGAGGTCAAATGATTGGGCGTATTTGAAAGTGTCGCCCATGAAGAGTGTGATGAGATTTGAAAAGAAAGGGAAGTTGAGTCCAAGGTACATTGGCCCTTACCAGATTATAAAGAGAGTGGATAATGTGGCGTATGAGTTAGAGCTACCATCAGAGTTAGAGGCCATCCGCCCAGTCTTCCACATTTCAATGCTCAAGAAGTGTCTGGGAGATCCACAATTGGTTGTGCCTGTCAAGAGTGTTATACGGAAAAAATGATCTCGATTTTCGATAATTCAATTTATCACTTAATTGATTTAAGTAAATCAAAATTTCAAAATTAAACAGCGTCGCCACTTGATTTTTAAGGAAATATCAAGAAACCCTTAAAATATTTTAAAAAGATTTAAGCAGAAAAAATCTTTTAAAAATCCAAAGAAAAGGTTTGGGTTCACATTTCCACTTCGAGAAGGTTTTACGCACTTGAAATGGCTGCTAACCCACGGTTGTTCGGCGATTAGGAAATGTTGACTGATTTCAAAAAATTGATTAAAAGACTTTGAAAAAATCTAAGTTTAGAAAGAGTTACGACTCAAGAACTTTTATTTTTTAATTTTGACCACATTTATCCAATTTTGATCAATTTAGCAAAATTGAGAAAACTAAAAATCACGAAATTATAAAAATAACACAAATAGCTTACTTCGGGGAATTTTAATTAGATTAATATGAAACAACTAAATTAGAGCTAGAGTTAGAAATAAGCATCACGATATAATGAAGTAAAGAACAAAAATGAATAAACCAGGTATTGGGCTTGGCAACCCAATTTCACTTGTCCTATTTCTAAAAATGTTTTGGGCTTGCCTTGCCCTTCAATTCTTATCTAGATGCTGATGACACAAGTTTGGGCCTTTGGCCCATCTCCTGCTATTGCCTTTTTCTTGTAACATTTGAGCTTATGACTTATTTAATCAATGTATACAGATACCATATACTCATGTATACAGATGTATACAAGCCTCTTTTTTGCTTCCATGATCTGTAAGTTGACTCCTCCAGCTTATATATACTTTTCTTCCTTGAAGGATGACCCAAAAATAAGGTTTCGGCCTTCATGACCCATTAAAATGCGAATGAGGGGGAGGAGTCCATTTGGGACTCCAAACAATTTCACATGTCACAAAGCAAATAAAAATACATCAGTAATAATTCCAAATTTCAATGTAAAAGGTGTTAAAAATTTACATATATGCAACTGTTTTAATATAACAAAAGTCAATGCTCATGTTTTAGAAATGATGCAAGGGAAGGTTATAGCAACTTGAAAATAATATATTATACTTTTGGCACTTCTTAATACCTGTGGATTTAAAAGGATATTGATACCATATAAATATTGAAATAAAGCAATTTTGAATCATTGGAATCCGTCCCTTTTAAATTATAAGAAGGTTATTTGGGAAGCTAAATGGAAGAAACATTTACTCTAACTACAAATACTGACTTTTCCATATATATGCACCCATTAATTCCAACACTCAAAAACAGATGCTTATGTAATTTAACTAGATTAACAAACCAATTCTAACCCTTAAGACAAGATACCTTCATAATAGAATTAAGAAAGTGAAACAAAACAACATGAAGAATATGCATGAATAAAGAACATACATGAATAAACCCAGCAAACAAAAATAAACAAAAGAAAAATCATACAAAGATTAGAGCAGATTACTCTTAATGGTGACAACGTCATAGTGAACTAATAAAAATAACGATGCTGATAACAACAAACTACTTTTTATCTATTTACACTACAAGAAAGATGAACTAAAATAAGTTAAAATTAGAAAGACATTTACCTTTTTTGGAGCAGCGACCAGGGACGACGAACAAAAGCATAACTTCAACACCAAAGGGGAAACTCGATTTTGAGCCCTCTGACTTCAAAACTAGAAGTTTCTGGCCGAGCTTTTTAAAAAAAAAAATATTTTGCATTTAGAATGGAAGTTTTGTGTTTTTTGGCCTCCAACCCCCTAGACAAGTGATGAAGAGGAGTATTTATAGACCGAAAATTAGGGCAAAAAATGAGGATTTTGGATTTGAATTTGAAATTCAAAATACGAACGTTGGGGGTTGTTGGAGGAATCGTTGAACGTTGGGGATTTTTTTTGGGTCTACAGGTTTTCTTGTTTTTAAGATAAAGAAGAAGATAGTCTTGTGTGGGTAGGTGTGAGGAAGAAAAAGGAAAAGGGGAAACACATGAGCCCATGTAAAAGAAAAAGAAAAATAAAAGAAAAAGCACAGTAAAAAGGAAAAAGGAAGGGGACATGTGGGGTCGAGGCACGGGTTTGAATTTTAAAATACACGATGAATTAAATTAGATCAATTAATAAATTTCTTTAAAGTTAACTAAGTGAAATAATTAACTCAATTATGAACTACTTAACTTCGAAATTAATTTGTAAAAATAAATAAGAATGTAATCTTTTAGTTCTTTTTTGGATAATTATGAGAAAGTATGTGATGACATACTTACAAAGTATATGAAAAAAATATATAATGCCAAAACAAAACTTAAGATATTATATATAATACTTAATTTTTTTTAATTTTCAATTTTCCTTAAAATAATTATTTCAAATTGTTAAAAATTGAAGAAGCTCGATAATTAATTTATAATGTGGAGGATCAAAATTGGGTGTCAACAACTTCCCCTTTCTTTGGATAGGGTCAATGAAAGAGACCTTGGACAAAAACATTTGACAAATCCAATTTTGACCTACCATACTTTCATCTTTTGAAAGAGGAGTACGAACTTTAGAATATTATGGCCGGACCTTAGTGTCGGATTTCCTGTATATCTCAGGCTACGTGAGAATTCAGGCTACTTGTAGTTAACAACACTTTATTTTACACACGATTTTGAAAAACAATTCAAAAGCTATTTAAGAGTCGAATTATGGAGAGACCGAAAAGTTTGGGGAATAGAAAGAGGAGAGGTTGGAGTACAGTCGAGTTTTCAATACTGAGCTCGCCTATATATCCTGGAGATGGGAATCAGACTGCTTGTAGTTCAACTCAATCAGTTGAAAAGGAAATCTTTTTATACTAAGATAACCTTAGGTTGGGAGGAGTGATAAATTAGTTGAGTATGAAAGAAAAGGCATGCAACCTCTCATCCATGAATGTGGAGCTTTTCATATCCATAAGTAAGAACTTACATAGAGATAATTTTCAGAACTCTTGGTGTATTATCACTCAAATTGGAAATATTGCTTCCGGTGAGAGTCGAGATCACCTAGATGCGAAACTAAAACTAACGGACTTAAAGAAATACCCACATGCCTTGTGACAGGGGTGTAGTTAGATGGTGGTAGGAGTCACTTCTCAGCCTGCGTTTGAAGAGTTTGATGTCCCTCTTCAGACTATATCCCAATTTGCTGCTGAGAAAAAGTTCCTCGTTGTGCTACATGTTATTTGATGATGTCCACACCTGTGGTTTGGTTTGAGAATTTACCCTTTTGAATTCCCTCGATATAATTAAGACAAAATTGTTAGTAAAACCATAATCTAAATATAGGGATGAAATCTCTTACCATGTTTGACATATATTTGATGTGATTGATAATGAGTCGACATGATGCAATAGATGATAGCCCTCTCGCCAATTTGAATTCGTAATGGCCCTCCCGGTGATTATGATGAAATGACCCTCTTGACGGCTTGAAAATAAAATGGCCCTTTTGACAATTGAAAAATGAAATGGCCCTCTGGGGGCAACTGAAAAGTAAAATGGCCCTATGGGGAAACAGAAAAGTAAAATGGCCCTCTGGGAGCAACTGAAAAGTAAAATGATAGCCCAACTGTGACGAGATGGGTGACTCGATAATTATCCAACTGTAATGAGGTGGATGCCTTGATAATTATCCAACTGTAATAGGGTAGATGGCCCGATAACATGAAATAATGAAATGGCTCTCTAGGGGCAACTAAAACTAAATGATAGTCCGACTGTAACAAGGTGGATGACTCGATAATTATCTAACTGTAACGAGGTGGATAGCTCAAATACGGTCCAACTGTAATAAGGTGGACGGTTCGATAATTATCCAATTGTAATAAGGTGGATGACTCGATAATGATGATGAAATGGCCTTCTGGGGGCAACTGGAAAATAATATGGTCCTCTTGGAGCAACTGAAAAATAAAATGACGCTCTTGGCAATGAATGATGATAGTCCATCAATAATGAGGTGGACGACTCAAATATGGTCCAACTGTAATAAGGTGGACGACTCAATAATTGTCCAACTGTAAAGGGGTGGATGACCTGACAATGATGATGAAATAGCCCTCCGGGGGCAACTGGAAAATAACATGGCCCTCTGGGAGCAACTGAAAAATAAAATAGCCCTTTTGACAATGAATAATGATAGTCCAACTGTAACGAGGTGGACAGCTCAAAATGGTCCAAATGTAACACGGTGGACGGCTCGATAATTATCCAACTGTAACGGGGTGGATGGCCCGATAACATGAAATGATGAAGTGGCCCTCTGGGGGCAACTGGTAAATAAAATAACCCTTTAGGGGCAACTGAAAAATAAATGATAGTCCGACTGTAATTAGGTGTACGACTCGATAATTATCCAACTGTAACAGGGTGGATGACCCAATAATTATCCATTCACTTTGAATTAAAGATTCTAAAACAGAAAAACAAAATATGCGAACCGCTTATGGATGGTTAACCCAAAATATTCATACATCGAGGCGCTCGAGTAGACAAGCAAAAAAACACAAACCTTATGGGGTGGGTGACCTAAAATTTTTAAAATGTTAACCCTCACATGGTCAACAAACATATATGCTTATATAGATACGTGACAATCATTCTAATAGACAAAACAAAAACCATATTGACACATATGTTTGTCATGGTTATGAATCTATCTCTTTTAAGAGACAGAATGATCGGGATGAAATGGCAAAAACCTTTTACATGAAGATTAAATCCATTCTCATCATCTTCTAACAAACTCAACACATTTTGAGTTTATCCCACAAGATCTTCAATTATTCTTAGACTTGTGACTGACTTGACAATTTCGATTGTCATGAGGATACGAGATCTTCATCATCATTTGATTCGATAGACTTGTCATTTTGTCGTTGCAACACTTCTATAAACTGCATCATCTTTAGATTTGATATCAATTTCATGGATGATTCCAACCTTACTAACATAGCCACTTGTTAAGCTTGAGATCAGGTGTTAACAGTCATAACCAAGTAAAGTATATAATTGAAGATAAAGCATGAGTTTTTCATTTAACTATAAAGATCTGGCTATGTTAAACATGAGTAGCGATCTCAATCGTGACTTGTCACAAATTGACTTTTGCTCCTTTGCAATCCTGTAGTCCTTGTGCATGGTTTGTATCTTGCAATACTAACTTGATTCTTTTGAACTTTGAGAGCATCTGTCGAGCTTATGTCTAATTACTGCAAAACATAATGAAAGTAATTAGAAGTCATTTTGACTTAATTAAATAAATTAAAGATAAGATGAGATGAGAAATTGTTTGATTGTAATGAGCCACGGTAGGTGTAAGTGGCGCCTTATGCATGAAGATTTTGAGATCATCATCTTTCTGATTTTGTTGTTCCTGCATCCAAAGAAGAATTCTTCATTTGAGAAAACTGATTTGTGTTGGCCGTGTCCTCGTGCTCCTTCACGCAATTGACGTGCTCACTTATCCACTTTTTGAAATGCAACATTAGTGGAATTTTTGAGGACTTTCCTAAAAAATTCTTCAATAATTTGTTTGAATGTGTCAAATGATATTTTTCTGGAATTCTGAGACCTTCTTAAAACTCTACTTCCAGTTACATATTTTAATAAAATCCCAGACTTTATTCGCTGGAGAAAACATTTTCTTAGAGGAATTTTTTAGACCCTCTCAAAAATTTCTGCCCAGTTACATATTGTGATCCCCGATCTTATTGGAGAAACTTGTGTTCTAGTGAATTTTTGAGATCCTCTAAAAAATTCTGCCCCAGTTTTTATTATAAAGAGAAATGAAAATCTAATGGGGAATATGACCGAGCCGTTGTGGCACATAAGTTTCCCGTTGAGGAAGGAATCAGGTCAAATATAGTTCTAATCAAAAGAGCTAATAAAAAGAATAAAGGAATGACTGAGGCCGACATAGGTCGCCTACATATCTCATTCTTGAGAATTCAGGTCAAGCGTAGTTCATTACAAAGAAATAAGGCTAATTTGGAAAAAAGAGATTAAGTATGCAATAACTTCATATGTAGAATCTTGTCAACATTTGTCACACTTGTCTTGTCTGGTGATGGCGAATGTCTTCAATCGATCTTACTCAAGTCATCTTGTGCTTTTTTTCAAGAATCAAATGTATTGTCATTTGAGAAGGCTCAATCAAGTGTGATTAACTTATTGTCAAGCATGTATTGAATCTTTTGCTCGAGGCTTGAACAATTTTTTGTATCGTGTATGATAGCTCTTGAATGATAAGCACATCTGTGGCCTGGCCTGTAGAATTTGCCCAAAGCATTGGTTGGTCTTCCTTTTATAGGATGGAGTATAGTTGCGACTTTCAATCTTTCATAAAGCTGAGTTTGAGACTCCTTCAATGGTGTAAATACTTTGGGAGGCTTTTGAAACTCGGATGTGAGAATTTTTCTCGATTGACAAGATAATTTTGATATCTCTTTGGTGGAATAGCTCTGACAACCAACACCTCTTCTTTTTCCTTCTTTGATATCTTCACATCACTAGTTCTAATGATTCCTTCATTAACTTGTAATACGATGTTTCCAGTCTTGAAGTCATCCTCTAAGACTTCTCCTACCTTGATGACGTCAATGAATTTTCGTCCTGTTATACACAACATTCTTTCATAGTATTCAGGCTTTTGAATACGAACAAACATTTCGGTAATTTTACATTCAGACATTAGAGGTTGAAATCTTGCAGCCTCTCTTCTCCAATAAAGAATGTATTCTCGATAGTTTTTCGTAGATTTTTGCTTGATTTTTTTCCAAATAGTAGAGATCAGGGTCGACTTCTATGTTATGTCCAAATCTATCAATAAAATCCCTTGCAAGTGCCTTCCAACTCAGCCATTGCTTTAGATCCTATGAGGTAAACCATTCCAAGGATTCTCCTTAGGACTTCGGCTGAAAAGGCACATCAAAAGTGATTCATTTTTCCCAACCTCCACGAGTCGATCACAATAAAACTTCAAATGAGTTAAAGGATTGCCAGTTCCATCAAAGGTGTCAAACTTTGGAATCTTGAAACCTTTTGGAAGGTCCAAATCAAGATAAATACACCGATCTTTGTAGTTCAGGCCTACGATGTCTGATGCATAGTAATACTGTTTCACGACCTTCATTATTTCTTCCTTTATGCTCATTTCTTCCTTGGGCCCCCACTTATTTTTTTTCTCCTTATAATGATTAAATTTGGTATATGTGGGATAAAGAAGGTGTGATTCGTGAAAAGCGGCCTTTAAAGGCATGGGTTGAATGACAGATAGATTTTGGATATTTTGGATAGGGGTATGATATGCGATAGATAATGTCTGAGAATTATTGAGATTCAAATTTTGAGGAGGAGATAGCGTTTGTCACGAAAAGCTAACATGGCGCAAGTTAGGGAGAGTTAAGTCAATGGTAGGTAATTTTCGGGTTGGAGTAATTTAAGGATTACTTAGGATGTTTTCTGGAGGGTTTAGAGAATGAGAATGAAGTGGAGGCATTCTTTCTCTTAGAAATGGAGTACCGACAGTGATAACAAAATTCTTCAACTCTCTAGTATGTTGTAACTCAGTTCTCATCTGTTACATCAGTTGTGCAACTGCTTCATTTTGTTCATCAATAACAAGGCCCCTTGTAGAAACATCGGCCAAACCAACATTTTCACTATTTTCAGTCATTTTTTGTGCCCTTTGAAAACTTTAATTGAAGAGGAAATTTTTGGAGACTCTAAACTTCGTGAAGTATAAAATGTAAGTCTGCTCCCTCAATACAAATTAGTTCTAATTACCTGATACAGAAAAATAACTCAAAAAATATGTTAGTCCCTATTCATAATAAATATGCAAAACATCTCACAGAAAAGTAAACACATAATAGTTGCTTTGCTTAAAGATGTACATGCCCACGAATATAGAAAAGTGACTAAATAGGTGAAATTTTGCCTATTTAATTTGAGATTTGTGAATCAGGGAGATATACCAAGATTCTCTCGCATCTACTGAACTTTATGATTCTTTGTAAGGATGAAAGAGGAAAAATAAGCTTTTCTAAAATGAGGGCTGAGCCTTGAAAAGGCTGCCTACGTATCTTATGAGGAAGAGAAATCAGGCTCTATGTAATTCAAACTAGCTTGAAAGAAATTCACTTTTGTCACATGAGAGATCAAAATTTGGAATTTTGAGAGTGAAGTTCGAATTTTGTTGAGAAACTCAAGACTCAAAGAATGTTTGGACGAACATTTGATAGTAACTTGATTTTTGTGCTTAGAAAATTCTGGAAACTTTCGATCGAAAATAAGTGGACTATAAGTCTTCAAACAAAGCAACATAATCACCCAAATAGTTATAAAATATAGCACGTAAACAGATATGACGTATCCTAAACAAAAAATATGTGTCCCTTTTGAGCCAAGGGTAGGCCTAACAATTTGAAGGATGTATACGTAATTTGAAAAGTCCCATTGCCCCAAACTATTTTGAATAAACTGAATGGGGATACATGACATGGGGAAAGGGAGTACAAAAGTCATTCCCACGCAGGGTACATTCCTAAGCTAAGTCGCCGTGGAAAAATCGCTTCTTCTTGACTTCTTGGAGTCTCCGAATGTCTTTGGATGAAGTAATGCCTCATGAAAATTATTCTTTGACCAAACTAAGCTTATTAAATAAATTACCAACCCCAAGGGACAATGGTTCATCAAAACATATATATCCTTCAAGTATGAACACATAAACATGATCATCCATTTGGGTCGGGGGCCACTATGGACAAAAGGTGGTCTACTAATGGGCCCAATATCCCTTGGGTATTGGGTTGACCTAGGCAAATGTTTAGAAATAGGGATCTGGTTTAGCTCTATCTTATGTTTTTCCAAGATTTGATCTACTAGACAATAGGTTCTCGAGTGGACAACTCAAGTGAGGAAGCTAAGCGACCACACAGAAAAAGATCCGGATACTTCGCGCATACGCCAACTTTCTTAAATTTTAGATTTTTGAAAGAAGTTTGCGGATGCGCAAAGCATGCCTCCCATGTATGCGTGATAGTGTCAAGTTTTCATAATTGGATGAAGTATAAGTGGAATGACAGTTTATATTTGAATTAAACAAATAAAGCAAATAAGAAAATTAAAATTACTAAATATTACGAACTGAATAGTTAGCCAAACAACCTAATCTAATGGGTAGAACCAAATTAAGTTTTCCAGCAGAGTTGTCATTTCTGTTATACGAAAAAAATGACCTTGGTTTTTGAAAATTTGATTTATCACATAATTGATTTAAGTAAACCAAAATTTTAAAATTAAATAGAGTCGCCATTTGATTTTTAAGGAAATATCAACAAACCCTTAAAACATTTTTAAAAAATTTAAACAGAAAAAATCTTTTAAAAATCCAAAGAAAAGGTTCGGGTTCACATTTCCATTTCCAGAAGGTTTTACGCACTGGAAATGGCCGCTAACCCGCGGATGTCCAGCGATTAGGAAATGTTGACCAACTTCGAAAAATTAATTAAAAGACTTTGAAAAAAAATCTAAGTTTTGAAAGATTTAAGACTTAAGAACTTTTATTTTTAAATTTTGACCATATTTATCTAATTTTGAAAAATTTAGCAAAATTAAGGAAACTAAAAATCATGGAATTATAAAATAACACAAATGACTCACTTTGGGGAATTTTAATTAGATTAGGATAAAACAACTAAATTAGAGTTAGAGTTAGAAACAAGCATCACGATATAATGAACTAAAGAACAAAAATGAATAAACTAGGTATTGGGCTTGGCAGGCCAATTTCACTTGTCCTATTTCTAAAAACGTTTTGGGCCTGCCTTGCCCTTCAATTTTTATCTAGAAGCTGATGACACAAGTTTGGGCCTGTCACGACCCAACCCAGGGCCGTGACTAGTGCCGATTGGGCACCGCAAACAATAACAAACTGAATTGCCAATCAC
>JAABOM020000012.1:9093867-9106146 GCA_011800125.2 Solanum clarkiae
ACAAATTATCTATACTACCTAGACATGCCAGTTCAATAGAAAATTAAACATCCATAAGGAAAAAGAAACACGACAAGAAAACCTTGGGATCAAAAATAGGGAAAGTTATGGACTCGAGGCTACTCAGACTTCACCTTACTCCATAGCTTCTCATGCCCCACCAAAAGAGGATACTTTGTCCTCAAAGTAAAGACATAGAGAGGAGATATAAGGGGTATACCTTGGGTTGCTTCCAAGGAAGCGCTTGATTTATTGTCGCGGCATGACATGATGCTTTTTGTACTCATGTCTCTTCAAGGTCCCAATCTTCCACTATCTTGATTTCTTCCATATCACCCATGTACAGTTTGACCCTCTGGCCATTGACCTTGAAGATTTTACTATCCCTGCTTTTTCTAACTCGATGGCTCCATGACTAAAAATGCGTACTACCTTGAAAGGTCCCATCCACTTGGATTTGAGTTTCCCGAGAAACCACATTAACCTAGAGTTATAAAGCAATACCATGTCTCTTGGAGCAAATTGGTGGTTCTCAGTTCTGTGATCATGCTGGATTTTCATTCTTTGCTTGTACAAGGCAGAGCTCTCATATGCTTGCAGCCTAAACACATCAAGTTCATTTGGTTGCATTAACCTAGACGTTGCTACTTCATTCCAGTCTACGTTCATCTTCTTCAGTTCCCATAGTGTCTTGTGCTCAAGTTCAACTGGCAGATGACAAGCTTTCCCAAACACCAATTGATATAGAGACATTTCGATTGGTGTTCTGAAAGCCGTGCAGTGGGCCCATAAAGTGTTGTCTAACTTCATTGACCAATCAGTGCGATTCATATTCATGGTTTTAAATAAGATTTGCTTTATCTCCCTATTCGACACTTCCACTTGCCCACTTGTTTTGGGATGGTATGGGGTTGCCACTCGATGCCTCAGACCATACCTCTCAAGAAGAGCTTTGAACGACATGTTGCAAAAAAGAGAACCTCCATCACTGGTAATTGCTCAAGGTGTACCAAACTAGGAAAAAAATGTTTCTTCGGAGAAACCCGATAACACTCTTGCCCTCATTGTTCGATAAGGCTATGGCCCTAACCCATTTAGAGTCATAATCAATTGCAACCAGGATATACATATTACCATGAGAGCTAACAAAGGGTCCTATAAAGTCAATTCCCCAAACATCGAATTGTTCCATTACCAAAATAGGATTTAGAGGAAGTTCTTGCCTTCGCGAGACCCCGCCCTCTCTTTGGCATCTATCACAAGTCTTAACGTAATCATGGGCGTCTTGGTGTATAGACGGCCAGTATTAGCCACACTATAATATCTTATAAGCAGTTTGAGCTCCACTGTGATGGCCATCCACCAATGATGAGTGGCATGCTTCAAGAATACTCATCATTTCTACTTTTGGAACACATCTACGGATGATTTCACGACTCAAGCCTGGGGCCTAGATGTGACACGACGAATGGGGAGCCCGAAGGAACCCCACACAAGCGTCTAGACTTGTTATTACACATCATTGATCACGGAAGCATGTAAAAGACATAAAATGATATTAAGGGGCAAAGGGGCTAAGGGTAGCTTGCAAATTAACATCATTAAGAGACTAGGAGTCAAAGCTTATACCATAGATACATAACTTGTCCAACAAACACCTCTAATATGTAGATAGAGCGAGGGCTAAGACAAAGTAACCAGAGTCACCCTCATAGTCAAAATAGAATATAAGTTAGTGTCTCAATACATAGATAATAGCAACATAGAATAAAGTCCCAAAGTGGAGGACTCACCAACTAGCTTTGAGTAGAACCGATCTAGCCATGTGGAGGAGGAGGATGATCAACTTGAATGCCGATTCCTAAATGGTGATATCATGTCGGTAAGAGTATGCGTTAGTACATTTGAATATACTAAGTATATGGGATGCAATGCATCAATAGATAAGATTCATAGTCAACATGCATAATAATAGGCAATAGGCATGCTATAGTAATATGACATGTATTATCAATGCATAAGTAAAGCATGCTTAAGTAACTCATGCACATATAGGGTATTATTAGTGAAGCATAGACCAACTAGATTTTCAAAGTATAAACCCCTTGGTCGATTGATGATGATCTCACCCCATCACCCTGGTGGTGTGGTACGAATCCCTCACATGGTTGATGATAATCACATCTTATCACCCAGGTGGAAAAGTACAAACCCCTCACATGGTTTGAAGAGTACAAACCCCCACCTCGGTTGATGAGTACAAACCCCCACCTTGGTTTATGATGATCTCACCCCATCACCCTGGTGGTATGGTACGAACCCCTTATATGGTTGGTGGGTACAAACCCCCACCTCGGTTGTTTGAGCTCTTAGTCCCACAGATTGCGAATGGTCTAATGCAACACATTATATAGAACATATCATGTACATAAGCTCATTTCATCATTAAAACATCATTCATATCATATCTCTTGCTTGGGACCTTCAATTCCACAAGAAACTCTAGTCGGACATTTTATCAAACACTTGAGGGGTGTGTAATGGGGGTAAAATACCATGCAATTTAGAGATGAAATCATGCAAGGAAATCTATTGTAAAACCATCAATCAACACCTTGCAACACTCCCAAGACATTCACATCAAAATCCCTCATCAAATCTAATAGTAGATCCAAGATTTGAACCTCAAAACATGCTAAAACAACCATACTTTAATGAACTAAAATCATTGTGTAGTAAATTTCTTAATATACAAGACGCCATGTAAAATCAACTTTAAATCATATAATATTAGTAAAAAGGAGGCTTAAGCACATGGGTGAAAGGATCCAATGGTTCAACACCACATACCTTAGCTTTGGAGAAGTTCTTTGGTGAAGATTGAAAATGGACACTTGAAGCTTGAAGGAAATCCTTAGTTCCGGATGAGGGTTTTGAGTCTTGAATTTTGGAGTGAAAATATGGCTAAGTGTTTTGGGGAGTATTGGAAAATGTTTAGGGTGATATGAGGGTGAAATATAACTAAGTATAGGTAAAAACGTGTTTGGGAACACTTAGGCCCAAGACTTAGAAGTCTTGGACCGAGTCAACAAAGATGGGAAAAATTAACACTGCTCTGCGACAGAGGCACGTTGCGGAGTTGTCGCTGATCGCCTCTGGAAATTAAAATTTTGGAAAAATCAAATTTTGCTACGGTTGCTCTAAAATCGGGGTTAAACCATTTTCCCCCTAATTTGGACCCCCTGAACAAGAATATGAAGTCGAATTTCTGAAACAACAAACGGATTTTTAGATATACGGAAAACAAGATTCTGGGCACTTTCGAGGCACGTTTTTAGGCACTTTTTGGGGTTGTTTTAGATGATCCCATCCGCACAAATATGAAATAAATATGGCTCATCCCAAAAGAACTTCTTCACATCGTGCATAAACTTGCGATGTTGATGGGTATTCAAATCAGGACGCACTATATTACTCACCAAGTAGTTAGCATAGTCCAAAAACTAAGGGATAAGATCATGTGAGGCTGCCAAAACTCTCTCATTGGGGAATGAATCATTGATGTCAAGACCATCATCAAATTTCACCATAGCTTCATCTTCCAATCTATAAAGATGGTCGGCTAGCTGATTTTCTGAGCCCTTTCTATCAATCGCATCAAAATTGAATTCTTGTAAGAGGAGTACCCATCTGATCAGTCTCGATTTTGCATCCTTTTTAGCCATTAGATATTTGTGTGCTGCGTGGTCTGTGTGCACTATCACCTTTGCTCCTATCAAGTATGAACAGAATTTTTCAAAGGCAAAAACTAAGGCAAGCAATTCCTCTTTTGTGACTGTATAATTTTTCTGGGCCACATTAAGTGTCTTGCTGGCATAGTAGATAGGATGCAAAATCCTCTCCCTGCTCTGCCCTAGTACCATACCTAGCGTAACCCCACTTTCATCATACATTAGTTCAAAGGGAATTTAACCAATCAGGAACCACAATAATGGGTGTCGAAGTCAACTTTCTTTTCAATTCTTCGAAGGCTTGCATGCTGCATCATCAAACACAAACTTGGAATCTTTTTCCAACAACTTGCACAAGGTTGCGAGTTCTTGGAAAAATCCTTTATGAAGTGATGGTAGAACCCTGCGTGGCCTAAGAAACTCCTGATACCTTTCACAGAAATTGGTGGTGGCATTTTCTCAATAACCTCGATTTTTTCTTTATCCACCTCAATTCCCTTGCCTGAAATTCTGTGACCAAGCACGATGCCTTCTTTGACCTGAAAATGACACTTCTCTCAATTCAACACCAGGTAGCTCTCAACACACCTCTATAACACATCGCGTAGATATAGCAAGCACTCTTCAAAGGACTGGCCAGCAACAATAAAATCATCCATGAATACCTCAATAGTTCTTTCACCCATATCTGAGAAAATAGACATCATGCATATTTAAAATGTTACTGGAGAATTACATAATCCAAAAGGCATTCTCTTAAATGCAAAGGTATCATACAGGCATGTGAAAGTTGTTTTCTCTTGATCTTCCGGCGCAATAACAATCTGATTATTCCCGAAATACCCATAAAGGAAATAATACAATCCCTTCTCTGCAAGTATGTCAAGCATTTAATCCATGAAGCGCATAGGAAAATGATCTTTCTCAGTAGAAGCATTAAGTTTTCTGTAATCCATACACACTCTCCTTCCAGTGACTGGTCGCATAGGAATCAACTTGTTTTTCACATTAGGCACCACTGTGATCCCTCCCTTCTTTGGAACACACTGCACTGACTGACCCATTCACTGTTGATGATCAGGTAGATTACTCCTGCATCCAACCACTTGATGATTTCTTTCCGCACAACCTCTTGCATTGGGGGCTTCAACCATCTTTGATGTTCGATACTCTATTTATAATCCTTGACTAGTTAAATCTTGTGAGTGCATATCCCCGGGGGTATGCCTGTGATATCTGCAATTGTCAATCCAATGGCCCTTTAAATTGCTTGAGAACGGAGATGAGAGGCTCTGTTTGGACCTCATTTAAATCGACTTCAATTATGACTGGTAGCGTGTTGTTCTCTCCCAAGTAAGCATATTTCAGATGCACTTATAGTGCCTTCAATTCTAACTCAGGTGGGACTTCTATGGAAGGCTTTGTAGGTGGAGTCTCCCTGTTGCACAAATTTAACTCCAACCTGGCGTGTAATCTAGGCCCAAATGACACTCCAGAGTATTTACCATTTTGTCATAATCAGGAATACTTTCACCAAAAAAATTCATCAACGCAACTGCCAAATGTTCGACTCCCAGCCTCAGCTCAAGCTAGATCTCCACTTTATCGTCCTCACTTATTTCAATCGTCAAGACAACCTGAAACTCGCGACTCTTTCTATCTTGTTGGCACACTTGAAACACAAATCCTCTTCACCAAATCTAAAAGTGAGTAAACCCTTTTCCATATCAACCAACACGCGACCTGTGGCTAAGAAAGGTCTCCCCAATATGATCAGAACTACAAAATAAACCTCACAGTCAAGGATAACAAAATCTACAAGAAATATAAAGTTATCTACCTTGACTAGAATATCATTAAGTATCCCCACAGGCTTATTGACTGTTCCATCTACCATTAGCAATCGCATCTTTGTAGAAACAATGGTGCCTAAGCCAAGTATTCTGAATACAGCAAGTGGCATTAGGTTAATGCTGGCTCCCAAATCACATAGTGCTTTAGTGAATGCAAGTACCTCAATAGTGCATGGTATGGTGAGTGCACCCAGATCATCACACTTTTGCACTAAAGACTTTGTCATGATGGCATTACAACATTGAAAACATTGGGAGAGGTATTGGCTAACTTTTTGCTTCTTTTTGACTAAATCTTTCATCCATTTGGTGTACCAAGGCATCTTCTCAAGAGCTTCAACCAAGGGGATGTCCACTGAAAACTTCTTAAGCATCACTAAGAACTATTCAAACTCACCTTCCTCTTTTCTCTTTTCAAGCCTTTGGGGAAAAGATGAAGGGGGCCTTGGAAAGATTTTATATTTCTTTGGTTTCTTGTTTGTGCTGTGTACTTCGGTCACTTCATTTACTCTCTTCTTGCGGCTTCCATCCATAACCCCAGTTACTAGTGGATTAGCGGAGTTCATACCACTATGAGTCATGACTTCCATATAATGCCATTCATTTTTAGAATTTTGAACTGTGTTGCTTGGTAAAGTGCCCTTTTGGTGTTGGTTCAATTGCGAAGAAACTTGTGAAAATTGTTGTCCCAACTATTTAATTGCCACAGAGTGAGACTCTATGTTCTGATTAATGCTTGGAATGTCTGATTTCTTTCCCTTAAAGGTCTTATCTTAGTGATCGGCTCTCTTTAACAATTTGTCAAACATCTTTTCAATCCTAGAGTTACTTGATCTGGCATCACGGTTGTGAGGTGGCACATAACGTCCATTCTTATAGCCATCTCTTCTTCCCTATTCGGCATCCGACACTCTCTCTCTTTCATGGTAACCACCCTGGTTATCTCTATATGCACCATCACTCTTGTATTTCCGACCTTGATTCTGAGAACCTTGCCTCCAATAGTCTGAATTGGACCCTTGGGGGTTGTTCTAGAAACTCGTTGCTTGGTTACTCACGAAACAAGCATCTTCATCAAATAATGGATCTTCATATATAGGATCCTTAGGATCTTGGTGGGTGACTGCTTGGACACTTTCTTGGATTTGCTTCAATACCAAATCCATACTCGTGCAAAGTTGAACAAGTTTCTCCACGATCTCTTCATTGATCCTTGCTTGCTCATTGTTGGTGTTGACAGCACAAGAAGTCTTCATTGCACCTCCCTCTCTTTGACCGCATGCTCTGTTGGTTTTAACCACTTGCTCCATCCTAGCAGCTATCAATGCAAAAGGTTGGTCAAGAAACATGTCTCCCATGATTGTGTCGGCGCAAGATTGACTATTCTCATCAAGCACCCGATAGAAAATTTCAACCAAGGCATCATCAACAATCTTATGATCGGGAACCATTCTCAAGCATTTGGTGAATCTATCCGATGTGGTACTAATAAAGTTGCCTGACAATTGCTCAAAATTGTTTATTTGATTTTTAAGCTTTACCTTCTTTGATCTTGGGAAATATCTTTATAGAAACACTCTCTGAAGCTCTGCCCAACTTGTTATTGTACTTGGAGGAAGCTCAAACAACCACACAGCTGTATTGCACGTTAGTGACAAGGGAAACACCTGCAAACCAACGACATTTGGAGAAAGATTTTGCATCTGCCGGTAATGGGGGAAACACTATAACACCAGTAATATCCATGGCCATAGGGTTCAAATGATATTGGTTCCAACCATAAGCATTTTCGTTGAATCCCCTAAGTTGTGGCCTATCATCCCTTAGGGGTGGATTTTCTTCTCTTCCCATATTGTCATACACATTCATTTCTTCCTCAACCATGATATCCTCATTCACCTGAGCTATTCTTCTAAAAGTCTATGGATCTCCAAATTGATCGAAGCTAAGGGATTGCCTTGGCTCCTTGTGTTGGGCATACAACCTAGTATACCCTACAAGCAGAATCAAAAACAAAAATAAAAATAAAAGTAAAATACAAGAGAGTCAAGAAATCAATACTTGAACTAACTAATAGTGAAATCAAGTCAAAGCCTAGCCGTATTCCCCGACAGCAGTGCCATAATTTTTGATGATGCGCATGCTCCAATAAGAAAGCGGTCGCAATCCACAAGGAATACAGGGCTTGGCTACAAGAATTCACTATCAATCATTTTGAGTATTTATAACTAAAATCTTTGAATTGGAGGGGTGTGATTTAAGAACAAAAGTAACATAAACAGTATACCACTATGCGAGGAAACACTCAATTTTGGAGACAACTTGGGAATTGTGTTCTCTATGGTTCGTTGACTCGATTACCCTAGACAATATAACTACAATTGAAAATTCACATGTAGGACAGTAACTTAGGTTCTTCTAGCCCTCTTATGGGGGTGAAGGTCGATTTCACCATGGCGCTTGGTCAGCAACCATGGTGTGCCAACAAATCGTTACCTATTGTCCCAGTCAACCTCCCCTTGGTCAAATTTTGTTGATTAGATGAGAACACATCAATCAAATCGTATAATCTACTTTCCTTTTCATATTCGTGACTACCTTGGTCAGGATCATGATAGTAGGTAGGGTTTGGTGTTGGTCACCACCAAACAACAATCAAAATGAAGGGAAATAGACAATACATGCAAAACTCCAATCATAGAAATGCAATATCTCAAGTCAACTACCCATGGTTCCCACAACCCCAAGTTGTGGGTGCTTAGCTACTCATGGCTAAGGCAAAACCAACAAAAATTCAAATACAAGACATAGTTGAGAATTTTATCCAAATTAATGAAGAGTGATAACACCACAAATTGCAAACCACGAGCTTGATAGATTGAGAATGAATATAATGTAAGATTTGCAATCCCCAAAAGTGGTTTTTCCAAGAGAAAATGAAAATCTACACTAAAACCCTAAAAATACTCTAGAGAGAATATTCAAAGGCTATCTTTAATATTCAAGTCTGGGATCGTCTAAAATATAGTATATATAGTATTTAAAAACTTAAACCTATTATACATAAAAGATAGTTGGTAGTAGATACGACTCGTAGGGTGACCTACGAGTCATAATCGGGGTACCATATCAGGCACTTGGCATTTTGGACTTGACTGTTACGACCCACTAGTATGAGTCGTTGCTTGAGCTATGACTTGTATGTTCTTCTCCTAGTCTAACCCTTTAGTTTTTGATCCAAAATTTGAGTTCTCTGTTTCTTGCTAACGAGTCCATCTATACGAGTCATAGTGAGACCTATGACTCGTAGGTGGCCTCGTAAGGCTGACCTTTACTTAGAAGATTTCTTATGTTTTCTCTTTATTTTTGGATATTAGATCACCCTACGACTCATAGCTTGGGCTACGACTCGTAAGTGAGCTTATATGTCCTACACTTCAACAAAATCTGTAATTTTTCTCCCAAAATCATGACAACCTACCTTTTCTGCAATAATAACACAAAAACAAATAAAAACTAGGAAAAGTCATATTAAGAACTCACAAAATCCCTTGTTTTAGGTATCAAATGTGTTGTATTTTGACAGTATATCATAGGCTAATTGGTTGGTAGGGTTACATGGTTGTCTAGTCTTGGGGTATAGTAGGATAGCAGGAGTAGTCGTGTTTTATACCATGTAGTGTCATTTTTAATTTTTTATGTGTTACTTTTATCATATTTACATACTGTCATGTGCTTTTGATTATTAGTCGCTCTTTCTATTCCATTTCCTTTCTTTTTTTCATATCTAGTCTATTCTGCTTATGGACTTTTGAGACGAGGGTTCCCAGGAAACAACCTTTCTACTTCCATGAGGTAGTGGTAAGGTCTGCGTATATTCTACCCTCCTCAGACCCCACTTGTGGATTCCACTGGGCATGTTGTTGTTATTTTTGTTGTTGTTTTTATTGTTCATACTATTTAGGAAGACATGAAATTTAAAATATTTTTGGAAAAGCCTTCTGCAGGTGTTCTTTAATCACTACATATGCAATAGTTATATGACTTTGAGTCAACACTAACAACCTTTACCAACTCAATCCACCTTCTATATTTCATGATTACACATTTTAGATTCTAAAAATAAATAACACACGGTACAAATAAAACACCACTGAACTCTCAGACGAAGAGGTAAAGATATTAAATTAGTGATATCTTAAAAATGCTAAAAGCAAATTCTTTGAAATTGTTCACCTTGAAAAGAAGTGGGATACCAAAAGATCAAATTCTTCAATAACATCAATTTGAACAAGTTGACTAATCGATCTTCAAAGGTGAATCTATATATTCTAAAAAAAATATACAAATTGAGTACTAAATAAAATTAAAATATAAAATCATATTTAATATAGAATTAAATTTATAAAATGATCTTCTTCAATATGCTCAATTTTCAGGACTTCCTCCAATACGTCTTCAAATTTGCATTCTTAAGTAGGTGATCAAATCCATTTTTGAGTGCAAATAAGAGCTTCTACCATTTTTGGGGATAGAAAAGTTCGATAAGTAACAAGAATTCAACCACCTGTACTAAAAGCCAATTCAGATGAAATAATAGAAATAGGAATAGAAAGAACATTCCTTGGAATTCTTGAAATAATCAAATATCTACTAGATGAAGCTTTCTACCAACTCAAGATGTTGAAATCCTTGGTCCTCACCCCATCATAAAGTGGGACTCAAGTTCAATATTTTTCACAAATTTTCTCATTTTCCTTATATCTCTCCTACTGAGCTTGCAACAAATAACTAGATTCACCCATGATATAATTATCATCTTCAATATCATCATTAAAATCTTCAGAGCAAGATTTTTTGTAGTGATTATACAGGAGCCTCAAAATAGCAGGCACATCCTATGATTTAAGTTTTCCTAACAACAAAACATACACAATATAAAGAGCATAGTTCACATACTTCATTTTGTATATGTGATCCAATACAACAACAACAATTAGTAATATATTTATACTCTCAAATTTTCTCAATATTTAGCCAGCTTGGATTTTATCCTTTTTATCATATCAACTAAAATTGAATCATCATGTTTAGTATACTTAATAATATCATTTTGAAGATTAAAGAAGTCATGAAAGAAAAAGTTGGAAGTAACATATGAACTGCCTGAAAATTTCAAAGTTGTCTAATAGGAAATATGAAGAAACTTCACAAAAGCTTTCGCATCCTTCCAATCATGCTAATGGATTTTATTCGTTTAACAGTTTCTCGATAATATTTTTGATAATTCTGATCATTCACATATATTTAGTACTAAAAAACTAGACGAGAAGCGATGGCCAAAAGCGACGGACTACGTTGCTTTTTTCGTCAAAATCGATGGAAAAGAGACATAGTACAATCCATCGCTTTTTGAAAAGCAACGGACTGCATCGCTTTCCATTTTTCATCATTTGTATTAATAACGTTTTTTTAAATAGCGATGGACAGAGAGTCACTATCCATCACAATTTGAAAAAATATTTTTAAAAAATTAAAAAAATGACAGACATTGAGTCCCTGTCCGTCGCTTATTTAAAAAATTATTTAAAAAAATTTAAAAAGCGACGGACATGGGGTCCCTGTCCATCACCTTATTTAAAATTTTCATTATAAATAAATTTAAAAAAGCAACGGACTATGGTCCCTATCCGTCACTTTTTTAAAAAATAAATTATAATAATTTTTATAAAGTGACGGACATAGCGACTTTGTCCGTCACTTTTCTGATTTTTTAAAAAAAAAAAGAATTGAAGAAAAGCGACGAACATAGGGACGCAGTCTATTACGTTTTCTACATTTTTTTGACAGCAAAAACCTGCAATTTTTGCTGCCCAGCTGCAATTGAAAAAATAATTCAATTCTAATCCAAAGAAGTTATCTTACAACAACAACAACAAGTTCAACATACAAAACACATAACACCAATCAAAATTAAACATTAAAATGAATAAAACCCAACAATTATAATCTTTTAAACCAACATAAAGTTCTTCAAAATAGTTTAAAGTGTCCAAACATAACTAAATTTTCCAAAACATAACTAAAAGGGACCTAGGGACTATTCTCAAGAAACTCATCATCATCACTTTCATATTCGATAGTGGAAGGACACGTTACAGGCCTACAGACGAGGTTGAGCACTTGTTCTTTGGTTTGTACAACTTATTTTGTTGCTCAACCCTTCTTACCTCAGAAGCTGTGAATACACTTGAAAGTTGTTCTATTTTTTGAGACATGACAGCCAACTGAACTTGGTCAAGGGCCTCGGCGTGGAGACACGATCCAATGCCTTTTAAACCTGATTGGTTTCGTGTATGTCATCCCTAGAGCCCATCCCATATATCCAGCCTTTGTGGCTCCCGCCAACTACTTTCTCAGTCCAAATTTGATCGGACAGTTCAGGCATAAGTTGGACATCATCTTCAAGCTCATGAACGTATCACTTGTACTCTTACTACATATTACAAAAATAATTCAGAGTTAGAATGTATACTTATATATATATATATATATATATATATATATATATATATATATAAGTGTGAAGAAGCTTGCGTAAACTTGTTCGACCCTTGGCTCAATCCATATGGCCAGGTCTGACTCATTATCCTTATTTCTAATATGATTTCTCTTGAAACCTCATGCTGAAATGG
>JAABOM020000012.1:9106246-9201689 GCA_011800125.2 Solanum clarkiae
TTTTTAAAAGATTTTTCTGTTAGTCTTTTAAAATATTTTTGGTTTCCTAATTATCCTTAAAATTAGGTGGCAACTCTGTTTTCCTTTAAAATTTAAAAAATTGATTTTCTCTCGATTCTTTGATTTTTAAACGATTTTTTATTTTTCTTTAAGAGTCGATCATTTTTCGGCGTAACACCTATAAAAAAATAAATGATACTTTATTTATTATAAACTTCAAAAATATACCAATTTTGTTTTTTAAAAATACTTACCTCAAGTCACAATCAAATTTATCTATCTGAATCATAGATACTATCAAATTTTGGTTCATGCCTAACTTTTTCTCTTGCGTATGGTAATTTCCTACGAATAATTTAAATTTAAATAGAAAGAGACAACTATCATTAATTAATTGGTTAGTTAATAGAATCTTAATTTTAAAGTTACTCAAAGCTAAACAAAATCAATTTTAAAACTAATAGACATTTAGGTTAAAAAAAGTTGACTATTTGATTCAAAAGAAGGGTTTTCTTTTTGTAAAATATATTTTAGGATAATTTTTTTTTTGAGAACTTTCGGAAATTATTTTTATCCCTCAAAGTAGTATTTATTTTTATCCCTAAAAATTTTTTCAAAGTAGTATTATTTTTATCCCTCAAAAAAATTAAACTTACCTAACAATATTGTGGGGTCTTTTTTCTTGAGGGGGAGGTTGATTAGGGGACTTGAGGTAATTTTTCTCGGTAAATTAAAATTGTATGTTCAATTTTTTTTTTTATATACTTAAAGAAACCTCTTTTTTGAAATTTGTTTGTTTTGATCAAACCTTTTTTTATTTTGAAAGTTTTGTCTATTTCTTTTGACTATTTCAAAACCTCTTTTTGGATTTTTTTTTTCTTGCTCGTTTCCTTTTTCCTTTTTTTTTTCTTTAAATTTTTGTTTACTATTATTTGATTTTTTTAAATTTTTTTTATGGCTATCTTTTTTAGAAATTAAATTTATTTTAGTTGAAAAGGGATTCGAGAATTCATTATAATAAGAAAATTTTCTCCATTTAATTTTTATTGCATTTAATATTATTAAAATAACAATAAAGTAATTTTAAAAGAAGGTGAAAAGACTATATTATCTAACAAAGGACAAAAAGTTGAAACAACATTATTAAGGATGTTGACACTTTTAATATAATATAGATAGAATGTCTTTGTAAATAAAATTTTTATGCAAAACATGTTATTTTTAATGCATAAAAATATTTTATATATAATAAATAGATATATTAGTAATACCTAGGAAATGAGCCCTAAAGTAAGATGGAGTAGAAGTTATTTTAGGGAAAAAGAAAAGGATATGAGTGCGAGGGGGAAAGCAGTATTTAATGATATGATACTAGAAAGGAGACATGGCGTCCACGTCAGCTTTGACCCTTTGCATGAATATCGCACAACGAAAGGCTGTAATGTAACCTCGTTGGTTATGCAAAAAATAATCTCAATCAATGCTCTTCATGTTGGAGGAAATGAAGGATTAATATTATTTGTGGGCATGGGAAACTGGATAACCTGCTGCGTTCGTGCGCGGGAGAAAGTTGCAGGAACCCCTAAAGCTGGCTTTGCAAACTCCTCTGGTATTAATTATTTATCATTCTCTTCTTGGTGGGGCTATTCCATGTTTCAATGATTTGGTTTGGATCTTTTTATAAAAATACAACAGAATGGATGTTTAGATTGTTGAGGTTTAACATTGACGGATATTTGTTGTTTTCACTCACAAATTCTGCTATTTAAAAGTATATGCTCCTTTTTATATTAGAAACTGCAAAAGCTTACCTTCTTTCTGGTCTTCATAGTAACAGAAAAAGTGATATGTCCTGAGTTAATTCCTCCAATGCTCAGAAGAGTTGTCTTCTGAGTTACATGGTATTTTGGCTTCCTGGGTGAGATTTAGTCGGTTTTCAGTAGTGACAAAAAACAAACTATAAGGTCAAACACCTGAAGCATAGCAGATTGTGAAAACGTATGTTGTTTGGACTCTCCAAAAATCTTGCCACACCCGTGGAAGATCCTCCCCAAAATATTCTATCCAGCATGCTCCTGTCAACATTTTTAAGAGTTTGAACAACATAGGTGAAAACCAATGTAAAGATGCAAATCACCTCTTCCCTTCACCGTAAGACCAATTCACAGCTGGTGATGCTTGGCATATACTGGACCATACCAAACTCCACAGGTCAACTCCTTTCTAGCTGGAACTCACCAAAAAATTTTATTGTCATAAAGGAATGACAAAAATTTTGAAGGCTTCAACAGATGCATTCGTAATCTTAAACTTAGTGCTTTTTCTTTGCTAGTTTTTTAGACATGATTGTTGAATTGTAACTTTCACTTTTTTGCACTTGCTTAGTGCTGAGTACAACTCCTTATCATTATCAACAAAGTGAATTAACTTTTCCTTATCCCCTTCTCTTCTTAGTTGTTGTATGTTCAAGACATTTATTATGCAATTTTACTTCTAGTTGCTTTTTAATGATGAAGCTGTATGCTGAATTTGCCAAAAACATACTGCATGATTGCTTGTATGTTTTGTGCATTATGTATTGCATCAACATTTTGTCTTAGGAGAATGAGGGTCTAATTATTTGTGTCAGAAATATGAGTTATTATGTCACCCTATTACATAATTTTGTTCTTGCTTTACCATATAAGATGAAACCTCTCCCAGGCTGACATGTTTCTTCTTCTTTAATCAGAATTGGCATACTATTCAGGAGACACAGAATATTCTCTCCAAAGCAGTCACCCTTTGCCTGTTCCAACTGTCTCAGACCAAAATTCTACTAGGAGAAAGAGAACAGGGATTGTACCAAGTCCAAGGTCTGAGAGCGAAATATTATCGTCCCCTTATCTAAGAGCTCTTTTGCTCTCTGAACTTGCAACGGCTACCAGCAATTTCCATAGTGATTGCCTTCTTGGTGAAGGAGGATTTGGTTATGTTTATAAGGGATGGCTATGCGAGGAGACTCTTACTGCTGCAACACCTGGATCAGGACTGGGAGTTGCAGTAAAAAAGCTCAAACCTCGAGGCTTGCAGGGCCATAAGGAGTGGCTGGTGGGTTGTTTCGTAATCCTCCTAATTCTTTTTTTCTATTCCTCCACCTCTAACCTGTTAAGTTAAGTGTGTTGATGGATTTCTTCCTATAGTCAGAAGTGAATTATCTTGGGCAACTTCATCATCCAAACTTGGTCAAGCTCATTGGATTCTGCTTGGAAGGTGAAAACCGGCTTTTAGTATATGAATTTATGCCTAGAGGGAGCTTGGAGAACCATTTATTTCGAAGTGAGTCTTTATATTCATATTTCCTTCAATCACTCTTGAGACTATGTCAATGGATGTGATTCAAAATCGTTCATTTATTCTACTTCTGTAAAAATAAACTCAAAATTTGTTTCTTCAGCACTATACACTTTCAATTATCTTCAAAAGATTTTACATCCCACAATTTAACAGTGAGGCCATGGCATTACAATTGTAAAGGATAGATACTAAAACCTTCAATATTGTCCAAACTCACAAACAAACATTAGATGTAAGAAAATCTTCAATATCAAGCATCCAAGTAGAAGGAGATTGTAGGCAGCGCCAGAGATAAGGCTACATATTTGTTTAGATTCTATGGTACACAATTCAGAAGAGATAATAGAGGGAGATTGGCTTAGATAGGTCTGTTTTCTGTTTTTTACTTGCCTGGATATCATATGCAATCCCAAATATTACACGTGCATGCTCCATCTTAAAATTTTAAAATCTAATCCATTAAAAATTATTGCATTTGGCCACATCTTTAAGTCTTTAGCCAATACCTGACATTTTATAGATTGAATAACAACACCATGAGGTGTTCTTTGAAGCTTCAAGTTTGTGGATCTGAAGTTGTGCAGTTTGCAGAGAGTGCAGCAGTTCTTCCCTGGGCAACAAGGCTTAAAGTTGCTATAGCTGCTGCCCGTGGACTTTGTTTTTTGCATGACGCGGAACCACAAGTTATATATCGTGATTTTAAAGCTTCTAACATCCTTTTAGACACGGTATGCTCAATAATTACTTTTCTTTCATGATTGGTGGGTGGATGGGTACTTCATGATTGGTATTCTTTTTCTTTGTTTAGGAATTTAATGCAAAACTTTCAGATTTTGGCTTGGCAAAATCTGGTCCAACTGGAGATCATTCTCATGTGTCTACTCAAGTTATGGGTACTCAAGGATATACTGCTCCTGAATATCTTGCTACAGGTTTAGTTACTTTCGTTCAGTAAAGAATTCTACTAGTGCTGTTGCTTTATATTGTTAGGTTCCTGATTGCATGCATTTTGTATTCCTTCAAGGTGTTCATATCATGCTAAAACTTGCCGGGAAAAACATGATGTCAATACATTTAAATCTTTTGCAGGAATGAGTTTAGCCAATTCAAGTCTCTCATTTTTCTTGTCATTAATATTAAGGAAATAGTGATTTATGGGGTTCCACTATGTGTATGGCCTCAATAGGAATCATGTTGATTAGAATATTAGTAACCTCAGAACACCTTCGATGGGAAGTAGCTAGGCCTGTGCATTTCTGGTGATCTCTTGTTGAACTTAAAGGGTTCACTCCATCATCAATTAAGTGTATAAAAGATGCAAATATCATTGCCTGTTAGTTTGACCGCGTGTTTTCCTATTTAGCAGGTAAACTAACAGCCAAATGTGATATTTATAGCTTTGGGGTTGTTTTGCTTGAGCTGCTTACTGGTCGCCGTGTAATGGACAAAAGGAAGGCTGGTGCAGAGCAAAATCTGATAGAGTGGGCTACCCCTTACTTGCATGACAAGAAAAAGTTATTCAGGATTATGGACACCAAGTTAGAAGGGCAATATCCTCGGAAAGCAGCTACAATTGCAGCCACTCTTGCATTGCATTGTGTACATCCTGAAGCAAGGGGAAGACCAGATATGTCATTTGTGCTGAGTGCTTTAGAACAGCTTCCTTCTAAATATAAGACTGGTCGTCCATTTGAGGATCCGCGAAAGACGTCTAAGTCTCGGCACAAATCCGAATCTCCACTTCAAGGCAGTGTTAGGACAAAACACACCTATCCTGTTTCAGAAGGTACAAAATCCCCACGAGAACGATAAAAGTTCTCAGCTCTCAAAGTAATTGAGTTTTTTTTTTTTTTCGCTCATTGTTATTTGTTTTGTATCATACTTATTTCAAAGTAGCAACTAATACTATCTTGTATATGTGTTATTAACTGTACCACATGAATTTGACCAAAGTTGCTTCAAGTAGCATGCTGATTTAGCTCAACTCTTGGGGTTCTCTTATAAAACGGAAAAGGGTCATTGACCCTCAACTATTTGAATTGCCACAAAACTATTACCGTTCATTCACCTTTTGGCTCCCAAATACCTCTGGCATCAACCTTTTGGCTCAAAAAAAAAAAAAACTCTCGATATTAACCTATTGGCTCATGTTTGTCCTTATTTTTTAACGATTCCCCTAAAGTAAAATTATTAAATATTTATTCATTATTTTGCCTAATCTAATTGGTTCAACTCTAAACCCTTCTTAAATAAATGATAAAAATCACATGTGATTCATATTTTTGCGTGATATGTTTGAAAATAATATTCAAAAATTTATCAATTGCATAATATCTTCGTTTTAGACTATATAAGATCAACCCTTCATTTATTAGTCCGACTCATAATTGGGGATTCTACTAAAATGGATAGTCGATCTGCTCATTAAAAAAGATTATTTTTTTTTATTGATATAAAATTTTTTATCAACTATTCAATTGTTCTGTTCATTCTGTCTCTCTCTTTTTTTTTGGGTCTCTTATTCTTAGTTATAATATCATGTATTATTATCACTATGGGGTGGGGGTTGGGAATATAAGAAAAGTTTATTTTTATTCTTTTTTGTTTTTTGAATTATGAATACACATAAAAGAAAAATATTCTATATGTATATAGTTGCTTAATTAAATTATTTCTATTGAACTGATTATTTCTATATGAATATCATCATTTTCCTCCTTTTCTCTTTCTTGTTTAAGTTGAAATTTTTAAAAAATGATTGACAAGATACAACAGAAGAAAAAAAGTGGAAGAAAGAGGAGCGGGATAGGGTGGTTTGGGAGATGAGTGTAGAAAGTAAGGGACTAGCCTCATTATTTATTTTCATTTATTATAGAAAGAAAAATCAAGTCAATCATAATATATTAAGTTATTTCAGTTATTTTAATGAAGAAGGTTTAAAATGCTTTTAAACTATGAGATTTGGTAATTGTCCTCCATCCACCTTACCAAGTGTGAGTTGTTATAAATAAGTCTATTTTTGAGCCTAAAGATTGACATCAAGAGTATTTGAGAGCCAAAAGTTTGATGAAGGATAATCGTTCCAATGCAAATAGTTGAAGGACATTTTAGACACTTCTGTTTATAAAATATCACTAGTTTTAATCTCGACATTGCAAATTCTTTCAATTCTCTTTTTAGCTTTAGCCTTACTTAAGAGTCCCTTGATTGTTATTACAAATTACATATTAAAAATAGATAATGACACTTAATTAATTGAAAGGAAAAAGGAAGCAAGGTAAGAGGAGGATTTTAGGTGTAGAATAACTTCTATGTTTAATAATGTATCTATGATAGTTTTTACTCTGTCAGATTAAAATGAACTATGATATATAACTTTGTGACAGAGCGAGAAGATTCATATAGTTATCTGTGAAAATTCCAAAAATGTATGCTTTTTCACGATGTCTTTCATTTCAATATTGAAGAAAATTTAGCTTCTCGTATGCTATATAAAGTCCTACTATCAACTAATTGTATGCCACCCATCCAAAGAGATAATATTACACTATCATATTGCGTCAACATACATATTGTGATTTCTATCGATCATAATAGAGTCATAACAAATAATAATTTTATAAGATTTCAAGTATTACTGTTTAGATAATTGTTTAAGTCTATAAATAAACTTTTTGAAGTTATAAACTTTTTAAAGTTGCATACTTTGTGCTCTAGATCGTTTTGGATGAAACTTACGGTTGCTCTGACATCTTAATTTAGTTAACCCAAAACAAAATACAAAAAATGATACCTTCATTTTGTTTTGCATCGAAAAAATTCTATCTGTATATCAATTGGATGTAACTTAAAGTCCATAGTTGCAACTACAATAAGAATTAGTCTGATAGAATTAAATCTCATAAGTGAGAAGGTGTACCCTCAGCTACCAAAATTTAATGAAACTGCATATTTTTTTTTTTAAAAAGGTGAGACATAAAAAAAACTCATATAGCAAGTGAAAGAAATCTTTGTGGTCATATATTTTTTAAAAAAATTGAGACCATAAATCAAAGTCATCAACAAAACTTTGTTCTCTTCAACATAACATAGCCCCAATTAAGGTCTTTCCAATAGAATATTTATAACTATCACACTTCAATGTTTATTGTAATACTCTGCATGTTAAAAGTCGAATTATAGGAAGATGATGCAAGTATGATTTCTGGTGAAGTGTTGTAATGGCACCATCTACGGTTCGTGGTTGGAATTACGGATTGTTGATGAGGCATAGGCTTTGTGATAATTAGGAAGTCGAGATTAGATGTATGGAAGGGTTTTACGGACCATAAACAGGTTTACGAATTGTAGATTGGATTCGTGATTGAGGTCCAGAGAAGGGTATGATTAAGTTCAACAGGATGAGATCACTTATGAGTCATGATTTTATTGACGAATCGTAACTAGGTTCCGTGGTTTGAGTTGAGAGATGTAAAATTTTTTCAAGTGTTTGTAAGGTCTCGTACTTCAGAAGGTGAAACCAAGGCTTGAAATTACATTTTTCAAAGATTTTTTCTCAGGATATCCCCCAAGACACCCTTCAAGGACAGTAGGTGCACACCACTATCAGTGGACGGGATTGTGAAAGGGACCCTCAATGAGTTTTGGAGGCTGCTAAGTGGCGATGCACTCCATGAGACCCTCCACAAATTGTGGTGTACACCATGCCTCATGAAGTGGTCTATGGTGAGGCACCACTCCAAGCCCTCAACCCACAGGCAGTCCATGAGACACACCATGAGTCGTGGTGCCCTTTACGACTCATGGAGAGTTTCTTAAAAGGGCTTCCTGCAATAAACTTTGGGCACATAAGTGAGGACTTTTTGGTCTTTTTTCTCATTTGTCATTTAATGTTTTAGGTCCTTTTATGGACATTTTTACCCTTCTATGCTATTCTAACTACCATAAGACCTCCAAACACTCTCATTCTCCTCAATTCATAATTCTCTCATCAATCTACATCTCAAGCCTTCTCTCAAGCTCAAGAATGAAGAATTCATTGAAGCGTCAAGTTTCAAGTCAAATGCACCCTTAGTTCTTCAATTCTTATTAAGATATGCAACACTTATTCATGGATATCGTTCACCTATGGAGCCCAACCTATTTTCTCTATTGTTCATCTATTCAAATATGATCCAATTACTTACCACTTTACATGAATTAGATGATTTTCATGAATTATTCAAGTATGTTATGTTGATTATAAAAATTATGTATGAGTTACTTCAATTATGATTCAAATGATGTTCAACTCAATGATTATGCATGTATTTACTCAATTATCGTTATTTTGACTTGTTATTTAGTAACCCATGCTATTATTCTATGTCTCGTCACATGATCATGCAGTTACAAGATTTTCAAACAAGTTTATGATTATGAATAGGGGATTTAGGACCTTGAGGTTGACCTAGGGTCCCAAAGGAGAGATTTTTAATTTCAAGAGGTGACCTAGGACCCTAGTATGCTATGAATAGAGGATTTAGGACCTTTAGGTTGACTTGGGGTCCTTATGGGGAGATTAGGATTTGGAAAGCTAACCTAGGACCGTAGCATGGAATGAGCTACTCCTACGTATGATGTTATGAACTATGAGTCTGTGATTAAGCTTTTGATGATGATGGAGAAGTATGAATTATGTTAAATTATGACAAGTATGACTACATGTATATATTATGCATCTCGTGGGATGTTGACTTAGTACCAAGAAGATCTTGGGATTACAGCTCACCTGTTAATTTAGGCATGACATGTTAGAAGTAAATCCCACTATCTCGTAACTACATGACATCGTAGGAATGATGATGTTCCCAATATGGGTAGCTAGTTGATCCATATAGCTTATGATATAACATGTAGATTTCTACCTTAGCGAGTAGGCTCTCCTTTCTCAGATGTAGGAGCAACACAGAGATTCCATGTTGTAGCTATATGGTCTTATTGTTGGTTATGGTGACATTCCCACATATGTGGATGTATTATGATCTCAAGCATCAGATCACTCATGGCATATTGGTATGCTGATTCTTTTCTCTACTTTGATTCTATATATGTGCCCTTGCTCATGTATCATTAATATGCAGTTATTAATATTATTTTCTATATTGTATTGCATGCCCATATACTTAGTGTATTCAAAACTACTAACACATAATTTATGCCTATATTATATCACAATGTAAATGCAGGTGACCACCTTCCTCCTCATCCTCATTGCTAGATTTGGCTTGATCTCAAAGACAAATTATATCACAATGTAAATGCAGGTGACCACCTTCCTCCTCATCCTCATTGCTAGATTTGGCTTGATCTCAAAGACAAATTAGGTGAGTCTTCATGCTTTAGGGATGAATCCTACTACTATCCAACCTTTATGGTATGCTTGAGACAACCTTTTATTTTTATTAAGGGCGATCCAGGGAAATGCATTGGCCTACACCCAGTCTATGATTTAGAAGCTTGTTGGACATGATATATTACTTTTTTGTCTTGTAACTCTTATGATTATCATGATTTTGCATGCGAGTATGTTTAGCTTCCACTTATGATATGCTAAGAAGGTTAGTTTGGGGTTCTCTTAAGAATTCCATTCAACGTGTTACATCCAAGGTCTAGGTTAAGTCATGACAAATTTGTATCAGAGGCCAAGGTTTTGAAGTATTTTAGAAAGTCCAACATGCCGCATCAAATAAAGTCTTATTCATGGGTATAAAGCATACCACATCTATGAATAGGAGGCTATGAGACATTTTAGGAAAATTTTCACCTCTTCTATTATTCATGTCATATCGTAGAAGGTATCCTAAGGCTTCTTAACTCTAACGACTGTTCTTTGCACTTTTCAGAAAATTCCTCCAAGAAGAGTACCTGAGCCAAGAGAAGTACGTGATAATAAGGATTAAGCTCCTCATGGAAGATTTAGAGAACAAGTCACAAATACTAAGTTCAAAAGCACAATTTTTATGTTGGACCAGGCTATGATAAACCAATCCTATCAAGGTGTGGTTTCTCCTCCTCCTCCTCCTCATATGCCTACCTAAAAAGCTAGAGTGAGGGAATGTTCTCGGATGAACCTTCCTGAGTTCCATGGTTCGAAGGCGGATCAAAATGATCAAGAGTTATTCGATAAACTATATGAGGTATTAGCTATCATAGGAGTGAATTCAGAAGAGAAAGCAGAAATGATAACATATCAACTTAAAGGGGGTGGCCCAGGTGTGGTTCACTCAATCGATGTCCCAAAGGGTGGATGAAGGTACAATCGATTAGGAAGATTTCAAGATTCCATTCCTTGACCATTTCATCCTACTTGATCTTCGGGAGTGATGTCGCTCAACCAGGCTATTCAAGAGAAGCAGGGGTAGTCGTCATCAGTATAATAACCCAATTGAGAGGTTGGAGTTGAATCCCACATGAAATCATAGTTCAAGATAGAAGTGACTCGTTGGACTAAGTAATTGTAGGATCTGGGGGTTGCAATAATTAAAAGTAAGAATTACACTATACAATATCTAATTAATGACCTTATCAACAAATAAGGGAAGATGTTGGGGATGTGCAAATATGGGAATTGATCTACCAGCTGGGTCTAAATATTTGACTGAAAGAGTTGATGATGAGTGAATTGGCTAGGTTGCTTGTAACCCATGTTTAGTTATGATACACGAGTGTTTCATATGAATCAACTATGAAATCATATGTGGACCTCCGAGGACAACACTTGGCCTAAGAAGTCTCATCAAAGCCCCTAATACCTTGTCCATTGAATCCATGGCTGTGGACTTCAATTGAAACCCCAAGAGGTTTCTAGCCATTATATCTATTCCACACTCTAATCATTCTTGTTAAGGTGACAATTAGAGATCTAAAGTAAAACCCAAGTTTGCAACCTTGAAATTATAGATTAAACATAAGAATGGATTGAAATTCACTTAAATCAACTGCAAATAAGTCACAATGTCAAAGACTCAATAGATAAATAAAAAATCTATATTAATAACACACCCCTAATATGGGGGTTTTAGCCACACATGCTAGAAATTAAAGATTTAATACCAAACATAGCAGCTGCAATCATGGGTAACAAGATTGAATAGAAATTAGTTGATTATCACCATCCAATCTACGCCAATTTGCTTCTCAACAGCTTCGAAACCCTATTGCCCCTTTGTACTATAAGAGAAAAGTTTTATGGACTACTCCCTAAAAACTAAGAAGAAGAATATGTTTTGATATGATATATACAATGTCCTTTCTAAATTGCTTATGTGAAAGTTTGCATTGCGAAATGTCATTCGATGGTCAAGGTCGATCATCGCCGAGCTCTCTGGCAACGAGCGAATGTGCAGTTGACCACTTTTTCTCTGCATCTTCTTAAGGCTTCCTCTTCTGCAATATTAGGCGATGTCTTTCACTCCACAGATTCAATTCGGTGATTCGCCAAAGTTCCCATAACATTGCCTTCTCCTCAAAGTTTGGGGCTCTGAGTGCTGCAAATTTAGGCAATCTCTTCTCGATGATGCTCTAAGTATGATTTGCAATATTGATTTTGACCATATTCTTGACTTAATCTAGAACCTTGGTTGCTGCAATGCTAGATAGTCTCTTTGAGTGTTCGATGGATCACCGATTGGATAGGCGATGCCGTTTTTCTCCGTCTTTTTACAATTTTCCCCTTTTCCAAGATTTTGCTAAGTATTATCCACTTATGCACTTTTAATCCCATTTCTTGACATGACACATATATATTTGTCAGAGATTGAAAATAATAGCATACTAAGGATAATGTTTCTTTGCAAGCTAGTCCCAAAATGAGTCTGAAATATAGACTCATCAATGCCCCCAACTTAAGCCTTTTCTTGACCTCAAGCAAATCAAACATCAATCCATCCAACTTCAGAGCTTGAAAACAGGGCCACGGGGAGCAATACATACATTTCCACCTTTTTCATCCCTTTTCGGGCTATCACAAGCCATTTAGGTGACTTTGAAACCTCAAGAGTTGAGTAAGGAGTAATTAAAACATGGCTATGCTTAAAATTGCTCATGTAGCTGCTGATCACTACTAAAGGTATCACCATTTGCCCTCACACCAAAGAAGGTCCTGAACACACAAAATTATGACATTACATTCAAAGGATCTTTTCAACTCTCAGTTTCCCAAATGAGGAACAACATGTAAGCTTCAACCCATAGGCTTGCCCTTATTCTTAATCGGAGTTCACTTGACTTTCTTCAGGACTAAGATCCCAAAGAAATTTGTCAGGACTATAATGTACGTTTAAGATTGGGTAGGATAGCATATGGACAATAATGACTCATCCCTCCTTAAACTCTATATGTTCTTTTCAGGATAAAAGGTTCTTCGGGTCCTTTATTTTTCTCTTTTTGACATCTCTTTTGCTTTTGAGTTATCATCCTAAGTATCTCCCCTCTTTGCACTTTTCTCACAATTTTTGGAGGGTCATCAGTTTTCGAGTATTTTTGTTTTTCAACTTTTTCTTTCATTCATTTCTAGGACTCCCTCACTTTCTTCCTATCATTTTTTGTCCTGTTTTTGACTCTTTCATAGGAGACACCCCCTTCTTTCTACTAACACCCCAACTTAGCCTTTGACCACTACTCAATATTTGAAGCTCAAGGAGGGATCGGTAGGGAACAAGAAGGAATTGTCTTTCACAAACATGAGTCAAGGTTACAAGGTTGTCAAAGAAAGGATCAAGGCTCAAAGGGGCTTCACTAAGGATTCATTTCATTGTCAAGGGATTTCACCATGGTCAAATGGGATTAGTTGAACCAAAGAAGGCCTAGGTCCTCTCCTAATCCAAAACCAACCAAGTTACTCTTCAAAGCAAACCGGGCAAATTCTAGATGTTGCAAAACATGTATTTCAACAAAATTCCTAATCCCATATTGGAGAAATGGATTCACATTTAAATAATGGCAACACACTTGCAATTTTTCGATCATCGCATATCCAAGCTCAATTGCTCATATAGTGAGCTCAAGATGCCTCAAATTCATGCATGGACTAATTGATTAAGAAAAAAAATAATAGTGAGTGATTATATGCTCCTTGTTCATAGCACCATCCGAATCAAAGATATGGAACATCGATTCTTGGATTGCTAAGGACTAGAGACACGATATTAACAGGGTTTGCCAAAATTCAAGGACATCATTTGCAGTCATTCATCCATTCAACTCAAAAAAGAAGAAAGAAAAGTAAAAATAGCAAAGTAAATACTAATCTATTACGACCCAAATCAAAATATATTTACAATCCAAAAAGTTAAAAATTATCTCAATATCCATCAACACATCAAACATCAAAGTAAACACCATTATCTTATCCCATTCATAACAAAACATAAAGTATTAATCATCCAAAAGATAGGGAACTCCACATGCTCACCCCATCCTAATAAATAAACATTGCCTCAATATGTAAGGACAATAGAGATTAAGCATAAGCTAAAGAAGTGAGTATGAGAATACCCCTGTTAGATCAATATTTTTGTGGTGGTGGCCAATCAAAGGTCATGTGGGCTCAGGATCACTCACACTAGATGTACCTATCATAGATTTGTCTAGGATGGATGCTGCTTTCACAATGTCCACAATTTGGCTCTCCATCCAAGCTAGCACCTCATGGTCCTCTTGGTTAGGCTCTGCTCCCATTGTCTCTTCATCAATCTCCAAGGTGCTTACCTCCTGGGTCTCTTCATCACCATCACCTAAACATTTATGTTAAATTCACCTAGGTCTCTTCACTATCATCACCTAAAACATTTATGCTCAATTCATCATTGGGTACCACAACTACATCCACTTTGAGTGGATCTTCTACCCTATCGAGGAAAGTGCTCAAGTCTGTGGGCCAGAGGGCTACCACCTCTTTCTTTAACAAATCAAGACCAGCTTTCAAAGTTGATGTTTTTGCGCTACCACCACCTAACTTCTCAACCTCTTCCTCTCTATCTTTCAAGCTAGACAACTTTTTCCCATGGTCATTAATCATCGACTCGAGTCTATCCATCCTTAGATTATGGGCTTCCATTAACTCTCATTGTTTGTCTCAGCCTCAACATATGGCCTCAAAGCCTTGGATATGGCTGCCTCAACTAGCTTAGGCATAGATAACTCAACCCTCGTGGCTCGAAGATCGGCTACTTCGGCCAGCTAACCAAAAGCAAGAATAGTGGCCTTAGTGAGTGGGGTTGGTCAACTGTGGCTTGTACCTCAGTGGATGGAATAGGAGTATAAGAGAAGTGTAAAGTAGGGGAAGGAGAAGTTATACCTGCCTTGGCGCCTAGCTCTACAGCTCCGAGCCTCAACATTAACTACTGGCATTTTGTCAGTCGGCTTCTTCCTAGCCCTATCCTCTTCATCCCTTAAGAGCTCAGCATCAATTCATCGGATATCGGTGGATACTGATGGAGTTACCTCCATATCAATCTTTTTGTTCCTAGGAACTCTATCCCTTTCACATAAAGTATGATGCGGTTGGGAAATGGCAATGAGGTCTAAACTTGCTTCGCCCTCGTGAGGATTTTTGGGTGATGATTGCGCCAAGATTTAGTCACCGACAATCCATAATACTCCCAACTAATGCCGCCTTGCCCTGTTGAAGTACAGACTCATTTTGTGAAGGCATCAAGTGACTGCTAATAAACCTAAATCTCGCCAGGATGTTCATTTGCTTCTTTTCAATAATAACTCCCTCCTATAACCACAAGGGAGCAGGAATCCCAATTATTGGAGCCAACCAAGCTTTTGTATCATCAAGTGTTTGGATCTTCATCATCTCTTCCATATCATTTTTGTCTCTATGAGTACATCCCAGAACATCATTGATATCAGTCTGACTTTATAGGACTTGCACACCCCAACCCTCCATAGAATTAAGGGGTTTGAGCAATGACTTTACCCTACTTTTGTTCTTAGGGATAACATTATCATAGGCCTCATAGAATTGACAAACCAAGGTGGGCGCATATGGGTCCCGAGGTTTAGTGAACACTTAGAAGTTGTGAAACTTAAGAGTTTCCCAAACCTCCGGGTATCTGTCAATCACACTATCAGTTGACAACTATTTCTCCCCTAGGATTGTTCTCTGCCCCTCTACCCTAAGTCTGTTTAAGTTTCATGGGGCTATTATTTCCTAGATCCTATGAGATGTCTGGAGAAAAGGATCATGAATGGATTTAACCTAGCCTCACTCCGATGCCCTTTTGGACTTGGCTCCGAAGTAGGCCTCTTACAAGTTTTGGATCTTTCTTCCTTGTCCTCCGAACTAGTCCAGGTTACATTGAGGGGTTCTTCCTCATTGCTAGTGGTTTCTCAGTGCTTAGAAACTTTTCTTTTTCTTTTTCCTTGCACCTTTTTTTGAGCTCCTTGAGGTATTCATTCTGTTCTTTTGAGTGCTATAGAAACTCCCCTAGATACCCTTGATCTACCTCGAGTGACCTGCCCAGTAGGTTTGTCCATTCCTGCATATGATAAACTCTATACATCTTGTAAGTAGCAGTTATTAAACAATTAAGTGAAAAATTTGATCATAAGAGAATCATTAAGGTGATCAAGACTGTTTGACCGCAGGACAAACTCGACGATTGACCGAACTGATGCTGCGATCAAATAGACTGTTGCCTTTTTGCACAAGTTTTAGACTTTAGGATAATGCTAATTTTAGCCATACTTATGAACATTTTATGATACACTGAATTAATTCGGTGATGAAAAGGTCCATAGCCAAAAGTTACAACAATCAAATCATGAAGATCAATCAATTAATGCGATGCATGTTATAATTAGGCGTATTATTGAGTTGGCTGTGCCGAAGGTGCTTGGTATGGCCCTTCATGCATTCACTCAAAATTCAACAATTTTACACCAAGAAGATGGAGTAGCGTCACACACTAATCCACAATCACACATCAATGCGTGCTCATCTATCGATTATCATAATCACAAGGTTTTCATGGTTGTGCACTCAATCAAGTGACGTCTTACCTTTGAGAATGAAATCATCCAATCTATCATTAAGCAAGTTAACTTTACTTAAATGAGTTTAAGGTTACTCATACTTACCCATAGCCGATAAGAACAATTAATCCAAACAAGCAGACATTTTTAATCAAGCATTCCCATGATCATGACACTATCTCAAGTGATAACATTCAAGCATAATGACAACTATGAAATTGAGACAATACCCACAAACATTCTACCGTTGGTCAATAAATCACTCATTCATAAACCTAGCCCAAATCATAGGTTCCACCGATTTCTACTTACATAGAGGGGATCAAAACTCGCAATAAATCACTCATTCATGCAATACAAGGTTTTAGCATCACTCTAAAGATCCACCCACTCAATTTCCAACAAGATTTCAAGCAATAAAGCATGAATGACGCATTCACAAACCCTGATCAACCTTATTATCAATGCCATTCTTCTAAAAGAACTAAAAAAGGGCCAAAAACATAACTCTTCAATGGTGACACACAACGAGAATCCTCCAAGATGCTTTGGTGATGAATATTCTCAACTTCTTTGTGAAAATTCCAAAGGAAAAGCAAAAATGGGGTTTGGCGTGCAAAATGAGTGAAAAAAGAGAAGGTGGAAAGTGAAAGGGACAAGACACTTGAAAAGACTTAAGTAGGTCGGTGAACCATGCATGTTTGGAGATACCGAACCATACTATTTAGCACATTCGGTGCAATGCCAAGTGTGCTAGGGACCACCCTCTTTTGCAGTATGCATATCTTTCCTTCAACCTTGAAGTGCTATGAAATTGACCATTGCCCATTGGTTTTGGCGATTTACCTAGTTTCTATTCAGTCCACGAAATTCGACAGCACCTCAGGAGTCATCAGATGACTTGAAAGGTTGTCAAACTAATGGTCACCCTTCTCAACTCGGGGATACGCCGAGTGGTTGCATTGATTGCCTTTTTAACTTTCCACTCCCAGTGCTTCTCTTTTTCAATCCTGCACATGTCAACAATTATTATTTAAGACTAAAAGCAGTAACTACTCACCTTGGCTTTCCTCCCAAGAAGTGCCTTAGTTAATGTCATGGAACGACGTAGTCCCTCTTCTTCAATAAGTCACTGCAGATTGGCTCACCACTGAAAAAATTTTGGGATCATCTCCCGACTTCAGAATTTTTCATGTATTGAACACCATTTCTTCATCATTCACTCTAAACTTAAGATATCCACTCTCTACATCAGCAATAACTCATTCGATGGCTAAGAATGACTTACCCAAGATAGTTGGCATGTCGTATCCACCTCATAATCTAAGATCACAAAAATTAGCAGGAAGAATGAATTTGTCCACCTTCACCAATATATCATGTAAAATCCCAACTGTTTGTTTAATGGATCGGTTGAACAATGAGTTACTGCACTGTCATCGGTGAAGGCGTATCGAACCTCAATTCTTCAAATATAGCTAGGGGCATGAGGTTTATACTTGCTCCAAAGTCACATAGGGCCTTACTGAACCTTGAGGTTCCAACGGTGTATGGAATAGTGAATGCACCTGGGTCTTCTTTCTTTACTACCAACTTGTGTGCTAAGATTGCATTACAATTATGACACACTTTGATTCTCTCACTCTCAAGAGTTTGCTTCTTTGCGACCAACTCTTTCATGAATCTAGCATAACTTGGCATTTCGATCAATGCTTCAACAAGAGGAACATTTATTGACAACGAGTTGAACATAGAGAGTAATTTTTGAAACTTTGCATCCTCCTCTTTCTTCTTCAATCTCTGAAGAAAAAGAAGATCAACATTGACTTGAGGTGTTTTCAACCTCACAAGTGGATTTAAATTTCTAGAGTATACTTTCTTAATATTCATAACATCATCCCCACTCTTCTTATGTTTGTCACTCTCAGGATTGCCAAGATCATCACCATCTTCAACCTGGGCTTCATATTCATCAACTTCAATAGTAACTTCACCTTCTTTTTCTTCTTGTTCATTCGGCGTTCTTCAACAACAAGTGATGGCTTCCACTTCATTTAGGCCTTCTTCAATAACAAGTGATGGCTTGGTACCTTCTACCACTTTCGCACTATGCATAATAATGGTGAAGCATTTTTGATCATTTTCTTTGGGATTGGCCACCGTGTCACTAGGCAAACCTCCTTTTGGATGCTAGTTTAGATAAGTTGATATGTTTCTGTCACGACCCAAGCCTAGGTCCTAGACGTGACACAATGAGTGGGAACCCGAAGGGACCCCAAACAAGCCTCTTAGCATATTATTGCACATCCTTGTTCGTGGAAACAAGTAAACAACAACAAGAGAGCATAAAAATATGGGTAAAAGACTAAGGGGAAGTCTTTCATAGCATAAAATAATCAAGAGTCAAGAGAAGTCATAGTTTGAAGCATGATTACGTTACTTATCTAACAATACCTGTAAACTTAGAATTTAGAAGGGGGCAAAGACACTTTCCAGGTTCACCCTAATATTCAAAAGCATTTAATAGAAGAAAGAGAGTCTTTACATAACATAAGATCAAAAGATATCATCCTCGGAAGTTGAGGACTGACCAAGCTTGCTTCTAGAGATAGTACTAGCCACGTGAAGAATGAAAATGATCAAGTAGAGCTCTGGTTCCTACATGGTAACATCATATAGGCATAGAGTATGCGTACGTACGTTTGAATGTACTAAGCATATAGAATGCAATGCAACGCAACAAGAGATAGACAACAAAATCAAAATGTATAATTATAAGCATTGAATGAGCATTATAATAATATGACATGCCTGATCAATGCTTGAAGTAAAATATGCTTGTATAAAACGTATTACATAAGTAGGAAGAGGCCATCTTTATAGACCAAGTAAACTAGTACTTATAATCCAAGGTATGACCACCCCCTTAGGAAGTGATTGAGGAATTTACCCCTCAATTGGTAGATGAGCATACCACCCTCTATCATAGTGGTCAAGGTATATACCCCTCAACATGGTAGATGAGCATGAACAACCCCTCCATCAAAGTGATTAAGGAATATATCCCCCAATCGGTAGATGAGCATGACCACCTCCCATCAAAGTGATTGAGGAATATAGCCCCCAATTGGTAGATTGGCATACCACCCCCATCATAGTGGTTGAGGCATAACACCTCCTCAACTAGATGTGGTCAACTTACTACACTATAGATACTTTTTATGAGATCAAAACATACATACATTTCTTTTATCATCATAAAGTCACTTAACTCATGCGCCATACATTAGACCTTCAATGTATCAAGATTTCATAATCGGACATTTTATCAAACACTTGGTGGGTGTGTAATGCTAGTACAAAATTATGCAATTCAAGAGTGAAATCATGTGAGAAAATCAATGTGAAACCACCCTCTAACACTTGGTAATAGCCTCATGCAAAATACATCAAAACCCTTCATCAAATTATATAATGTATCATAGATTCATAGCTCAAAACATGCTTAAACAGTCACATTTTATGAAACCCCAACATAATTTATAATCAACTTTCATAGTAAGAGATACCCATAGATAATCTAACTTGAAATCATGCAATTTAGGTAAAAAGGAAGATTAGACACCATGGGTGAAAGGACCCAATGGTTGAAATCCATATACCTCAACTTTGGAGATTTCTTGATGAAGATTTGATTGAGAATTGAAGCTTGAATGAATTTCTTGAATCTGGAAATGAGTTTGAAACACTTGAATTTAGGTAAAATATTTGGCTAAGTGTTAGAGAGGGTTTTGGGGAATGTCTTGTATGATATGAAGTTGAAATAAGACTAAGTATAGGTGTTTCTACGTGTAGGAAGGCTTAGGCCCAAGATCCCAAAGCATTGGACAGAAATAAGAAAACTGGCAGAAAAATACACAGCTCCGCAATTTCCACTGGAAGTTGAAATATTTGGAAAATAATATTTTGCTATGGTTCTAAAATCAGGGTTAGACCCTTTTCCCACTCAATTTTGTCCTCGATCACGAATATAAAGTCAAAATTTCTATATCACGTACGAATTTTGAGATATATGGAAATTACGAATTTGGACATTTTCGAGGCACATTTTCGGGCACTTTTTGGGGCGTTTCAGTTTCCTAGTTAAGTTTATAAATGCTTAATAGATGTTGAATGTGACGTCATTATTTTACTCAATTGAGAAAAATCAGACTTTATTATCAGAGGCTTCCACCTTGTTCAAGATTCAGGTGAGCATATCCACAATATGAAAATCTTCTCGATTCACCACAGGGATAACAACTTTCACCCTATCATGAGGTGGTACATACCTATCTCCATCACGGTTCCAACCCCTAACTTGAGGTTTGTCAGCCCATGTCTGATCTCTCCATTTGGTGTTATTATTCCAACCTTAATTCCAAGGTGGCCATAGAAAAGCCTGACGAGAACCCACCATTTGGTTTCCCACATAATATACCTCCTCGTTGTAGCCACCTTCAAATGATGAACCATCATACATCACATCCCCAGCAGCTCCCAATGCATTCACACATTTACAATTTCCTCCCATGACATGCTTAGTCAAAAGATCAAGCTGGGTTACCTTTTTAGCCATGTTCTCATCCCTCTCTTGAACCTTAGTGAGCTACTCCTTAGATGGAACCCTGTTCCCTAAAGGTACCATGTCATATCTCGTGTATCATGTTTGATTAATCTTTGTCATGCCATCTAGGAGGTCACAAGCTTCAATGAACGTTTGTGTCATTAGGTTTCCTCTCACTAATGGATCAGCTACTCGTTTGTTAACTACGTCGAGGCTTCTATAGAATTATTACAAGAGCATATGGTCCAGAATTCCATGGATTGGGATAAGAGTTTTCAAAGTCGGAGTTATGTTTCATGCAATGGCTCACTTTTCAGTTGCTTGAAGTTCTCAATACTTCTTCTCAACTTCATTATCTTCGGGGGAGTGAATTCAAGAACGGCATTTTGCAGCTCCCCCATGAAGTAAAGAATCATGACGTAGCTCAGGTAGCCACCTCACTACCTCTCCAGTGATGGAAAAAGGAAATAGCCTCAGTCAAATGACTTCTTGGCTCACTCCTCTGAATTGAATGAGAGACACACATCAACAAAGTTCCTTAGGTGTTCATGAAGATATTCGTGGCCAGGTCCTCCAAATAATCCCTTTAGTTGGAGGAGCTGTAACATAATGCTTGTTACATGAAAATTAACTCCTCTGGCCAATGGGGATATTCGAATAACACTTGTGTTTCTCACTTGGTCCAAGTTAACACCTTACATATCATTCATATCTCCAACATTCTTGCCATGGACACTCCGATCGTCCTCCATTCTGACACCTATCTTCTAATAGCAAAAACAATAAGACAACAATAAACATAACTCTAACTACAAGAACGAAGCTTAACAAACACTTCTATTATGGACACACCAACTCCCCGACAATGATGCCCTTTTTGATGTCGCTCAACCCAGATACTCGAAGGAAGCATGGGCGGTCAACATCAACATGATAACCCAACTAAAAGGTTGGGGTCAACTCCCACAGAGAATCATAGTTCAAGATGAAAGTGACTTGTTGGAATAAGTAATTGTAGGATCTGGGGGATTGCAATAATTAAAAGTAAGGGTTGGATTACATAATACCTAAATTAATGACTTAATTAGAAAATAAGGGAAGATGTTGGGGATGTGCAAATATGAAAATTGAACTACCAAGTGGGGTCTAAATATTTGACAAAATGAGTTGATAATGAGTGACTAGCTAGGTTGATTGTAACCATGTTCAGCTATGATATATAAGGGTTTCATATGAATCAACTATGAAATCATATATGTACCACCAAGGAAACATTTGGACTAAGAAGTCTTAGCAAAATCCAAAATAATTTGACCATTAAATCCATCGCTCTGGACTTCAAATGAAATCCTGTAAGGACCCAGACTTTGTGTGACCTTAATAGTGCTTAGAAATTGGTTCCGAAAAGAATTTGACCAAAGGGACACCTTATGTCACCACCACGGGCTGTGTGACTCACCATGGGCCGTGTGATGGAGCCTTGAGGTGGCCATTGGCCTTATGGATAGAGTGTTGGCCTTAACTCTGGAGTTCAAGACTAAGGTGCATACCACATAAACCCCACATGGTTCGTGTGGCAATTTATGGACTGTGTAGTGGCATTTGTGGTGTAGCCTTGGCTTTGAAACCCATATTTTAGCCAAGGCACTTCACACATGAACCTCATATGGTCTGTATAACCTTCATGTTCCGTATGGGCGTTGATGTGATAATTTTCTAAGTATGGAATCACCATCTCAAGAGTTTGTCAGTGAAATATTTTTTCTAAGTATAGCTTTATGGAAGGCCATATGGTCTGCATGCCTTCAAACGGACCATATGCCCTCCATATGGACCCCTGGCAACATTTTATCTTCCATTCATTAATGACGTTCTTGTAATTTTGGCTACTCTTAGGGATGTTTTGTGACTTTCTATGCTATCTAAGACATCCAAATAATCTATACCTGTCTTCTCTCATTTAAATTCATTCAACACTTGGAATTTATTCAAGCTCTCTCAGAAGAACTCCCCTAAAGTGAACCTTGGAGGATTGTGTTGAATATTAAGGAAAAGGCTATCTCTTCATCAAATTCTTCTTGTTTCTTCTTATGTAACTAAGGTAGTTGATATGGTAACCCTTACTGAAATTGGAGGCCCATAAGGTGCAGTTACAAAAATTGTGATATGATATGAAAATTCTATCCGAAATGGGAGGCCCGCAATGAAGGTTACTTCTCTGAAATGGGAGGCTTGTAAAGAGAAGTATGGTTTATCTTTAGCAAGTAAACCACCTCTTTTACAATGTGGGGATAATATTAGAATTCAAAGTAATAGCTCGCTTGGTCTTATATGTCGGTTGAGGTCTCATCCCCTTTTTATGTAAGCATCATGGAATTTCATGCATCATGGATTTCATGGCATATTGTTATATACTCTTCTTTTCAATATATCTCTTTCTATATGCATGCCCTTGTTATCTAACATTGAATGCAAGTTTGATAAGTCATATGCATTGCATGCCGGCATACTTAGTACATTTAAACATACTACCACATATTTTTACCTATGTGATCTAACCATGTAGGGACCGGAGACTACCTTCATCCATCATTTAACGACTAGATCAGATTGAGAAAGTGTTGCAGTGAGTCCTATATTCCAAGGAAAAGCCACCATCTGTTTACCTTATATCGCTTCCGTTTATGCTATTTACATTGAGGGACATCCCGAGACATGTCTTGGCCCCCATCCTATTCTACGACTAGAGCCATTGTTGGACATCTTGTAGACTCTTGTACGGATATATGTTATTTGTTGACATTTGGAGTTTATAATTATGGCTATCTATTGGATATGATTATTATGATTTGGATATGATATGATATAGATATGTGGAAGATCCTAAATCTCACTTTGCCCCCATAGAGTGAGTCATACTTACCTACCCCTTAGTTCTTGTGTGTTATGTGTTATGTGAATCCATGATAATCCCTATCCCTATGACATCCCAAAGCATGAGTCCTCCTTTCCTGTCCCTTAGAACTATGTGTTCACTATCTTTTATATGCTTCCAAACCGATGATATGAATATGGATACTATGAGGCTTGTTTGGGGACTGTCAGGCTTCCATTCTCCATGTCACTCCTAGACCCTAGTGATGCAGCTGATGTTCATGCTCCAATAAGAAAGCGGTCGCTGTCAGTAATTAACCTAACCGAAGGTTAGGGTCTAATCTATAGGGAATACAGGGTTTGACTCCAAGACTTCACTACCAATCATTTCAAGAATCTATAACTTAGATCTCTAAATAGAGGGGGGGGAGGGGAGTTGGTTATTCGAGAACAAAAATAAATAAACACTATACTATGATGCAGGAAAACACTTAATTTTAGGGACAACTTAGGAATCGTAATCCCCATGGTTTGTTAACTCGATTAACCTAGATAACATAACTATAGTTAGAGATTCGTCAGGACGGTAACTTAGGTTCTTCCAAGAATTTCACCATGGCGCTTGGTTGGCAACCATGGCATGCAAACTAACCATTACCTATTGTCCCAGTCAACCTCCCCTTGGTCAGGTTTGGTTGATTAGATGAGAACACGTCAATCGAATTCTGTCATCTATTTTCCTTTTCCTATTCGTCACTACCTTGGTCGGGATCGTGATAGTAGGCGGGGTTTGGTGTTAGCCACCGCCAAACAACAATCATAATGAAGAGAAATAGATAATACATGCAAAACCCCAATCATAGAAATGCACAAACCTAGGTTATCTTAATTCAACTACCCATGGTTCCCACAACGCCAAGTTGTGGATGCTTAGCTACTTATGACTAAGGAAAACCAACAAAATAGCAAATACAAGACATGATTGAGAATTTTATCCAACGCAATGAAGATTGAAGGCACTACAAGTTGTAAACCACAAGCTTGAAAGATTGACAATAAGTACAAAGCAAGATTTGCAATCCCCAAAATTGGATTTTCCAAGAGAAAAATGAAGAACTTTACTAGAGCCCTAAAATATTCTTAAGAGAATATTCAAAGGCACATTCAATGTCTCTCAATATTGAATCTCGTCCTCCCCCCTCTCAAAATAAAACCTAACTTAAAGTATTTATAGTAGTTACAAGTTTAACCCTAAAAATTACATAGAAAAGACAGCTGGCAGCTGGTACGCCTCATAGGTATGACTCATAGGGTGACCTACGAGTCATAATCGGGGTCTCGTATCAGGTTCTTGGCATCTTGGACTCAACTAATATGACCCACTTGTACGAGTCGTAGCTTGGGGCTATGACTCATATACTTCTCTCGTAGTCTAGGCCTTCAGTTGTTAATCCAAAGTTTGGGCTCTCTATTTTGCTACGATTGCACCTATATGAGTCGTAGTCAGACTTATGACTCGTAGGATGGCCTCATAGGGTTGACCTCCACTTAGTAGATTCCTGATTTTTAATCTTTGTTTCTTGCTATGATAAAACTCTACGACTCGTAGCTTGGGTTATGACTCGTAAATGAACTCGTACGTCCTATGCTTCAGCAAAATCTGTAATTTTTCTTCAAAATCATGCCAACCTAACTTTTCTGCAAGAATAACACAAAAACACATTAAAACCATAAAAAGTCGCATTAAGAACTGACAAAATCCCTTGTTTAGGCATCAAATGTGCTGTATTTTGACAACATATCAATACCCTCAACTTAGAATTATTGCCTGTCCTCAAGCGACGACTCAGTCGATGCAGACAATGAGAAATACATAGCAGCTATACCAATGACATATACATCATTCACTCTAATCCAAGTACTTAACTATCATTTTCAAAACAGGATTGTAAAGCTACTAAGCACAACAAAAACATGATGATGAACATGGCAACCTAACTATGATAAGCTAAGGAGCATCAACCATCCACCATCATTGGTATAGCCATATGCTAATCAAGTAATGCAAATGCCCTCACAGAAAAGAAGTCCCTCTTACCCACTCAAAAAGCATTTAGAATTCAGGGATTGAGGAAGCATTCTCACTCTCACAAATGAAATTCATGCAAAATAACTAACACTATAGACTTGCCTCTATACTTATTTTCTGGCTTGGTGACAAAGTAGATTTAGATCACTTTAGGACTTAAGGGCTTGTATCATAAGGGGCTTTGGTATGGCATTTTAGGCAAGTAGTGACTAAAAGCTATCCTTGAACCATGTTTACCAACAACTTTTGTTTTTTCATAACCCAACCATTTTCATTAAATCCACCCTTGTTCTCCTATTTTAAGCTTTTCCCAAGTGCTTTCTTTCTCTTTTTAGCTGTGCCTTATTTTTGAACTCATTTTTGCTAATTTTTCTCAATTCAAGGAACTTTTATTCTCTTTATCCTCCCTGGGCTCATGATGTTTTATTTCTTTATTTATTTCCCAACTAAACACCTCATTATTATTACTTTACCATAATAAGGGCCACCCTCAACTTAGGCTTTTAGCCTAAGATGAAGTACACATAATCTATTCCCCAAACCAAGGCCACAATTTGTAGCCACCTTCAACTTAGGCTTTTAGGCTCAATTAAGGTTCACATGTTCTAGAATAGACCAGGACCAATATCAAGGTATTTCATCAAACAAGGTTAAGCTACTAAGGTGTAAAGAAAGAATGAGTACATGAGAGGCTCAAAAATTTGGAACAAGGGACTCATTTACTCATTTGGTAGGTCATTTAGGCTAAAAGTGGGTTCACTCAAAGAATAAAGGCCTAAGATCCTTTCCAAATCAACCACATCCGCAAACTAATTTTAGAGTAACAAGGCAAGTTTTGAGTCCAAACATGATACATGAATGCAGCAAAATAAGCTCACAATACACATGACGTTGCACCCACAATCAAGTATAGACTCACAGGTCATGCTTCAAGCCTCCACTTACCTCCACATTATCATAACAAACATTGCTAGATACTCAAAATGCATGAATGCATTAATACCCACAATCTCAAAATTTTTTTAGGGTACCCAATTTTTCATCAAAATTTTAAAAACATTTAAAGACTATATATACGCCAACAAATAATTTTACTATGTATTTACAAACCATCTACACTACCTAGAACATGCCGGTTCAACAGAAAATTAAACATCCACAAGGAAAAAGAAACACAACAAGAAAACCTTAGGATAAAAAATAGGGGAAGTTATGGACTCGAGGCTACTCAGACTTCACCTTAATCCATAACTTCCCACACTCCACCAAAATAGAATACTTTGTCCACAAAGTAAAGACAAGAAGAAGAGGTACAAAGGTCATACCTTGGGTTTCCTTCTAGAAAGTGCCTGATTTATTATTGCGGCATGACAGGAGACTTTGGTGCTCGTGCCTCTTTAAGGTCCTAGGCTTCCACTATCTTGATTTCGTCCATGTCACCCATGTACAATTTGACCCTCTGGCTGTTGAATTTGAAAATCTTACCATCATTGCTTTCTAATTCGATGGCTCCATAACTAAAAATGCTTACCACCCTGAAAGGTCCCATCCACTTAGATTTGAGTTTCCCGGGAAACCACTTCAACCTAGAGTTATAAAGCAACACCATGTCTCCTAGAGCAAATTGGCGGTTTTAAATTTTACAATCAAGCTGAACTTTCTTCCTTTGGTTTTACAATGCAGAGCTCTCATACACTCGCAACCTAAACTTATCAAGTTCATTTACTTGCATCAATCATGATTTTGCTGCTCTATTCTGATATAGATTTAGCTTCTTTAGTCCCTATAGTGCCTTGTGCTTAAGTTCAACTGTAGGTTACAAGCTTTCCCAAACACCAATTGATAAGGAGCCATTCTGATTGGGGTTTTGAAAGCTGTGCGGTAGGCCCATAAAGCATCATCCAACTTTCTTGACCAATCAGTGCGATTTACATTCACTGTTTTGGATAGGATTTGCTTTATTTCCCTATTTTATACTTCTACTTGCCCACTTCTTTGGGGATGGTACAGGGTTGCCACTAGGTGCTTCGCACCATATCTTTCAAGAAAAGCTTTGAACAGTCGATTGCAAAAATGAGAACCTCTGTCCCTGATAATTGCCCCAGGTGTACCAAACCTGGAAAAAGTTTTTCTTCGGAGAAACTCGATAACACTCTTACCTTCCTTTTTGGCAGATCTACAACCTCTACCCATTTAGAGACATAATCAACTGCAACTAGTATGTGCTTATTACCATGAGAGCTGATGAAGGGTCCCGTAAAGTCAATACCACAAGCATCAAATATTTCTATCACCAAAATAGGATTTAGAGGAAGTTCGTGCCTGCGCGAGACCCCGCCCTCTGTTTGACATCTATTACACGACTTGATATAATCATAGGCATCATGATGTATAGATGGCCAATAGTAGCCACATTGTAACACCTTGTAAGCAGTTCGAGCTCCATTGTGATGACCACCCACTAATGAAGAGTGGCATGCTTCATGAATACTCATCATTTCCACTTTTGGCACACATCTACGGATGATGTCATCCACACAAATACAAAATAAATATAACTCATCCTAGAAGAACTTCTTTACGTCATGTAGAAACTTGCGACGCTGATGGGTGTTTTGAGTAGGAGGCACTATATCACTTACCAGGGTATAAGATCATGTGAGGCCGCCAAAACTCTCTCGTTGGGGAATGAATTATTGATGTCAATTCCATCATCAAACTTCAACATAGCTTCATTTTCCAATCTAAAAAGGTGATTGGCTACCTAATTTTCTGAACCCTTTCTATCGATAACCTCAAAATTGAATTCTTGCAAGAGGAGTGCCAACCTGATCAGTCTTGGTTTTGCATCTTTTTTAGCCATAAGATATTTTAGCGCTGCATGGTTTGTGTGCACGATCACCTTAGCTCCCAACAAGTAAGAATGAAATTTTTCATAGGAAAAGACCAAGGCAAGAAGTTCTTATTTGGTGACTGTGTAATTTTTCTGGGCCACATTTAATGCTTTGCTAGCATAACAGATCGAATGCAGAATTCTCTCCGTTCGCTACCCAACACCACACCTAATGCAACACCACTTGTATCACACATTAGTTCAAATGGTTGTGACCAATCTGGACCCACAGTAATGCCGTTGACGTCAACCTTCTTTTCAATTCTTCAAAGGCTTGCATGCATGCATCATCAAATACAAACTTAGCATCTTTCTCTAATAACTTGCATAAGGGTTGTGAGATTTTGGAAAAGTCCTTTATGAAGCGATGGTAGAATTCTGCGTGGACTAGAAAGCTCCTGATACCTTTCATCGAAATTGGTGGTGGCAGTTTTTCAATAACCTAAATTTTTGCTTTATCTAACTCGATTCCCTTGCCTAAAATTTTGTGACCAAGCACTATGACTTCTTTAACCATAAAATGAAATTTCCCCCAATTCAGTACCAAATGGCTCTCAATGCATCTTTGCAACACATCACGCAGATATAATGAGCATTCTTCAAAAGACTGGCCAATAACGCTAAAGTCATCCACGAACACCTCAATAGTGCTTTCAACTATGTCCGAGAAAATAAACATCATGCATCTTCGAAAAGTGGCTGGGGCGTTACATAATCCAAAAGGCATTCTCTTGAATGCAAAGGTACCATATGAGCATGTGAAAGTTGTATTCTCTTGATCCTCAGGTGCAATCACAATTTGATTATACCTGGAATACCCAGGAAACAATACCATCCCTTTTCTGCCAGTCTGTCAAGCATTTGATCCATGAAGGGCATAGGAAAATAATCTTTCTCAGTAGAAGCATTGAGTTTCCTGTAATCCATACATACTTTCTACCTAGTGAATGATCTCATAGGGATCAACTCATTCTTTGCATTGGTCACCCTTGTGATTCCTCCCCCTTTTGGAACGCATTGCACTGGACTGACCCGTTCAATATCGCAATTGGGTATATTACTGTTGCATTTAACCACTTGATGATTTCTTTTCGCACAACCTCTTGTATTGAAGAGTTCAACCTTTTTGGATGCTCAATGATGGGCTTGTAATCCTTGACCAGTTGGATCTTATGAGTGCATACTCCAGGAGGTATGCCAATGATGTCTGTAATTGTCCACCCGATGACCTTTTTGAATTGCTTAAGAATGGACACGAGGGAATCTATTTGGGCTTAAGTTAAGTTAGCTTCAATTATGACTGGCAATATATTATTCTCTCCCAAGTATGCAGATTTTAGATGCATTGGTAGCACCTTTAATTCTAACCCTAGTGGGACTTCTACAGAGGGCTTCATCGGTGACGTTTCCTTGTTGCACAAGTCTAACTCTAACCTTGCCTGTCGTCTAGGCCTAAATGACACCCCAAGAGCATTTACCATTTCCTCATAATCAAGAATGTTATCACCATCAAAATTCATCAAATATAACTGCCAAAGTTTCAACTCCCATACATAACTTAACCGGGATCTCCACTTCATCATCCTCACTCATTTCAATCATTGAGACAACCTGAAACTCACAACCCCTTCTATCTGGTTAGCCCACTTGAAACACAACTGTCTCTTCACCAAAGCTGAAGGTACGCAGACTCTTTTCCATATCAACCAATGCTCTCCCTGTGGCTATGAAGGGTCTCCCCAAGATAATAGGAACTGCAAAATCAACTTCACAGTCAAGTACAACAAAGTCTGCGGGAAATATAAAATTGTCTACCTTGATAAGAACATCATAAAGTATTGCCACAAGCTTCTTGACTATTCTGTTTGCCATCAATAACTACATCTTTGTAGGAACAAGGTTTCTCGAACAGAGCCTTCTGAATATGGTAAGAGGCATCAAATTTATGCTGGCTCCCAAGTCACATAGTGCTTTAGCAAATTCAGGTTTCCCCACTATGCATCGTATGGTGAATGCACCTGGGTCTTGACACTTATGCACTAAAGACTTTGTGGTGATGGCACTGTAATGTTTAAAATCTTGGGAGCGGTCTTGGCTAACTTTGTGCTTCTTCTTGACCAGATCTTTCATTTATTTCGCATGTCCCGGCATCCTCTCAAGAGCCTCAACTAAGGGGATGTCTACTGACAACTTCTTAAGCATCGCCAAGAACTGTTCAAAATTACCTTTCTCTTTTCTCTTCCCAAGCCTTTGGGGAAAAGGTGGTGGGGGACTTTGAATGGTTTTATATTTCTTTGGTCGATCGCTTGTGCTGGGTATCTTAGTCTCCTCGTTTACTCTCTTGATGCAGCTTTCTTTTCCAACCATTGGTGTAGGAGGATCAATAGTGCTTTTGCTACCCCGAGTCTTACTGCCATACAATGCCCTTCGTTCTTAGGATATTGAACCGTATTGCTTGTTAAGGTGTCCTTTTGGAGTTGGTTCAACTGCGAAGAAACTTGCCCAAATTGTTGATCTAGTTTCTTAATCGCCACCGAGTGAGACTCTATTTTTTGATTAATACTTGAAATATCCGCTTTCATTCCCTTCAAAGTTTCATCTTGATGATCAGCTCTCTTCAACAACTTGTCAAACATCTCTTCAAGCCTAGAACTGCTTAGCATTGCATCACGTTTATGGGGCGCCACATAAGGACCATTCTTATAACCATCTCTTCTACCCTATTCGGTATCCGACATCAGACATCCTCTCTTTCATAGTAACCACCTCAGTTATCTCTATAAGCACCATCACGGTTGTAGTTCCAACCTTGATTCCCGAAACCTTGCCTCCAATAGTCCGAGTTGGACCCTTGGGGGTTATTCCAGAAACCCTCTGCTTGATTACTCATAAAACAAGCATCTTCATCGAAGAATAGATCTTCATAATTAGGAGCCTTAGGAGGTTGGTGAGTGACCACTTTGACACTTTCTTAGTTTTTCTTCAAGACCAAGTCTATACTTGTGCAAAGTTGATAAAGCTGCTCCATGATCACTTCATTGACCTTTGCTTGCTTATTGCTGGTGTTGACTGTACAAGAAGTTTTCATTGCACCTCACTCTCATTGACCCCATGCTCTATTAGTTTTAACCACTTGCTCCATCCTTGCGGCTATCTATGCAAAAGGTTGGTCAAGAAATATGCCTCCCATGGTTGTGTCGGCGCAAGCTTGACTATTCTCATCAAGTGGCCGATAAAAATCTCAACCAAAGCATCATCAACAATCTTGTGATCGGGGACCATCCTTAAGCATTTGGTACATCTCTCCTATTTGTGCTAATAGAGTCACCCGACAATTGCTCAAAGTTGTTTATTTGATCCTTGTGCTTTAACTTCTTAGATATTAGCAAATATCTTTCAACAAACACTCTTTGAAGCTCTGCCCAACTTGTTATTATACCCGGAGGAAGCTCAGACAACCACGCAGCTGCATTCCCAGTTAGTGACAATGGAAACACCCGTAGACCAACGACATCAAGAGAAAGATTTTGTGTCCCCATGACACTTTTGCAAACAAAAACCACATTATAGAGATGACAGTAGCGATCTCTGAAGGTAGCCTTGTGAATAACCTACATTTTTGGAGCATTTGAAGTAATCTACTTGACACCTAGAATTTAGCGTCTGCCAGTAGTAGGGCAACACTATTACACCAGTAATGTCCATAGACATATGGTTCAAGTGATATTGGTTCCATCCATAAGAATTCTCGTTGAAGTCCCTAAGTTGTTTCCTGTTATCCCTTGTTGGTGGATTCTCCTCTCTTCCTATATCACCATTCATATTCATTTCTTCGTCAACCGCGATATCCTCATTCACTTGAGCCATTCTTCTAAAGGGTCGATGGATCTCCAAATTGATCGAAGCTAAGGGATTGCCTTGGCTCCTTGCGTTGGGCATACAACCTTGTACACCATGCAATTAAAATCAAACAGCAGAAAGAAAAACAAAGGTAAAATATAAAAGAGTCTAGAAATTAACACTAGAACTAACTAATAGTGAAATTGAGTCAAAACCTAGCCGTATTCCTCGGCATTGGCTCCATAATCTTTTGATACAGCTGATGTTCACATTTCAATAAGAAAGAAATCACTATCAGTAATTAATGTAACCGAAGGCTAGGATCGAATTCATAGGGAATACAGGGTTTAGCTGTAAGACTTCACTACCAATCATTTCAAGTATCTATAACTAAAATCCCTAAAGGTGGGGGGTGGGAGGGGGATTTTGGTGACTCGAGAACAAAAATAAATAGAAACTATACTACGATGCAGGAATACACTCAATTTTAGGGATAACTTAGGAATTGTGTTCCCTATGGTTCGTTGACTTGATTAACCTAAATAACATAACTACTGTTGGAAATTCACATGTAGGATGGTAACTTAGGTTCTTCCAGTGTGAAGGTGAAGGTCGAATTTCACTATGGCGCTTGGTTGGCAACTATGGCATGCCAACTAACCATTACCTATTGTCCCAGTCAACCTCCCCTTGATCAGGTTTGGTTGATTAGACTAGAATACATCAATCAAATCCTGTCATCTATTTTCCTTTTCCTATTTGTCATTACCTTGGTCGGGATCATGATAGTAGGTGGGGTTTGGTGTTGGACACCAGTAAACAACAATCATAATGAAGAGAAATAGACAATACATGCAAAACCCGAATCATAAAAATGCACAAACATAGGTCCTCTCAAGTCAACTACCCATGGTTCCCACAACCCCAAGTTGTAGGTGCTTGGCTACTCATGGCTAAGGAAAAACCAACAAAAATGCAAATACAAGACATGATTGAGAATTTTACCCAAAGAAATAAAGATTGAAGGCACCATAAGTTGCAACCCATAAGCTTGATAGATTGACAATAAGTACAAAGCAAGATTTGCAATCCCCAAAATTGGGTTTTCCAAGAGAAAAATGAAGAAATTTCTAGAACTCTAAAATATTCTTAAGAGAATTTTCAAAGGCACATTCAATGTCTCTCAAAATGGAAACTCATTCTCCCCTCTCTCAAAATAAAACCTAACTTAAAGTATTTATAGTAGCTACATGTTTAACCCTAAAAATTACACAGAAAACACAACTAGAAGCTGGTACACCTAATAAGTACAAATCGTAAGGTGATCTATGAGTCGTAATCGGGATCTCTTATCAGGTTCTTGGCATCTCGGACTCCATTGGTATGACTCATTGGTACGAGTTATAGCTTAGGCTACGACTTGTATGCTTCTCTCATAGTCTAGGCCTTCAGTTATTGATCCAAAGTTTGGGCTCTCTGTTTCTTGCTATGAGTACACCTATACGAGTTGTAGTCAGACTTACGATTCGTAGGATGGCCTCGTAGGGTTGGCTTCCACTTAGAAGATTCCTGATTTTTGGTCTTGTTTCTTGCTACGATAACACCCTATGACTTGTAGCTTGGGTTACAACTTGTAGGTAAACTCGTATCTCCTATGCTTCAGAAAAATCTACAATTTTCCTTTAAAATAATGCAAACCTAACTTTTCTACAAGAACAACATAAAAACACATAAAAATCATTAAAAGTCACATTAAGTATTCATAGAATCCCTTGTTTTAGGCATCAAATGTATTGTATTTTGACAGCACATCACCTAGGTCCGGGTCATGACAACCCCAAGAGGTTTTCAACCATTATGATCGTTCTACACTCTAACTACGGCCAAGGCAACAATTAGAGACCTAAAGTAAACCCCAAGTTTGTAACCTTGAAGTTATAGATTGAACATAGGAATGGATATAAATTCACTCAAATCAACTGCAAATAAGTCAAAATATTAAAGACCAAATAGATAAATCAAAATCCCATATCAATAGCAAACCCCAACATGGGTTTTTTTTTCCACACATACTAGAAATTAAAGATTTGATATCAAACGTAGTAGCTACAGTCATAGGTAACAAGATTGAATATAAATTAGTTGATTATCACCATCTAATCTACTCCAATTTGCTTCCTAAAAGCTTCAAAACCCTATTTCCCTTTTGTATTCTAAGAGGAAAGTTCTATGTACTACTCTATACAAACTAAGAAGAATATGTTCTAATATGATGTATATAATGTTCTTTCTAAATTGCTTATATACTTCGTGCAAATGTTTGAAAGTTTGTGCTGCAAAATGCCATTTAACGGTTAAGGCCAACCCACCGAGCACTCCAGTGATGAGCCAAATGTGCACTTAACCTCTTTTTCTCTACATCTTCACAAGGCTTCCATTGCTGTAACATTAGGCAATCGCTTTTCACTCCGCCAATTCAATTCGATGATTCACTAAAGTTCCCATCACATAGAGCTTTAAGTGCTGCAACTTTAGGCGATCTCTTGTGCTACTAAGTGATGCACTGAGTATGATTTATTATATTGATTATGACCATATTCTTGACTTGAGCTCGAACCTTGCTTGCTGCAATACTAGGCGGTCTCTCTGAGTGTTCGGCGGATCGCCTATTACATAAGCGATTCCACTATTCTTTGCCTATTTGTACTTTTCCTCCCTTTCCAAGATTTTGCCAAGTATTGTCCATCTGTGAATTTTAAATCCCATTTCCTAATATGACACATGCATATTTATTAGAGATTGAAAATAATAGCATACGAAGAACAATATTTCTTTGCAAGCTAGCCCCAAAATGAGCCCGAACTATGGATCATCAGGGAGGCAAAGATCATTGTGTTTATTAACGTTGAGCATGAGAATATAAGTGTGAGGGAGTATAATATCAATTTAACTAAGCTCTCAAAATATTTCCATCCTTATTTGCCGATTAGCACACTGGAATGAGCAAGTTCATTTGAGGGATATCCGAGTTGGTTGTTAAAAAGTGCCAAACTACTATGCTTGTGAAGAAGATGAACACATCTTATCTCAGGTCTTATTTCTAATATATTAAAGGTGAAAATCTTAAGGAGAGAAGGATAAGAGAATCCAAGAGGGTCTAGTTCAAATATGGGTTCTCTAATGCTAGATCCGGTGATGGAAATGGTCGTCCTCAATAAGGCCAAGGGTTATTTTAGGCTCAAAATTATAGATTTTATCAAGACAGGGTGCCAACCTATAGTTTATGGTAGTAGTGGATAGGTCTTTCTTAGATGCACTATATGTGGGAAGAATCATGGAGGTAGGTGTTCGTCAGGTCTAGTGCTTGCTATGGGTGCAATAAAGTGGGTCACAAACTATTCGAGTGTCGAAATATGGAAAATAAGGGTCAAGAAAGACATCTTTAAGGACTCGCTACTACAAGTGGTCAAGGGAAATAGAGGTTTCAACAAGGCGGTGCTCAACGCAACAACATATTCTATGCCTTACATGCTGGGCAAGAGGTGGAAAAGACTCCTAATTTTTTTACCAATACATTAAAGTGTTTAACTTTGATGTCTATGTGTTGCTTGATCCAAGTGTAAATTTATCTTTTGTCACTCCTTTATTAGCCACCAAATTTTATACAAGTCCTAAAATTCTGTTAGATTCTTTCTCAATCTACACTACCATGGGTAAGTCAGTTGTATCCTAAAGAGTCTATCAGAGTTATCCTATGTCATAATGCATAAAGTCATTCCTTATGACCTTGTTAAGCTTGCTATGGTTGATTTTGTTGTTATTCTAGGAATGAATTGATTTCATCCTTCTTATGCCTCTATCAACTAGACGACCAGCAAAGTCAAGTTTTAATTCTCAAATAATCTGATTCTTGAATGGGTAAGTAGTGACTCAATGTTCAAAGGTTGATTCATCTCCTATATAAAGGCATGAAAATTGACTTTCAATGGGTTTATCTATCATTTCATGAGGGTTAGCGATGTCATATCTGAGTCTCACTCTTGAGTCTGTTCCCATTGCAAATGAATTTCCTAATGTCTTTCTGAAGATTTGTCTAGTATTCCTCCCAAAAGGAAAGTAGACTTTGGCATAGGTCTTCTATCTAATACCCAACTTATCTCTATTCTTCCTTATCAGATAGCCCTAAGAAAGTTAAAGAAGTTGAAGGATCAATTGAAAGACTTGTTGGAAAAGGTTTTCTTTTGACCAAGCATTTCACTATAGGGGTGCCCCTATATTTTTTGTAACAAAGAAGAATAGATCACTTTGGATGTGTATAAACCACCAAAACTTGAACAAGGTGACTATAAAGAAAAGTATCCACTAACAAAAATATATGATTTGTTTGACCAGTTACAACGGGCTAGTGACTTCTCAAAAATCCTCCTCCATTCTGACTGTCATCAATTGAGATAAGCGCATGTGATATTCCCAAGATAGTTTTTTGAACAAGGTATAGTTGATTTGAGTTTGTAGTGATATTATCTGGGTTAAGCATTTTACCAACAATATTAATGGACCTTATGAATAGGGTATTTAAACCCTAACTTGACACCTTTCTGGTAGTCTTCATAGATGACATCCTAATCTATTATTGTAGTGAGGAACAAAATATGGGTTATTTGAGGGTGGTGCTTCAGACCTTAAGGGATAACCAATTGCTTACAAATTGAACAAGTGTGAGCTTTGGCTAAAAGAGGTGGCCTTCCTTGCACATGTAGTTTCCGATAACAAAAGTTCTGTTCAAAGAAGACCAAACGTGATGAAGAATTATCCTACACCATTGTCTTCTTAAGATATTAGAATCTTCTTAGATTTCGCTAGGCGTTACTAGAGATTTGTTGAGGGGTTTCTATTAATTGTTGCACCATTGACCAAGCTGACCTAAAATAAGTTGAAATTCCAATGTTTGGATGAATGTGAGACAAGTTTTCAGACTTTGAAGGACCATCTTACCTCGGCTCCCATTTTGACACTACTAGGAGATTTGAATGGGTTTGTGGTATATTGTGATGCTTCGTATATTTGTTTGGGTTATCTTCTAATGCACAATGGTAAGGTCATAACATATGCTTCAAGGCAACTATATGTGAATGAATGAAATTATTCAACCTATGATCTTGAATTAGCTGCTATGGTATTTGCCTTGAAGATTTGGCATCATTCCTTTATAGGGTACATATTGATGTGCTTACCGACCATAAAAGTTTGCAATATGTGTTCAATCAAAGAGATATAAATTTAGGGTAGAGGATATGGCTTGATCTCCTTAAGGATTATGACATAAATGTGTTATACTATCTGCGCAAGGTGAATGTAGTTGTTGATGCCCTCAATAGACTATCTATGGTTAGTGTGGCTCATGATAAATGAGTCCAAGAGAGAGTTGGTAAAGGATGTGCATCTTTTCACATGCTTAGGGGGTCAGATTGAGTGACTCTAGTATGGGTGGTATCCATGTGAAAAGTAGGGATGAATCATAAGTGATGTAAGATGTCAAGGCAAAACAGGACCTAGATGCAACATTGGTTGAGTTGAAGAAATTAGTGTGATGACCTGACTTTATAGATTATAATAGCGCCTACCATACCCCCGATAGGTAAGCCTATCTCTATCCTAAAATAGTTAGTAATGGACATAGAAGGACAGTTTAACTAAAAGTAGCACAAACTAATACCACACATATATAAACGTAACAACAACATCATATCTCCTCTTAGGATCTGGAAGTCACTTGTACAAATCTACTATATACATAATACAATATACTAGATATAATACATCTCCATATACATATATAAGACCAAAATGATATATACAACAATTCTGGAGTCACAAATATTGAAGGAGACCAAAAGGATCCATGGATGTTTAATGCTCACCACTAGTCCATGAATATAGCTTTCACAGGAAGAATCACCATTGTTGGCTTATGCTAGGACTTGCATCATTGAATATATGTAGAAATGTAGAGGTGAGTAACAAGGATAAAGTATCTGGTAGGCATCATAAGCTGACTAGTAAGAAAAGAAAATAAAGTAGGGATATGTCAAATATATTTCCACAAGTATCTAATCACATAATTTGGTACATAGTCTGATAAAGATGACGATGACTAAGGACTGGATGCCTGGGTAGTGATGTACATAGGTGTAAGGCCTTACTATGTAAGTCTGTACACCAACCCAATCCTCATAAGCCCACCTGGTACACCCATGCAGAATAATAAGGTGAACTGGTGTAAGGTTTGGGTGGAAATTCTGGATGGAGCTTACGACCCAAATATGCACATATAATTACATCTCTGGATGAACCTCTAACTTGAAATTTAACCCGCTCTACATAACCTATTTCAGACTCAAACCTGAACTACTAGCTGGACACGAACTGAGTCTGAAAAAAGACTAATCAGGTCCCCCACCTAACAACTTATTTCAGAATGAGCTGTATAACCTATTTCAGACTTTGGTCTACTAGTCTGATCTATAGAGATCTACACCTCAAGTCACGTCACACCTCAAATAGCTGTCGACCTATCCTGACCAGCGTGGGTCTAGGGAATCACTAACATAAGCCTACACTAAGGCCTAATAACAACAACAACTAGGTATAAACATAGTAGAAATGAATACAATAGTCATAGGCATGCTAAGTATGTTAACAATAGCTCTATAAGTTCCTAATAAACAGACAGTCAATATCCAAAAGAAAATCACATATTAGCCCCTTAAGGGATCCTCAATAGTCCAGATCATCATTTTATCAGCCTAGATAACAAACAATACAATAGGAAATCAATAGAAGAGTTACATATGCCCATAATATGCCAACCAACACTAAGACAGTGACAATCAATAGCTAATGAGTCATACTCACATGTAGGGTCTTTAACCCCTTTACCCGCTTCTCAATCAGTCAACCCGAGAAAGAATTCATATATTCTTCTCACTCTAAGAGAGGAAAGATACTAGCCTACTTGTATGTCGATCATGTGCATCTCTGATACCTCTATGGAGGCCTTTCCCCTCTGAGAAATTTCTAAATGTTGTCTAACTATTATGAATCAAACCACAACATTAATACAATCATTTTGACATTAAAATAATAGGAAATGCACTTCAATTGATTTTTGGGTCAAAAAGCAGGTTCACAACAAAATCCAATATTCGAGCCCATATAATAATCTTCATACTTCCCCTGAGCTTGTATGTTAAACTTTTTCTCAATCCGCGGTATAAAATAATATAGAACAATCCAACAACGTAAATATTTCTTTATATAAAACTTAATATAGATAACAACAGGTTTACAAGTATTTTAATCCCAAAAGAAGCTCAATTAACCATCTTCGACATTACCACGATATGCACCTCACAAAAACACACATAATGAACCTAAATTTCACCATATCTGACTAAAAATATATAAGAAATCACATGTTGAAATTCATAAAAAATCACTTTTAATATACAACAATAAACATTGAAATTCACCTCAAGTGAAATGCTGAAAGTAATTTCCAATGCTCCCATGATGTTCCAACAGGAAAAATACTTGGATTAGCCTTTTGAATCACTGAAATTGGATATCAGACAAAGATTTTATCGCCGTTGAAACTTTTCTTACTTTCTATTCCTCAAACTAAGCTTATATATTTCACTGCTGCCACTCACATACCTCTGTGAACATGATGTCAGTCAACCCAACTTCTCAAAGGAAACAGGGGCAGTTGTCATCAACATAATAACCCAAATGAGAGGTTGGGGTCGAATCCCATAGGGAATTGTTGTTCAAGATAGAAATGGTTTATTGGACTAAGCAATTGTATGATCTAAGGGATTGCAATAATTAAAAGTAAGAATTTCAATTGCTTTCCCTTTGACAAAATTGATATAAAAGAAGGAAAAATTTATTTTGACTGATGAATGTGAAAGGATCTTCCAAAATCTGAAGGACAAGTGTACATCCGCTCCTATTTTGGCCCTATTGGAAGGGTTAAAGAGGTTTGTTGTATATTGTAATGCTTCAAGGATTGGTTTCGGGTGTGTGTTGATGCAAAATGGTAAAGTTATTACTTATGCTTCTAGGCAACTAGAGGTGAAAAACAAAATTATCCTACCTATGGTCTTGAACTAGTAGCCGTGGTTCTTGCTCTGAAAATATGGTTTCATTATTTGTATGGGGTTCATTTAGATGTATTCACCAACCACAAGAGTCTCTAATATGTGTTCACTCAAAGATATCTTAATTTGAGCAAAGAAGATGGTTAGAACTTCTTAAGAATTAGGACATAAGTGTGCATTATCATCTGAGCAAGGCTAACGTTGTGGTCAATGCTCTAAGTTGAGTGTCCATGGAAATCATAGCTCACATTGATGATGGTAAGAAGGGATTGACAAAAGAAGTTCATCAATTGGCTAGATTGGGCATTGGATTGAATAAGGTTGAAAGTGGTGGTATGGTAGTTGTTGATGGTTCCAACTTCTTTGATTGAAGAGGTCAAATCCAAACTAGATTTGACCCCAAGTTAGAGTTTAAGGTTTTGGTGAAAGAGGGAAAGGTGGAGGTTTTCTCCCAATGGGGAGATAGTGTCCTTAGATATCAAGGTCAGTTGTCTATACCCAATGTTAATGGGTTGAGGGACTTGATCTTGAAAGAGGCACATTTTTTTGTCCTATTTTATTCATTTTAGCTCTACAAATATGCATAACGTGAGGGATTTGTATTGGAGGGGTGGTATGAAAGGAGATATTGCGAAGTTTGTAGCTGGTTTTCACAATAGCCAACATGTCAAAGTTGAACATTAAAGGTCGAGGGGCCTAGCCCAACACATTGAGATTCTTACTTGGAAATGGAAAGAGATCAACCTGGAATTTGTAATTGGATCGTCTAATACTAAGAGATATTTTGATTCCATATAGGTTACTGTTGATAGAATGAAAAAATTGGCTTATTTCCTATCGGTTAAGACAACTTATGGTGTCAAATAGTATGCTAAGGTGTACATTCATGAGTTGGATAAATTGCATGGGGTTCTATTGGCTATTATTTTAGATTCTGATGCTTAATTTACTTTAGACTTTAGTAGATACTATAAAGAGGCCTTGGTACTGAAGTTAAGCCTAGCACGACCTTCCATCCACGAATGGATGGTCAAGCCGAAAGGACAACTCAAACTCTTGATAACATGATTAGGGTTTGTGTTTTAGAACTTAAAGGTATTTGGGATGAGCATCTTTCACTTATTGAGTTTTCCTACAACAATAGCTATCACTCTAGTATCAGAATGGCTCCCTTTGAACCTCTATATGTTTAATGTTGTAGATCATTGGTAGGGTGGTTTGGAGTGGGAGAAACAATCTTGTTGGATCTGAATTTGGGTATGGAAGCTTTGAAAAAGATAAGGTTGATAATATAAAGATTGAAGGTGCCTCAAAGTAGGAAAAAGTCTTGCTCCGATGCGAGAAGGAATCTTGAGTTTTGTGTTGATAATTAAGTGTATTTAAAGGTCTCACCCTTCGATTTGAAAAGAAGAGAAACTTGAGACCAAGATATTTAGGGCTTGATGGAATTTTGAGAATAGTTGGTTAGGTTGCTTATGAGTTGTAGTTGCCTATGAAAATAAGTATGATTTATCCGGTCTTCCATATGTCTATGTTGAGAAAGTGTGTAAGTGATTCAAACTCTATAGTGCCTTTAGAAGTTGTTGGTATTAAGGAGAATTTGGCCTACGAAGAGGTCTCAATTGAGAATTTGGATAGATAAGTGATGAGATTGATAAATAATGATGTAGCATCTATCAAAGTCCTTTGGAGGAATCAATAAGTCGAAAGTGCCACTTGGAAAGCAGAAGCGGGCATGAAGAGCGATATCCTTATCTCTTCAACTCTAATCAAGCCTAAGGTAATAAGCTAATTGTATCTATGGTATCAACTCATGTACTTCAGCATTTCTATGTCATATTGCATGCATACATACTCGTAATGACATGTTTTGATAATGTTTGATGCATAAGTTTGAGATTTCATGAAAACTGATGTTTAAGTTGTAATGATGCATTCATGTTAGGCTGATATTTTTCTTATTACTCCATTTAAGTATGCTTCCATCACATTCGAGGATGAATATTGTCACAATCTGGGCCTAGGGCCTAGGAGTGACATGGCAAATGAGAACCTGAGAGTCCCCAAACAAGTCTAATAGCATCCATGTACACGTTATTGATTCGGAAGCGCGTAAGTAAAGAAAAAGTACATAGTTCTAGGGGAATGAAGCTTTGGACTCAAGCTATGGGGATCCCATAGGAATAAAGATTGCATGGATTCATATAGCATATAGCATATAAGAACTAAGAGGCGGATAAGTACGACTCACGCTATGAGGATAAAAGGGAATTAGAACTTTCCACATTTTCAAATCTCATCATGATCATGTCATAATAGCACCAACATCATAAGATAAACAAAATATGGTCTTCATGGGAAATAAGCATAGCATATACCAAGCCCGTACGTAGAGTTTACATGATGTCCAATAATGCCTCTAGGTCATAGAGTAGGACGGTGGCCAAGACATGTCTCGGGCCACCCTCAAAGTAAAAGATATAAAGTAACACAGGATGATAGGTAGACAGAAGGTGGGTCTTGTCCTTAGAATAAAGGACATACCACTAGCTAGTCTTACAATCCAATTTAACCATCAAGAGGTGGATGAAGATAGTCACCGGTCCCTACATGGTGTGATCATGTAGGCAAAAGTATGTGTTAGTACGTCTGAATGTACTAAGTATGTGGGCATGCAAATTCTTATGAACATGTTAACCCGCAATATTAGATGACAAAACCACATATATAGAAGAAAGTATATAAGAAAGAATAATATATCAATATGACATGAATTCATGATGCATGAATGCCATAATACTTAAACATACGGGGATGTAAGCTCAATTGACATAAGACCAAGAGAGCTATTACTTGGAACTCTGTCGTCTGTCCTACACCGGATAAAGGGGTGATATACATGACAAAGATAGATCCTTGTCATAATAATCCTTTAAAAGGACAAAAACATGAACCTATGTTTCGTACATAGTTATAAGACAGGAGACATTATATAAGGACCCCTTGGGTCGAGTCCCTATCTCCAATCTCATCCGATGATAATTAAACATCCCACGAGAATACATATATATATATATATATATATATATATATATATATATATGATTAAAAGGAGCATAAGTCTTTTCAAAACATAACAATGCATACTTAGGCTTAAAGGCCAAATCACATTTCACAATCCATGCATACGTGGGAAAAAAAGCAAAATCATTTTTCAATTCATACTTGCATGCATAGGAATAAACTCATTCAAACTAATACATGATGGTGTAAACACCCACAATTGCTTAAAATCCATATTATAGACATTATGTGATCACATGTCTTATGTCATAACCATACTTTCTTTAAATCATAGTTATTATCATAATTGGGTCTTGACACACGTCATAAATCTCATGAAAATCAATGTTCATGCATGCATATGTCATGAGCAATGATCGAATAGCATGGGCAACAAAAATTCATATTTAAAATAGCAGAATGATGTACTATCAAAATACAATATCTTTGATGTTTAAAACTTGAAATTTTATATGTTCTCAATATGATATTAGTAGGTTTGATGTGTTTTCATATTTGTTTTGTAGGATTTCAGGGTTGGCACTATTTTTTACACAAAGTGTGCAAACGTTGCTGAAAGTGATGATCCATGAGACCCTTTACGAGCTGTAAAGGGGGTTTCGTGTACAATTCCAGTAAAGAGTGTATTTTTAAAGTTGAGTCTACGAACATGCGGACGAGCTGTAGACTTGGTATCTTATGTACACTAAGGATCAGAAGATAGGAACTTGCTGAAATTCCATCAGATGAAACCCTCTATGGGCTGTAGAAGGGCGTTGTAAAGTCCAAAATTGAAGCAACAGTTCACGGAATCCCAATCATGAGCCGTAAACTACTATATGACCCATAGAGTACCTCACACATCCTGCCGACCTAGTTGTTCTAATTCATTTTGGTTTTGTATTTTAAACAATATAAATAGATTTTTTAGATTATTTATCAGAGAGGACGACGAGGAAATAGTGGAGAAACATTAGAGAGTTTGAAAAACACTTGTAAAAACTATATTTTCATCTTTGAATTTTAATCTTGTGATTCCTATTGAAGAGTGGATTTCTTGTGCTTAATTCTTTTGTGTAAATGCTCAATTATGTTATTCAAATTCTTAAGTCTTGCATTTACACTGATCATGAGTAGCTGAACCCATAACTAGTGTTGTGAGAACCATGAAGAACTAACAAGGTAAAACTGATATCATTCTTGAAAAGTGTGCATGCATATATTAGTTAATTCTCTTCGTGTTGAATGCTTTCTAATGGTGGCCAACATTAGAACCTGCCTAGTGTTACTGACTAGATCAAGGTAGTAATGAATAGGAAAAGAGATTAATTAACAGGATTCAATCGATGTTTCTCATCTAATCAACTGAATTGGTCCAAGAGTAGGTTGTACTGGGACAGTAGGTAAGGGCTAATAATGTCACACTTTAGGGATTGGCCAAATCACATAGCGAAATTCGTCTCTCGCCTAGGCCGAAGGGTTTGGTGAATTTAACTTACCGTTATGCATACTACACACTGGAAAAGGATTCGATTATCTAGTAATACTGAGTTAGGGAATCATGGGGAACATAATAATCTAGTTTCTCTTCATATTGGTTTAACACTTGTCTTAGCTTAGAATTACTTTTAATAGTTATTATAACCCCCTTTTGGGGAGATAAGTTGGTTAATCAAACCAAATTGCAATTGAATTCTTCTAAGTATACCTTATTCCCTGTTGGATTCGACCCTAACCTTGGTTAGGTTATATATCTTGACAATGACCGCTTTAGCCTCAAAAAGAAGGTGTATCCTGGGAAACATCACATAATAAGATGAATCCATATTTAAATCATAAGGAAATCAACAATTAAAAACATAAGTGAGACTACCCATGCTTAAATTCATAAACTAAAGGGACATACATATTCAAACCTTCATAAATCAATGTAATACAACATAATATGTTTTCAATCATAGTAAAAACATTAGTTAAACACAACACATAACTCAATCTGATCAAATCAACACTAATTTAAAATACTCATATTCAAAGTAAGCGTACAATTCATAAATTAAGAAGTAAGACGTTTTGGGGTCTTCATGATTGAAAGGAATCATGAACCTATCCCTCATACCTTGATTAACTAGAAGAATTAGGATGGAATTAACTTGAATTGAAAGCCCACTTGAAATCCTAGCTTGAATTCCCACACTTTACTTTGAAAACTTAGAAATTGAATTCTAGAGCTTGAGTGAATAATGAGAGTGAATGAGTGTAACGAATGAGTATAATCTGATTTAGGGGCTTAGGATAGGTATGAAGGTCCTAATAGACCTTTAAAATAAACCAAAATTATGAAAAGCCCATTAATGAAGCAGATTTTAAGAAGTTTCCAAGGTTCCCGTACAAATGCACCATAGACAATACAAATGTTCATTGATCATATAACAGTACGTAAAAATGTCTCCTCTAACACTTAGAAAATTTATGACAAGGATGGTTGCACTGAAGGATTCATGATCCATACAAATTTTCACTGATCATATAATGGTCCATTAAAGTGTATCTAAGTTCTGAGACGGTGCTTTGACACTTAGAACCATATTTTGGAGATGGAGCCTCAAGATACCCCACCATGGTCCTTGGTGGGTCGCATGAACCGTACAAGGGTCCTTGGAAAGTTCCATAGCCACACGATGGCTTTCAAGCTAAGGGCACCTACCACAATCCACTATCACGGCCAGTGGTGAGTACCACAAGTCGTGAAGAACTCAGTGGAGGGCCACTTGGTCTTGAACTCCACCATAAGCTAAGTCATGCCACACACATGGCCAAGAGCCATCTCTAGGTAGCCTCCACAGCTTGTATTCACCTCCACGGCTCGTGGAGGTGACCATGGAGTGTCACCTTGGTCAAAACATCAGAAATTCTAAATTCAAGCATTGTTAAGGCCTTCCGAGATCCAGGTCCTTACATGATCTCCCCCTTGGGAATATGCATCCTCGAATAAGCTAGAACATGGCTTGAATGGCTAGAATTGAATGTGAAACATTTCAACATGAAGACACAATGCATAATCATCACTTGAAAATCATAAAACCATGAAAACCCATGTCAAAACATAATGTAAACCCATTTTATTCACATGTATGCATGTCATGCAATGAAACATAAGATAGAAAGAATTAGGAACATTTAGAATACGAAGAACCTAACACCTTAGGCTTGAGTAGATTGGAAAAGATAGGGATATCACATCATCATATCAGCCTCCGCCTCCCATGTAACACTCTTCATATGTTGATTCCTCCAAACCTCCTTAACCGAAGCCACTTCCTTGTTACAAAGACATTTTACTTGTCTATCTAAAATTTTGACCAGAACCTTTTCATAAGTCAAGTTCTATTCAACCTCATCACCTTCCAAAGGCACAATCGAACTAGGATCACCAATCAACTATCTGAACATTGACACATGGAAACCAAGTGAACAAAACTTATTTCCAAGGGCAAATCCAACCTATAGGATACCTTGCCAATCCTCTCAACTATCTCGTAAGGACCTACATATCTAGGACTTAACTTTCCTTTTTTACCGAAATGCATTACAACCTTCACAGGAGAAACCTTTACATATACCCAATAACCGACATGGAACTCAAGATCCCTCTTTCTAACATTTCTATAAGACTTTTGATGACTTTGAGCCATCTTCGACCTTACCCTATCAAATTCACTTATTCCATGGCCTCAAACACCAAATTTGAGCCTATCAATGCCATCTCACTCAACTAAAACCCTTCTATCGGGGATCTGCACCTTCTCCCATATAAAGCCTCTAATAATGGCATACCAATGCTAGCATGAAAACTATTAATGTGGGCAGACTCAATAAGTGGTGGATGATCATACCAATTTCCCTTGAATACCAACACACAGACACCCTCAATATGTTCTCCAAAGTTTGAATTGTTCTTTTAGCTTGTCCATCGATTTGAGGATGAAAAGTGATACTTAACTTTACCTTTGTGTCAAGCCCTTTTTGAAACGATTTCCTAAAGTGAGAAGTAATTAAGGTACCACGATCCAATATGATAGACTAGTCACACCATGAAATATAACCAATTCTTGGATATACAATCTTGCATAATCTTGGCATTGAAAGTAGTCTTAGCCGGTAAGAAATGAGCCGATTTGGTCATCCTATGAACAATGACCCAAATAGAATCAAATTGCTTCTGGGTATGGGAAAACCAACCACAAAGTCTATATTCACATCTTCCCACTTCCAAGTAGGAATCTCAATATCTCGAGGCAAACTACCCGGTCTTTGACATTCCACCTTCACTTGTTGAGAATTAGGACACTTGGATACAAAACTTAGCTATGTCTTTCTTCATACCATGCAACCAATACACTTCCCTAGAGTCCCCATACATCTTGGTGGATCCTGGATATATAGAATAGTGAGAGTTGTGGGTTTCACTCATGATCACCTCTCTAAGACCATCAACATTTGAAAAACACAATACGTCTTGATACCAAAGTGCACAATATCACCATTAGGAGAAAACCTCTATCTTCTTTTGGGGAACTAACTTCTTTAACTCAACTAAAGATGAATCTAGATCCTGTTTTGCCTTGACATTAATAACCACAGAAGACTCGGCCCATTCTGAACATGAATGCCACCATCATTAGAGTCAGCCAATCTAACATCCAATCTAGCCAAGTGATGAACATCTTTTACCAACTCTTTCTTTCCTTCATCAACATGGGCTAAACTACCCATAGATAGCCTACTAAGAGCATTGATTACAACATTTTCCTTGCCAGGATGAAATAGAAAACTCATGTGGTAATCTTTAAGAAGTTCCAACAACCTTCTTTTCCTCAAGTTAAGATCTCCTTGGGTAAACACATATTGAACACTCTTGTGATTGGTGAAAACATCAACATGAACTCCATATAAATAATATCTCCAGATCTTCAAAGAAAACACCATGGCTGCCAACTCAAGATCATGAGTCGGGTAATTTTGTTCATGCACCTTCAATAGACTCGATGCATAAGATATCACCTTACCATGTTGCCTGAGCACATAACCCAACCCAATCCAAGAAGCATCACAATACACACAAAACAAAGGCCGATGTAAATCAATCCTTCAAAGTTTGAAAACTCTTTTCACACTCATTCGACCATATAAATTTGACCTTCTTTTGAGTTAACTTGGTCAATGGATATGCAATGGATGAGAAACCCTCAACAAACTTCAGATAATATCCAGCCAACCCATCAGAAGGAGTCAATGGTCTAGGCTAATTTTTTTACAGCCTCAGTCTTATTTGTGTCGACCTTAAATACCATCACTGATTACTACATGACCAAGAAAAAGCCACTTCACCCAACCAAAACTCACATTTAGTAAACTTGGCAAACAATTTCTTCTCCCTTAAATCTTGAAGAACCAACCTCAAATTATCTATGTTCTCCCAGTCACTTCAAGGATAAATCAAAATATCATCGATGAAGACAATTACAAAACTATCAGACAATGGCTTGAACACTCGATTCATAAGATCCATAAACACAATGGAGCATTAGTCAAGCCAAAGGTTATCACCCAAACTCAAAATGTCTGTATATAGTCTGAAAAGCTTTCTTGGGGATGTCATATTCTCAAACCTTGAATTGATGATATCCCAAACAAAGGTCAATCTTTGAGAAATAGGTGACTCCTTAAAGTTGATCAAACAAGTCGTCGATCCTTGGCAACAAATATTTATTCTTGATGATCACTTTATTCAATTGTCTATTATCAATACACATCTGAAACGATCCATCCTTCTTTCTCATGAATAACACAGGAACACCCTAGGGCGATATACTTGGTCTAATAAAGCCTTTCTTCAATAAATCCTTCAACTGATCCTTCAATTGTTTTAATTCAACTGGATCCATATGATAAGGAGGAACAAAAATAGGTTGAGTATTCGGAAGGAGACCTATGAAAAAGTCTACTTCCCTTTCAGGAGGAATACAGGGAAAACCTTCAAGAAAAACATAGAAAAACTCATTAACCATCAGAACTGACTCACGAGTAGGTGACTCAGACTCCACATCTGTAATCCTCACAATATGATAGTTGCACCCTTTAGAAATCATTTTCTGGGCTTTGAGATAGGAAATAAACCAATCTTTAAAATTGAAATTAGTACCCTTCCATTCCAGAATAGGCTCATTTTAAAAACTGAAACTTAACCTTCCTGGTTCTACAATCTATAGAGGCATAAGAAACATGCAACCAATCCATCCCAAGAGTAATATCAAAATCCAACATCTCAAGTTCTATAAGATCAAGGAAGGACCTTATGCAAGATCGAAACTAGACGACCCCGATAGACCCTATGGGAAACCATAGACTAACCCATGGGAGTATAGACTAAAAAGGGATCCCTCAAGGTTTCAGGACTCAAACTAAAATTAACAGCCAAAAGAAAAGTTACAAAAGAAAAATTTGTACCCGGGCAAAGCACAAGCATCAATATCTCAGACTTTTAACATACCAATCATTCCATCTGGAGTCTCCTCTACCTCCTGCCAAGCGTGCACAACATAGAACCTATTATTTCTTAGAACACCACCTTGTGAATTTCTTTAATAGCCATGGTCACCCTGAGCCGTATGGCCTTGACCTTTCTTGGAAACTTCAGGATAATTAGCAATCCTATGGCCCATATCACCACACCTAAAGCAAGCACTCAAATCTCTTAGACATGCATCCAAGTGATTTATCCCACACTTCTCAGATCGAGGATGTGTTAGTTCACCTCCAACAGGTGCCTTGGAAGAGGCACTATATTATTGGCAACCCTTGCATTTGAACCTTGTCCCTGTTGGAAGTAACCATTTCCACCACCACTCCTAGAGTCTGTGAACCCACCATCATAACAGGCCCTCATAGCATTTTTCATCTTCTCTTTCAGCTTCTCCCACTCAATTTGCTCAGCATAAGTCATAAGTCTAGAAATTCCCAGCTCCCAAAAAACCATAGCCGTATGACATTCTTTCACAACCAAATCAGAGATCCTAGAAATAAACTTGTGCATTCTTGCACGGGTGTCAACCACTAGGATAGGAGCATACTTGGAGAGCTTTGTGAATTTGAGGGCATATTCCCTCACACTTATACCATCGTACTTGAGGTTGATAAATTCTATCATTTTCGCCTCCCTAAGCTTGATAGGAAAGAAATGGTCCTAAAAGGCAAACTTAAAACTCTTCCCAATCAACCCCATCATCACCAATCCTCTCCATCAACTATTGGTTGTACCACACTTGAGCCACATCCTTCAACTGATAAGCAACTAGTTCAGATTTCTCTTCAAATCACTCTTTTAATGGTCAACACCTTAGAGAGTTCTTAATAAAGTCTTGGGCACCCTCATCTGCTTTTGACCCATAGAACTCCAGAGGATTCATCTGGGTAAAATCTCTTACTCTAGTACTCAGATTGGGAGCAAGAGGAGGAGGATTAGCCTACTTAGCCTGGTTGGTCACTACTTGAGCTATCATGGAAAAAGCAGTCCAGAATTCTTCTTGAGTAACTGGCTCCCCCATAGGCTCTTGGGGCACTTGGTCTTCATTAATTGGTACTTGTCTTTGTAGAGCGGCTCTTCCTGGAGACATCTTGTGTAAGGCATCAAGGACATCATCAACATTAGGAAGTCTTAAGACATGGTCCATAGCACGACATTAGAAATGAAGAAGTGAGACAATTCCTAAAACGTCATCATAACCCCTCGCTCATAGGTATTATGAACTTTACACACATGAATAGGACTCTACTCGACGTGACATGTTGGACTTCAAGTATCATTTTAAATCCTTAGTACTTTGAAACCAAGATTGTCACAACTCATGCCTACGACCTAGGAGTGAATGGAAAATGAGAACCTGAGAGTCCTAAAACAAGCCTCATAGCATCCATATACACGTCATTAGTTTAGAATAACATAAGTAAACAACAAGCACATAGCTATAAAGGAAAGAGGATTTGAGATCAAGTTATGGGGATGTCATAGGGATAGAAATTTGCATGGATTCACATAACACATAAGCACATTAGAACTACGGGCCGATTAAGTATGACCCACGCCATGGGGATAGAAGAGACTTATGACTTTCTACATTTCCATATCACATCATGATCATGTTATCATAACACTAACATCATAAGATAGAAGAAATATAGTCTTCATGGCCAATAGGCATAATATATAACAAGCTTGTACATAAAATTTACGTGATGTCCAATAATGTCTCTACGTCATAGAGTAGGATGGGAGCCAAGACATCTCCTGGCTTACCCTCAAAGTAAAGACATAAAGTAACATAGCATGATAGGTAGATAAAAGGTGGTCTTGTTCTTAGAGTAAAGGACTCAATACTAGCTAGTCTCAAATCCAATTTAACCGTTAAGAGGCGGATGGAGATAATCTCTGGTCCTTACATGGTTATATCATATAGGCAACAATATGCATTAGTATATTTGAATGTACTAAGTATGCAGGCATATAAATACTTATGAACATATTAAATTGCAATCAATGTTAGTTGACGACGACACACATATATAGAAGGAAATATATAAGAAAAAAATAATATATCTATATGCCATGACTTCATGATGCATGAATGCCATAATACTTAAGCATACGAACATGTAACCTCAACAGACATAAGACTAAACGAGCTATTCTATGGATGTTTGTTGTCTTCCTCATGCTAGATAAAGGGGTGATCTACTTGTCAAAGGTAGATCTTGTCATAATCATCCCTTAAAGGGGAATAATCAAGAACCTATATTTGGCACATAGTCATGAGAAAGGAGACTTTATATAAGGACCCCTTGGGTTGAGTCTCCACCTTCAATCTCATTCGGTGCTAAGTCAATATTCCATGAGAATACATACACATATACATGCTTAAAAGGAACATAAGTCTTTTCAAAGCATAATAATGCATACTTAGGTTTAAAGGTAAAATCACATTTCATAATCATGCATACTTTAGCAAAAAAGACAAACCATACTTCAATTCATGCTACATGCATAGAAATAGCTCATACATACTTATGCATGATGGTGTAAACATCCATAATTGCTTAAAATCATATCATAGACATCACGTGATCACATGTCATATCATGACCATATTTCTTGAAATCATAGTCATAATCATAATTGGTCTTAGCCCACATCATAAATCTCATGAAAATCAATGTCCATGCATGCATATGCTATGAGAAATAAGAGAATGACATAGACAATAGAGGTTCATATTTAATATAGCATAAAAAGATGAATCCATGCTTAAATCATAAGGAAATCAACAATTAAAAACATAAATGAGACCAACCATGCTTACATTCTTAAACCAATGAGACATGCATATTCAAACCTTCATAAATAAATGTAATCCAAACATAATATGACTAAAATCATAGTACAAACATCAATTAAACATAACCCATAACTCAATTTAATCAAATCAACACTAATTTAAAATTCCCAAAATCAACCAATAAAATAAGAGGTAAGAAGTTTTTAGGGTCTTCGTGATTGAAAGGAATCATGAATCAATCACTTATACCTTGAATAACTAGAATAATTAGGATGAAATTGACTTGAATTGAAAGCCCACTTGAAATCCTTGCTTGAATCCCCACACTAGACTTTGAAGAGAGAACTAGGAATTATATTCTTGAGCTTGAATCAATAATGAGAGTGAATGAGTGTAAAGAGTGAGTATAATATACAATTTAGGGGCTTAAGATAAGTACCAAGATCCTAAAGTACCTTTAGGATAAACCAAAATTGTGAAAGGATCATTAATGAAACGGACTTTAAAAAGGGTCCAGGGTCCCTTACAAATGCACTACGGACCATACAAATGTTCATTGACCATACAACAGTCGGTGAAAGTGTATCCTTTGACACTTAGAAAAATTTAGGCCAAGGGCATTTTCACTGAAGGCTTCATAGTCCATATAAATGTTCTATGTATCCAAGTTTCGAGATGGTACTTTGACACTTAGAATATATTTTGGAGATGGGTCCTCATGAGATCACACAACTATCGAGGTTGCTTGACCCGTACAATGGTCCATGGTAAGTTGATTAGTTGCACAATGGATTTCAGGCCAAGAGCACCTGCCATGAGCCACTTTCACGACCAGTGGTGAGTACCATCCGGAAGGTCCGGTTCCTAACAAATGTTCCCAAATGGGGGATACTGTAATACCATAGATCTTAATCTAAGACCCGAATCATTCCTTGTATGCATATAGGCTTAACTTAATGACTCTAAGGTAGGACAGATTTCTAGGTATTCAAAGTTTATTACATAGAGTTTGGGGTCATAAGGTTTCTCTTACATCAAGCCAAGCACAAAGGATTCCAATCGGATGAGTTTTGATATGATTTGATATAAGGGTCAAATTCAAATAATTATATCTTTTAGCACATAATGAATTAGGTGGCCCACTACATATCATATCTTAGTGATGTTGCCCAAGCTACACTTTACTTTTTAAGGTTAAAGTGGTCGTTGTCAAGATATATAACCTACACAGTTTAGGGTCGAATTGCATAGGGAATATGGTAGAATCAGAGTAATTTCAAGTAAGTAGAGTAAATTAACCTACCGATCTCCCGAAAGGGGGCGTATTTTGTGGTTTGAAGAAAGTAGACCTAAATTAGAACAAGTGTTGTGAAACCAATGAGAGGAGTAACTAGGGTATTGTATTCCCAATGATTCCCTAACTTGGTATTATCAGATAACTATAATCTTTTCTAGTGTGTTGCATACAGAATGGTAAGTTAAGTTTACCAAACCCTTTAATCCAGTCGAGAGATAAATTTTACTATGTGAATTGATCCATCCCCGCAGTGTGACACCACTAACCCTTACCTATTGTCCCAGTACAACCTCCCCTTTATTGGACGAGAAGAAATCAACTGAATCCTGTTAATTAATCTTTTTTATTATTCATTATTACCTTGATCAAGTCAGTAACAAGATAGGTGAGTTATAACATTGGCCACCATTAAAAAGAAATCAGGATAAAGTGAACTAATTAATACATGCATGTACACTTTCGAAGAATTACGAATTATCTACTTTTACCTTGCTAGTTCTTCATGATTCCCACAACCCTAGTTGTGGATTTAGCTATGAATAATCATTGTAGATGCAAGAATCATGATATGGAATAACATAATTAAGCATTTACAAAGATAAATTTAAGAACAAGAAATCCCAAACTCTTCACAAGAAATCACAAAGTATTGATTAAAATCACAAAGTTATGTTCCAAGTGCTTCTATGCATTTCTCTCTTTGTTTATGGACGTTCTCCTTCATTCTCCACCTAAAATAAGCTAAAAAATCTATTTATAATATAAAATACAAGTTAAAAATAAAATAAAAAAATTGGAAGAAAAATTGGATTTGGCAGGCAATACGGGAAGAGTTACCGGCCATACTAAGTTTTACGGCCTGTAGCTGGATTCGTAGTCTTCAATCTTGAAAATTGGGATAGCTTCTAGGAGACCTTTCTATTGGTTATATTCAGACTTATGACCCATATAGAATTTCATCTAACAAACTTCCAGAAAATCCCAAAATATGACCCTTAAGGCACGAAACCCGATCCATGACTCGTACAAAATTCCATGACTTGTCTGACAGCTCGTGAATACAACTTTAGAAAATATGTCGTTCACTGGATCTCAATCATGAATCCACTCTATGGCTCGTGGAAGTTTTCATGAATCCACGAATCCACTCAGTGTTGCAAATCCTGTAATCCTGAAAAATAAATACAAAAGTACATCAAATCCACTAACATCGCTTCGAGAACACACAAAATTTCAAGTTTTAAGCATCAAAAGTGTTGTATTTTGCCAGCACATAACCCTCACCTTAAAATTGTTGCTTGTGCTTAAGCGACGAACTCAATCTGTATAAGCAGTATGGTAACATAGATACCTCAATCTAATGGCATACATCACCTCCAAATCTAGCACCGTTTCCCATAAAACTCATCATTGCATATTACATAGCTATCAAACAAACCAATGCAGATTAATATATATGATAGTGCAACTATGACAAACAAAATAACCACTGATAAGCAACAATCATTGAAATAGCCTATACCCAATAGTGTAATACAAGTGCCCTTATAAAAAGGAGTCTCATATCCCATTCATGATAGTATTTTCAGATTCAATGCTTAGGACTAAATAAAATCACTCACACCTCATAATAAATATTCCAATATCGTGCTCAATATTATATTCTTTCACCTATACTTATAACTATTGCCTTCGACTACTTGGACTAGGATCACTATAGGATTTTCTTGGCTTATAAGGCAGGCTCATGGGGATTTGGTATGTTTAGGGAACATAGTGACTAATGGCCCTCCTTGACACTGTGTTTCTACACTTTAGTCCTACCAACACTGTCACTTTTCAATTTATTCTCCCTTTCTCCTAGTTCAAACTTTTCTAGGTGCCTTTCATTTTTAGCTCATTGCCTTCTATTTTCACATTCTTTTTCTTTTAAGATCATTATTTAGGCATTCGTTCATTTTTCTTGCACCATAGCACATTTTAATCCCTTTTTCCTGCATCACTAGATTCCACCCCATTTTGTGTGATTACGCTTACACCAGCCACCCTCAACTTAGGCTTTTGGCCTGAGTCGAGGTGCACAATATCAAATCTATGAACCGGGCCACTTTTGGTAGCCATCCTCAACTTAAGCTTTTCTTTTGCCTCAGTCAAAGTGCACAATATTCAAGGAAGGACCAAAGGCCAATTTCAGGATCTCACATTTGATAAGGCTAGGTTACTTAGGTTTTTACAAAGAGAAGGGTACATGCAAGGTTCAAATATTGAGATCAAGGGATACATTACACATTTGGTTGGTCATTTAGGCTAAGTGGACTAATATGAACAATGGCCTAAGATCCTCTCCTAACCAACTAACCTACAATCTAAGTCACAGTAACAGGACAAGTTCTAAATTGAAGCATAGTAGAAGAATTAAGCAAAGAAAGCTTACACACACATGACACTGATTACACTATCAATACGGACTCTCATATCATGTTATCATCATAATTAACCCTCACTTATCAGAACAAACACTGCCAACAATCAATGTCGCATGATTGTTATCAAGACGACCTAACAAAATTTTGATGGGTATCAATTCTCACATAAAAACTAACATATGTCATAGTCTTCAGTACTACAAGGTACTAATACTACCTATACATCCTAAACTTGCCAATTCAATAGAAAATAAATGTCCTTAGGGAAAGAACATAGTCAGGAAAACCCCTCAGAGTCAAAGTTAGGATTGTTATAGGCTATAGTTACTCAAACTTCACCGAGACCTAAAACTACCCACACCCCATCGAAACAAGTTTGCATTATCATCAATGCACAAAATCTAATAGTATCAATGCATAGGGGACAAAAAATATAACTGGGCACCTAAGCATTGGTCTGTGGCTGAGTATGACCACCCTCAACCTTCCCGGTGGTCTCCTCAGCAGAAGCAGCATGTCTAGAAGGTCCATCACCCATCATCCTCTCTATATCACATGTCTGTGCTATTGCCTCATCCTGTATGGAGCAAAGTCGTGCAAGCTCAAACTACTCCTCTATGTCATCCTCGCTTCTAGCCTTGCGGAATCTAGATCATCAGCGTAGGGGTGCTTTTTGAGGGAAGAGAGTGGTGTATCCTCAAGGGAAAACATGTCAACAACACATTAGTGGGATCGACTGGTGGAAGAATAATCAGTGCTACTACTGCTGCCCTCATCCTGGAGAGGAGCTACAGGATCTCCGTTTGAATAGTTGTCATGTGTACAGGCTGGGCTGAACTAAGGCTCTGCTCTACTTGCCTCTCAAATGCATCAAAGTGGTTGTGTACTAGTGTGAGTTTCTCCTGAATAGCCATCACACAGTATGTCTGTATATATGTCTCAGCCTCTGAGATGGCCTGCTGAAACCTAACGTTGAATCTGCTATAACAACTGAGTCAACTAGGACTCAGTGTGTGGTTGCCTCTGCTCTAAGCTTAAATAGATACAGCTGACACGTATATCATGCCAATGGGTACTGACTGTAAGTACGACTTTTGGTGCAATAGTCGTAGTTGTGGGACCTCTCTCTATATCAGTCTCGGTCGATGGGAGCCCCTCAGTAATGGGGGAAGCAGTGGTGGAAGAAGATGGAGGCTCAGACGGAGGCTTTGGCGAACATCTCTGGCATCTAGACTAGAGGGCATGGTGCTCGTTGGAGGGTCACCAGAATCTCATCATCCTTATTAAACTTGCATCCAATGTCCTGTAAACCTCGATCAAAGAGTCCAAGTGACGAAGGAAAAGCCCTCAAAATATCAAGCACGGGAAAGGGATGGAGGTGGACCTCTTTAAGGCTGCCTCATGGATCAGCTCCGCAATCAAGCGAGCGCAATTTATGTCATAGCTAGGTAAGATGCTAGTAACTGGTATCGTATGGTCTGGCATCAGGGTATTATCAGCAGGTGTGGGCTAAATCCACGATCTTACCACAGCCCATGAAAATTTACCGGTGAAGCTGAGGAATGCCTTCACTATGGGCGCTAATGAAGTAGATACCCCTTTAGGATCCTAGCCCTGCTCAGTAATATGGTCGGTTACCCATCTCATCAAAGCAGCCTTGCGGGCCGAAGCTCTTATCAAGACCTTGTCCTAAGGTTTCCCCAATCTGTGGTCAAACTTAGGTGTGGTCTTGGAGGCCTAAGATATGGCGGATGGTGGCGTCTGATATCGCAACCTATACTCCCCTCACCTTTGTATGTGTCTAATAAGTTTAAGTGAGGGGTCTCTTCTCATTAGGGAGAAAATCTAGGATAGTCGCGGCACAGGATGCAAAGAATTCTCAAACCATCGGTGAGAAGTACTTCCCTGATGGTGCTGTCAGGCACTGGAGTCTATATCAGGAAATGATGTCTTGGATCCAGGGAATACTATCTAGCCCTAAGGTGATAATTCGAGGCTCCTTGAATATGGAGCAGGCTGGTTGGCCCCGCTCATCCTGTTATACATTATCCTAGTAGATACACTTCATGCCTCGTATGCATCACAGATTAGATAAGGCATTTAAAGGTGAGGGTGGTGTTTGGGGTGTTGAAGGTGACTCAAAGCCTGACTCCTCTCTAGATCAAAACTCGAATCCCTCTCTGGAGGGAGTCATCTGTATCAAAGTGTTGTCCCTGTCACCTTCCGCGTTAGACTGGAGAGGGTGGACTACGATGACCTCAGTCTGGGGCTGTCATGATTGTCTAGGAGTAGCCCATCTCTATGATTGCTTTGTGCCCATATCTGATTGGACACTGAGGTCCTCTAAAGATCCGCTGGCCTCAGAACTGCCCTGGGCCTCCAAGGACTCATCTCGTAAGCGTCACTGCATCGCTAAATCTCACTCTTCCTTGATATTAAGGCCATGGTACCTGAAATGCACACATTTAACATTATGATTAGCCCAATAAGTACAAGAATGAAAAATAAGAACTTATTAGAATTGGCGACAGATGAGAGTTTTAAGGCTTGTTTATGGGTCATAGTAAAAACTATGAGTCGTAAAAAGCCTTTGTAGATGGTAAGGTACAGTCAACTTGGTTATTGGAATTATATCTACGAGACCAAGTATGACTCGTAGAATATTCTATGGGTTATAGACTGAGTTGTATATGTGGTTCCAAGCTTAAGGTTTTTCAAGTATTACCCTACGAGGACTGTCTACAAGCCATAGGCTAAAATATGGCTAGTAGAAGGTCTCATCTGGTGGAGTCTTAGAAACCCCAGGCTACTGGATCTTCTTACGAGGGGCAACTACAACTCGTGGACTATTTCATGAGCTGTATAAGACCCTCATGGTGTAAAAATTTCAGTAACTTGGGTTTTCTAAGCCCATCAAGTGGGTCTAAAAATGAACTCATCTACAAACCACAACAAATATGTTTAGCATCGAAGCAAAACTTTTATGCACTAAGATAATCACAACATATTTCCTAGTTCCCCACATGCTATAATTATACATTACCTCATCAAATGTAATTTTACACATTCACACAACAATTTGACACCCATTTGATAGTTAGAAATTATGCACACACACGCAGTAACATGTTGTTTTTTGAATAATGATTTCCATGTAATTCTAATGACATGTGACTATGTGATTTTTCATGCAACACATTCAAACATGACACAGCCACATACACATTCTAGCATTCACATCATTCAAGTTAATGACAACTACTCAATCAAGGTTAAGCACATAATATATCATGCACAAGGGCAACAACCTTTAGAATATCGTACCCATCAATAATTCTAACCTATGATATCAATTTCGGTAGTACAAGAAAATTAGAGCCAAAACCTTTTCAAATTTGGATCACAAGATTGAAAAATTGAATAAGGAAATCGAAATGGCTAAAACCCTAGGTACTGAATTATCGCTGAAAAGTTGCCGAAAAAATTAGATGGTTCCTGGATGGTGGTCAGAGTTATCGTGTTAGGGGATTACGTAGGGTATATTTGGTAATTTTGACAAGAATAAGGGGTAAATTAATTTACCTCTCCTGTTATATATTGATGGGGTCAGGTAAAAGTTGGGCCTAGGCCCTATGAAACCCCAACTATGGGCCGTAGAAATTTCTACGGTCCATAGAACTTGGTCTCGTGGAGTGCTAAAATCCTAATTTGGGAAATTAGCTTCACAGATACGTCTATGGGCCATAAATAGACATATGAATTGTAGATGGATTGTAGAGGCCCCTAACAATTAGACACCTTTAGGGAACTTACCTAGGGTCCACGGGCCCCACTAATGGCTCATAGTTTTATGTACGGGGCCATAAAGTTGGTTCATGAGCTAGAGTGCATAATATGTTTTCTCACTGAAAGTGTTTTACAAGTTAGTGTATGTGTCATGGTGTGAACCACAACCTATAGAACCGGTCGTAAATGCACTTCTTGTTGCTTATTCAGCCAAGATGGCTGACTTGGTCTTGTACCTACACATCCTTCACAAAACACATTGTTACCCTATATGGCACCAGTTTAAAGTCCAAAAATTACAATAAAAATGCTAAAATTAAACTACCTACAAGTCTAAAAAGCTAAGAATTAAATAAGAATACTGCTATTACATCAAATATCTTGGATTGCCTCCCAAGTGGTGCCTGATTTGTTGTGGCGCCATGACTTGAACAACTTGGTTACAAAGAATTTACCAAGTACCTAAACTTCCATCTTCAAGTCATCGGGCCTCTTCATTGACCAACCGATGATAAGGGCAGCTTCTTCATCATTCAATTGAAATTTGAGTTTTCCTGATTCCATATCCTCTAGTACCTGCTTAGTAGCTAGGAATAGCCTTCCCAAGATGATTCAGACTTTAAAATTGACTTCACAATCAAGGATCACAAAGTCTACACGAATATGAATTTCTCCACTTTGACAAGGATGTCATATAATATCCCACAGGCTTTTTTACCATTCGGTCAACCATCAACAATTGCATGCTCGTAGGAGTGGGGGCTTCAAAGCCTAAATTTTTGAACATCATAAGGGGCATCAGATTGATGCTAGCACTTAGATCATATAATGCCCTTGCAAACTCAACATATTCGATGATGTAGGGTATGGTGAATGCTCTGAGATCTTCTCGCTTCTACACTACGGACCTTGTTGTTATTGCACTGCAATGTTGAAGCTCTTGGGAGATCTCCTGGCTCACAGTCTGCTTCTTTGTAACCAAGTCCTTCATGAACTTTTCATATCCAGACATCTTCTCCAATGCTTTAGTGAGAGATATGTTTATGGAAAGTTGCTTCAGCATGGAGATGGAGTGCTGGAATGTACCTTCATCTTCCTTCTTTGTCTTTAAGGGAAAGGAGGGGGAGGCCTAGGAATAGGTCTCACTTTCTGTGGCATCATTGTTGCATCACTCACCCCATCCACGACACGAGCATCTCTAGTCCATACATCTTTGCTCTCAACTATCTTCTCACAAACATCATCATCATTAATCAGCATCAGAGGTTCAATGGTCTATTTGCCGCCACGACATCCCTACATACACAGCCCTTCCTTCTTCAGGTTTTGAACTGCGTTTCTAGGCAATATAGCTTTCTAGCACTGGTTCGATTGAGTCAATATTTGATCTAACTTTTGCTCCAGTTGCTTGATAGCAACAAAGCGAGACTCGATTCTTTGATTAATACTGGAGATTTTAGATTTCATGCCCTTCAAGATCTCATCCTAAGCGTCAATTTTCTTCAACAGTTGGTCAAACATCTCCTCAATTTGAGAGATACCAACACTTGAATCTTGATTGTATAGTGGCACATATGGACCATTTCTGTAAACATCCCTTCCCCCAATCAGTATCTCTATACTGGCCCTGTTCTTATCATAGCAACATCCTCGATTATTGCCTCTGAAAACACCATCCTTGTTAAAGTTTGAACCTTGGGTTCCTTGGCCTTAGCACTAGTAGTCTTGATTGGACCCTTAGGCATTGTTCCAAAACCTATTACTTGATTAGTGACAAAACCTGTGTCCTCCTCATAGTATGGCTCCTCATACATGGGGGCTCATGAAGGTTTATGAGCTACTGCACTCACACATTCTTGTCTTTTCTTCATCAACAACTCCATATTGGTACTAATACAAGAAAGCTCTTGCATGATATCCTTATTTATCTTTTCTTGCACCAAACTAGTACTAAATGTGAACGAGCTCTTAGTTGTTGACTTACCCCTCATCCCCATGCATGATTAATCTTGATCACTTTCTCCAACCTTTCAACAATCATTAAAATAGATGATCTAGACACGAACCTCCCATGATAGTGTCAACAACAACTTGGCTATTTTCATCTAAGGATCAATAGAAGATTTCCACCAAGGTGTCATTAACGATCTTGAGGTCAAGGACACTCCTCAGGCGCTTTGTAAACCTTTCCCAAGTAGTGCTGATAGAATCACTAGTCAACTACTTGAAGTTGTTGATTTGATCCTCAACTTTAGCTTCTTCGATCTAGGAAAGAACCTTTCCAAAAGGCCTTCTGCAGTTCTTCCCAGCTGGTGATTGAACTCTATGGGAGCTCGGATGACCATAGTGTTACATCACCTGTTAGAGACAATGGTAAAACACAAAGCCAGACCACATCTATGGACGGGTTTTGGCTTCTCATCATGCTCTTATAGATGAAGAAAATGTTATGTAGATGTCTATTTGGATCCTCTGATTGGTAGGCCCATGAATAACCCATGATTTTCCAGCATTTGTAGTAACCCACTTGAAATAGCAAACTTTGTATCATCTGGTAGTAGAGGTAACACAATAGCTCCAGTGATATCCATCGTCATAGGGTCAAGTAGATATTGATTCCATGCATGAGCCGCATCTTGAACATCTTATGGTGGTGGATTAACATATTCAAGTAGAGGTGGGTTATTACCGTCATTGTTCAGGTTCAGTGCTGCATTCACTTCCTCATTTGCAGCACTGTTTGCATTGTTCTGGGTCATTCTTCTTAGTGTCTTTTAGATCTCAGGGTCAAACGAAGTCAAGGGTATGCCTTGACTTCGGGTATTGTGCATACACTACATTGACACACTGAAACAAAACAAAAACAACAATAAGCATAAAATGAGGGAAATAAAGATTAACCCGAATTACTCAAATTAAACCAGTCTATCCATATTCCCTAATAATAATACCAAAATCTTGATATTGCCTAAGCTACAGCTTCTTTTTGAAGGTTAAAGCAGTCGTTATCAAGATATATAACGTAACTAAGGTTAGGGTCAAATTCCACAGGGAAAATGATAGACTCAGAGTAATTTCAAGCAAGTAGAGTGAATTAACCTACTTATCTCCCGAAAGGAGGGTTGTAGTTTGCATAAAGTAAACCTAAACTAGAGTAAGTGTTGCGAAATCAATAAGAAGAGTAACTGGGGTATTGTATTCCCCATAATTCCCTAACTTGATATTACCAGATAATCGTAATCGTTTCTAGTGTGTTGCATGCAGAATAGTAAGTTAAGTTTACTGAACCTTTTGATCCAGGCGAGAGGTAAATTTCACTTCATGATTTGATCCATCCCCGTAGTGTGACACTACTAACCATTACCTATTGTCCTAGTACAACCTCCCCTTGATCCAGTTTGATTGATTAGACAAGAAAAAATTAATCGAATCCTGATAATAAATCTCTTTTTCCATTCATCACTACCTTGATCCAATCAGTAAAAACTAGGTGAGTTTTAACATTGGCCTCCATTAAAAATCAATCAAATGAAGAGAATTAATTAATACATACATGCACACTTTTTAAGAATTATGAATTATCTGGTCTTACCTTACTAGTTCTTCATGGTTTTCACAATCCTATTTGTGAATTTAGTTATGCATAATCACTATAGATGCAAGAATCATGATATGGAATAACATAATTAAGTACTTACAAAGATGAATTTAAGAACAAGAAATCTCAAACTCTTCACAAGAAATCACAAAGTTGTGTTCCAAGTGTTTCTATGCACTTCTCTCTTTGTTTGTGATCGTTCTCCTTTATTCTCTACCTAAAATAAACTGTAAAACCTATTTATAATTACTAAAATACAAGTTCAAAACAAAATAGGAAAACTGGATTGGAAAGGCAATACGGGCAAGGTTACGGGTCGTACTAAGTTTTATGATCCGTACTTGGGCTTCGTAGTCTTCAATCTTTAAACTTGGGCACAACTTCTGTGAGGCATTTATTGGGTCCGTATTTAGACTTACGACCCATATAGGGTTTCATCTGACACTTTCTAGAAAATAATAAAATGTGATCCTGAAGGCCCTAAACCTAATCCACGACTCGTACAAAATTCCACAACTTGTTTGATAGTTTGTGAATGCAACTTTAAAAACTATACCCTTCACTAGATCTTAACCACGAACCTATCTATGTCTCGTCGAAATTTTCACAGCTCATAGAGTGCTTCAACATCATAAAAAATGTCGCAATTGCAACACTTAGCCCACAATCTTGCCAAATCCTGTAATCCTGAAAAATAAACACAAAAACATATCAAACCCACTAACATCGCTTTGAAAATATACAAAATTCTTTTAAGTATCAAAAGTGTTGTATTTTGATAGCACATCATATAGGTGCTTGAATTATCTTTCTGATGCATCCAATCCACCTTATTTCGAGTTTGGAGTAAAACATTATGATCATTTTATTAAAGCCTATCTGTGCTGTAAAAAAAGTGATAGTCAGTTTGAGCACTGAAGGCATTCAGTGCACGCCAAATTGACCGCTGAATCACTTCTAAAATTTTTAAAAACTATAAAAATAGGCGGTCTGAAGGCACATCGAATGGTTCAACGATGAGACCTCTTGACTACCTTTTTTGCCACCGGGACACTTCAAAGAACATTTTTTTACTCTTGATGATATTTTTACATTTGCAAATGGTATTTTTCAAACCAATTTACCTAAATACACTTTTTTAAGCCTATTTTCGTTCCCTAAATAACCTTCTCCTTCACTCGTTCCAAACTTTCTCTCAAGGAAGAAGACCCAAATCCTCAATTGAAGCACAAACTTCAATTTCTTCCAAGCTTTTCATCAAATCCAAGATTCTCTTCAAGTTTCTTTTCTATTTTGCTCTGAGATACATTGTTTCTTCATCCATGGGTCCTTCCATCCATAGATCCCAAAACTCTTTTCTTTTTAAATTAAATTTCTTGGTTTCAAGTAATATTTCGTTATAGGTATTTTCTATTATTCATTATATGCATGATTGAAGTTGGATTTCATCAAGTATAATTTTATTATGCATGAACACCTATCGGGTCTAATATTATGAATGTATCATGGTTCTTATATTATGCATACTATGATATCTTGAAAAGCTATGAATGATTGTGGATTTTTGAATGGTTTTCATGATACTCAAATTGGAGGTTTTTCTACAATGTTGGTGGGTTGCTTTCAATGATTTCTAAATTACTATGCTTTACTCTACTCATGTCCCATAGTCTTGAATTACATGATTTTAAGTTCAATTTCATACACCCACTATATTTTGACAAGATTACATGACAAGGTTTCTTATGTTGATGAAAGGTTTATTACAAATATGCAAGACAAGTATGTTATGATGATTTTGAGGGCTACCATGTATTTTATGAACACATGAAAGTTCCTATGATTTGATAAATATGATTTTAGACCTATCGTCAATTTCTTACCCTCATGTAAAAGGTAAATGCCCACTTGAAGGGGTCAAGTATTTGGAATGAGCTACTCTTATTATGATGATAGGTTTTTACAAGTTATGATTAAACTTATGCTTATGTTACATATTCCATGGGACTAGAATTAGCACCGAATAGGATGTAGAGTGGAGGACTTTTCTAAATGGTCCTGATATAAAGCTTTACTTCTCATAACTATGTGCCACCATAGGTTTGTATTTTTTTTCCTAAATGGGTGCTCCTATTTTATTTGTGAGGAAGAAATATTGGTCACTTCGGGTATGTATTAACTATCGATAATTTAACAAGATGACCTTAAAGAATAAGTATCCATTACTAATGATAGATTACTTGTTTGATCAGTTGCAAGGTGTTACTGACTTCTCCAAAATTGATCTTCATTTTTGTTATCATTAGTTCAGGGTAAGGGAATGTGATATCCCAAGACAACATTTTGGACTGGGTATGGGTACTTTCAGTTCATGATGATGTCATTTGGGTTGACTAATTCTACAACGGTGTTTATGGACCTCATGAATCAGATGTTCAAATTGTTCCTTCATACTTTTTTGGTTGTCTTCACTGATGATATTATGATTTATTCTCCAAGTGAGCAAGAGAACATAGATCATTCGAGGTTGGTGCTTCAAACTTTGAGGGACAAATAGTTATTTTCAAGTTCAGTAAATGTGAGTTTTGGTTAGATGAAGTAGCCTTCCTTGGCTATATGGTATCCGGTGATGGCATTAAAGTTGATCCAAAGAAAACTAAGGTGGTGAAGCATTATCCTAGACCATTGTCTCTTTAAGATACTCAAAGTTTTCTTGGGTTTGGTTATTATAGGACGTTTGTTGAAAGTTTCTCATCCATTGTTTCACCTTTGATTAAGTTGACTCAAAAGAAGGCGAAATTCTAATGATTGGACGAATATAAGAGAAGCTTTCAGACTTTGAAGGATTGACTTACATCGGCTCTTTTTTTGACCCTACCAGATGGATAGGTTTGTGGTATACTGTGATGCTTCTTGTATTGGTTTTGGTTGTGTGCTAATGAAACATGACAAGGTCATAACATATGAATCTAGATAACATAAACTACATGAGCTAAATTATCCAACCTATGATCTTTAGTTAGCATGGCAGGTGTTGATTTGAAGATTAGGCAACACTATCTTTATTGGGTTCACATTGATGTATGCATCGACCAAAAGAGCCTCCAATATATGTATGCCCAAAGAGATCTCAACTTGAGGCAAATGAGATGGTTGAAAATTCTCAAGGACTATGACATGAGTGTGCAATACTATCCAGGCAAGGCCAATGTTGTAGCTGAAGCTCTTAGTAGGCTATCTATGGGTAGTGTGGTTTATGTTGATGATGCCAAGAAGATGTTTGTGAGGTATGTCCACCGTTTGGACAGATTAGATATTATATTAGTTGATTTTAATGTTGGTGGTATCTCGGTGTATAATGGGGCAAAATCTTTTATGGTTATTGATGTTAAGGCAAAATATCACATGGGCCCATCATTAGTTGAATTGAAGAAGTTGGTAGCCAAAAAGCAGATAGAGGTTTTATCCTAAGAGGAGATGGTGTACTTTGGTATTGATGTATGCCTCAACATACCTTAAAAACATTAAGAAGTATAGTGGTCGTCATCGCACATTTACCCAACAATAAGTCGGGGTCAAATCCATATGGAATGGTTGGTCAAGATTAGAAGTATTAATTTGAACTAAAGGTTTGTAGCATTAATAAAAGTGTTTGCAACTAACATTTATCTAATAAATGATTTCTATACTTGAATTAAGACAAATAATTAGGAGATATGTCAGGGGCGTATTAACATGGGACAAGAATTTTACAAATGGGTCTTATAACTTGAATTAATGTGTCGATTAAATGTGAGTAGGCTAGAATTTTTTTAACCACTATTTTTATCAGACAATAGCAGTGTATCACATGGATTTATGACATATTCATATGTAAAATTGCACTAGAACACACTTCACCTAAGCAATTTATAAGTAAACCATCTACTATCTTAGTTGTTGAATCCTGATCAGGCATTCAAACTAAAGCCACAATATTTCAAGATGTCATTTTATTAGCCACTTCAATCATTCATAACTAATGAAATAATTGAAGATCTAAACATAACCAAGAGTTTGCAACCTCAAGAATTCAATTAAAATATAACAATGAATATGAAGTCACTTCAATCAGTAGCAAAATATTCAAAATAGATAAGACCCAGTTATAAATCAAGTACCCATGCCAATTACACACACTTAACAATAAGGGTTTTAGCCTGACATGAATAAAAGATAAATTGAGTATTGAAATCAGCTTCCATTGTAATGGGTGAAGTGTAATACAAGGAATTACAAAGAAACTTTCTCTTTTTGCTCCAATTTCTCTTCCCCAAGTTTGGTTTCCAAACCTCTTCTCAAAAACTGAAGTACTTTTTCTCTCTAGAAGGAATGTTCAGTGTACTCTCTATGAAATGTTCTTAATTGTGTTCTTTGAAGTACTATACAAATTAGTCTTCTAATAGTATATTTTATACCCACTACAAAATTAGCTCAATTTGTCCATGATTCATCAATTTGCATTCAAGTTCGTCCATAGCCAAACACTTCAGCGATCCACCCATTGTGTACTTGACCGTCTTTTATATCATTTGATGTTGGCCTTGTTCTGTGTTACACTAGGCAATGGGACTGTGCATCATTGAACATATTCGGTGATCCACTGAACCTTCACTAATGTTGCCTGTTTACTCTGCATTTGAGGGGTTGCACTCTGCAATATTAGGTAGTCAGTGTCAAACTTTGGCGATCCATTGAATTAGTTAGCGACATCGTTTTTTCCTGCCTTTTGGCTCTTTTGTTCCATTGTCCTTCCATGCACTTTCATCCCCAATTATAGCATCAACTACACACATTAATATGTATATGACGCACAATAGTACATTGAGAACAATATTTTCTTGCTTTTTAAGCTCTATATGAGTCCAAAATATGGACTCATCAACACTCCCAACTTGAACTTTTCCTTTCCCTCAAGAAAATCAAATATCAATCAATCCAAAGCACAATGCTTGTAAGTAGGGCCATAAGGAACAGCATATACATTTTTCCCTTTGTCTTCAATCTTCAAAACTTCTATAAACCACTTATGCAATTTTGAAGCTTCAAATGATGACTAAAGAAGTTCTTAAGAAAAAGTTGTGCTCACAATTGCCAATGTGATTGATAATCACTACCCAAAAACAACATCACTTGCCCTCACAATAAAGAAGATCCTTATGCACATACGATCATGACATTAATTGTCATGGTCCAAGTCTAGGACCTAGACGTGAAACGGCGAATGGGAGCCCGAAGGGACCCCAAACAACCTTTTAATATATCATTGCACATCATTCGTCGCGAAAAAAATTAAACGAAATAATTAGAATAGAAACAAGGGAAAAAGGGGATACAGGGAAACTTTCATAACATAAACATCAAAACAGGAAAGTCAAGGCTCAATACATAACATGTACAACAATACCTCTCAAACTTAGATAAGAGCGGGGGGCCAAGACAAGCAACCGGACTCACCTTCATAGTCAATAAATACATAAAAGAAAGATAGTGTTAGTACATAGCATGGGTTCATAAACATTGTCCTTGGAATGGAGGACTCACCAACTAGCTTGAGAGAAATCGTACTAGCCACGTGGAGGAAAATGCTCAAGTGGCGCTCCGGTTCCTACATGGTGACGTCATGTAGGCATAGAGTATGCATTAGTATGTTGGAATGTATTAAATATGTAGGATGCAATGCAACAAGAGATAAGCAACATAATCAAAATGCATAAGCATAGGCAATAAGTAGCATACAACAATATGGCATACATGAAAGATGCTTAAAGTAAGTCATGCTTACAAAGAACATAATACATGTGCAAGAAGAGACCATCATTATAGAATTCATAGTCTATTGAGGTACCAACCCCTCAATTGGTTAGTGGATTGTCTCACCCTACCACCCATAGTGATTGAGGTATCAACCCCTCAACCCAGTTTTCAACATACAAACCCCTAGATTGGTTGGTGAATTGTCGCACCTTACTACCCATGGTGATTGAGGTACCAACCCCTCAACCCGGTTATCAAGGTACAAACCCCTCGACATGGTTACCTGAGCTCACAATCCCCCGAATGAGACATGGTCAACTCCCAACACAATACAGGAGAATATCATATACATACATTCCTTTCATCATCATAAAGTCATTCAACTCATAAAACATGCATTGCACCTTCAATTCCTCAGGAAATCATAACCAGAATTTTATTAATATTTGGCGAGTGTGTAGTGCTAGTGTAAAACCATGCAATTTATGGATGAAATCATGTAGTAAAATTCAATGTAAAACCATCCATCAATACTTGGTAACACCCTCAAGCAATATACATCAAAACCCTTTATCGAATCTCAATATAGATCTTATATTTATAGCACAAAATACGCTAAAACAGTCACAATTTCATGAAACCCCAACATAGTTCATAGTCTAATTCATAATAAGTAAGTCCAATAAGTAAATCAACTTGAAATCATGCAATTTAGGTAAAAATGAAGCTTGGGTTTCATGGGAGAAAGGAACCCATGAATGAAACCAACATACCTTAGCATTGGAGAATTTCTTGATGAAGATTTGAATGGAGACTTGAAGCTTGGATGAATTCCTTAAGATCCGAAAGAGATTTGGACACATGAATTTTGAGAGAAGTATTGGTCTAAGGGTTTGAGAGAGTATTGGGGAATGTCTTGGATGATATGAAGGTGAAATATGGCTATGCATAGGTAATTTCACGCATGGGAAGATTTAGGCCCAAGACCCAAAAGCCTCAGGCTGAGATAAATCACTGGCAAGAAAATACACAGGTCTATGTCTGGTCCAGGACGAGGACCTATCGCGGAGGCAATTTAACGCTGGTTCGCGATGGAGGTGCATCGCAGACAGACACTGATAAGAGATTTTTGGAAAATCGAAATTGCGATTCATTTGCTCTAAAATTGGGGTTAGATGCATTTCCCACTCAATTATTTCCCTTGATCAAGAATATGATGTCAAATTTTTGATATCATATACTAATTTTAAGATATATAGAAATTACAATTCTGGGCACTTCGAAGGCACATTTTTCAGGCACTTTTTGGGTTGTTTCAATATCTCCTCCTTGGGAACATTCATCCATGAATATCAAAGAAAGGCATGTGAGAGACGTAAACATGATAATTTCAGCCTACATAAGGATGCAACAATGTGCTTAAATATCATTTCAAAAATCTCAACATATGTGTAAAATCATCATGAATTATTCAATTTAAACATGAATGTCTGCAATGACATGAGAGCTAAACTTAAGACTTGAGATCGTATAGTGGACATAGAATTAGTACCTTAGACTTGAGTAAAATGGAAGAGATAAGGATATCACTTTTGCATGTCCTCTTCAGTCTCCCATGTAGCACTTTCTACTTGTTGATTCCTCTAAAGAAGCTTAACGAAAGCCACATTCTTGTTCCTCATTATCTTCATTTGTCTATCCAAAATCTGAACTGGAACCTCTTCATAAGTCAAGTTGTCTTCAACAACACTCACAACATCAAGAGGCACAAGAGCACTAGGGTCTCTCACACATTTCCTCAACACGGATACATGAACGACCGGATGAGCCGAATCCATCTCACTAGGCAATTGCAACTCATAAGCTACCTTGTCAATCCTCCTCACTACCTCATAGGAGCCCATATATCTTGGACTCAACCTTCCCTTCTTACCAAAATGAACCACACCCTTTATGGGCGGCACCTTCAAATAGACCCAATCACCAACTTTGAATTCAAGATCCTTTCTCCTCTCATCGACATAGGACCTTTGATGACTTTTGGGTCGTCTTCAACCTTTCTCTAATTATCCTAACCTTATTAAGAGCCTCCATAACTAGATTTGGTCCCAAAAAAGCCACCTCTCTAACCTCAAACCACCACACTGGTGATCTACAACGCTACCATAGAGAGCCTCAAAAAGGGGTCATACCAGTGCTAGAATGATAGCTATTGTTATAGGCAAACTCAATCAATGGAAGGTGATCATCCCAACTACCCTTAAACTCCAAACACACAAGCCCTAAGAATATCCTCAAGTATTTGGATAGTTCTTTCGGCTTAGCCATCCATTTGAGGGTGAAAGGTCGTACTAAGTTGAACTCTTGTACCAAGACCCCTTTGAAAGGACCTCCAAAAATGTGAAGTAAATTAAGCACTACGATATGATATAATAGACAAAGGAACCCCATGCAACCTCACCAAGTTATGAATGTACAACTGTATCATACTCTTCAGCCCCATATGTGGTCTTAACCGGTGGAAAGTGAGTAGATTCCATCATCCTACCAACCACAACCCAAATGGAATGAAAACCTTTTATAGTCTTGGGCAACCCAACCACAAAATCCATATTAATCAACTCCCACTTTCAAGTAGGAATCTCCATATCTTGGGTTGAGCCACCCGACCTTTGATGTTCAGCTTTGACTTGTTGGCAACTATGACAACTGGAAACAAATTTGGCAATGTCTCTCTTTGTACCTCCCCACCAAAATACATCCCTCAAATCTCTATACATCTTGGTAGAACCAGGTTGAATATAATAGGAAGAACCATGAGCCTCATCAAGAATCTTTTCCCTCGAGTCATCAACACAAGACACACACAATCTACCTTGGTATCTAAGGGCATCATCTCCCCCTTGGGAGAAAACCTCCACCTTACCATCTTTTACTGATGCCTTCAATTCTAACAAAGCGGGGTCAAGATCCTGCTTAGCTTTCACCTCCTCAACCAATGAAGATTTAGAGCCTTCAACTACCACAAAACCCTCAATATCCACCTCTTCCAACCTAACTCCCAATCTAGCCAGCTGATGGACCTCCATAGCCACCCCTTTGCCACCATCACTAACATATACTAGGCTACCTGTAGACACCCTACTCAAAGAATCGGCCACCACATTAGCCTTACCGATATGGTAATACACATTCATATTAAAGTCCTTAAGAAGTTCTAACCACCTTCTTTGTCTCAAATTGAGTTCTTTTTCAATGAAGATGTATTGGAGACTCTTATGATCGGTGAACACATCAACATGCACCCTATACAAATAGTGACGCCAACTTTTCAAAGAAAAGACCATGGCGGCTAATTCAAGATCATGGGTAGGATAATTCTTCTCATATACTTTGGGTTTTCTAGAAGCATAGGCCATCACCTTACTATTTTTCATCAACACACACCCAAACCAACCCTTGAAGCATCACAATACACAACAAACCCTTCTAGCCCATCTGGTAGTGATAATATAGGAGCGAACACAAGCTTATTTATCAATTTTTAGAAACTCCTTTCACACTCCTCGATCCACACAAATTTGGCTTTCGTTTGAGTCAACTTGGTCAAAGAAGAAGCAATAGAAGAGAACCCATTCACAAACCTCCGATACTAACCTGCTAAGCCCAAAAAGCTTCTAATATCCGATAGGATCAATGGTCTAGGCCAATTTCTAATCACATCCGTCTTTTTAGGATCCACCTTAATACCGTCCCCCCCATATGACCTAGGAAAACCTCCTTCAACCAAAATTCACACTTCTCATACATAGCATACAACTTCTCTTCCCTCAATCTTTGTAGCACTACCCTCAAATGATTCTTATGCTCCTCCTCACTATGTGAATAGATCAAAATATCATCAATGAAGACCACAACAAATAACTCAAGGTAGGGTTTAAAGACCCTATTCATAAGATCCATGAAGATAGTCGGTGCATTGGTCAACCCAAAAGATATCACAACAAACTCAAAATGCACATACCTAGTCAGAAAGGCCGTCTTAGGAATATCACACTCCCTCACCTTCACTTAATGGTAGTCAGACTGAAGATCAATCTTAAGGGAAGCGACTAGCCTCTTGTAATTGGTCAAACAAATCATCAATCCTTGGAAGAGGATACTTATTCTTTATGGTGACCCTATTAAGTTATCGGTAGTAGATACACAATCTAAGGGACCCATCTTTCTTCTTCACTAACAATACCGATGCACCCAAAGGTGATTCTCTAGGCCTACTGAAACCTTTCTCCAACAAATCCCTCAATTTCTCTTTCAACTCCTTTAACTTTGCAGGTCCATACAGTAAAGGGGAATAGAAATGGGTTGAGTATCGAGAAGGAGGTTTGTACCAAAATCTATTTCCCTTTCGTGAGGACTCCACATGCCTAACCCTCAAAGATGATAAACACACCCCTTAGAGATCAACTTATAGGCTTTAATGCAAGAGATGAATCTACCCTTGACCACTACATCATGACTCTCCTACTCAAGAAAGGGTTCATTTAGCAATTGGATTTGACCCTATAGGTTCTATAATCAATAGAGACATAATATGTATGCAACCAATCTATCTCAAGTATGACATCAAAATCCACCATTTCCACTTCAACAAGATCACAAGGCAATATCTTATGCAAAATGCAAATGGGACAATTTCTATAAACTTTTCTAGCAACAATAGATGCACCAATAGGAGTAGACACCTCATAATACTCACACAACAATTCGGGCTCAACATGAAACTTTTTGGCAACAAAAAGAGTAACAAAAGAAAGAGTAGCACCTGGATCAATCAATGCATACATATCAAAGTCAAAGACTTTTAACATACCAATGACAACATTAGGAACCTCCTAAAACCCTAGCCTCCTTTGGAGTGCATAGAACCAATTCTTCCTTGGGGCACCATCTTGTTGACCACCTCTCTCCAAAGGAACCACATTTGCACCTTGTGGACAACCTCCTTGCCCTTATTGCGGTTGCGAGGATAATTAGTCTTTTTGTGACTCACTTCCCCACATCCATAACATGCATTAGTGTCTCTCAAACATGGGCCCCCATGACCCCTACCACATTTTGAACACACATTATTAGGAACCACAACACCAACACCTTGGGCCCTTGGGAAGTCATTGGCCAACCCCCTATTAGAAGCATGAGAAGACCCTTGACCTTGATGGAACTGGCCATCCTTTCGACTTTGGAACTTTCCCTCAAAACGGGCCCGCTTGGCCTCATTACTCCTCCTCTTCCTCAACTTTTTCTCCTCCATTTGTTCGGCATAGTTCATCAAATAGGAAAAATCCATATCATTAATCAACATAGCGGACCGTTATGCCTCACTCACCAAATCGGATACATCCATCACGAAGGGTCGGCAACCAATTGGGCGGCATATTTAGAAAGTTGATTGAATTTGAGGACATACTCCCTCACACTCATAGACCCTTATTTCAAATTCATAAACTCCACTATCTTGGCCTCACTAAGCTCAAGAGGGAAGAACCGATTAAGAAAAGTCGCTTTGAACTCCTCACAAAGAACCACATTATTGATTCCCTTCTCCTTCTTCCATTGATTAAACCATATTTGTGCTACCCCTTTGAGTTAGTAGGCCGCCAACTCCGTTTTCTCTTCCGATCTAACACCTATGATAGCCAATACATTGTAGACCTCATCAATTAACTCTTGAGGGTCCTCCTCTACCGTACACCCATAGAATTCCGGTGGGTTCATCCTCATGAAGTCTCTCACCCTAGATCCTGGGGTAGGAGCATAAGGGGCTTGGGCTCCTTGATTGGCCATAGCTTGAGCTAGCGAAGTGAGAGCATCCCGGAGCTCTCCATGAGTCGGTTATTCCTCGGGAGTGCAGGCTCTCCTTCCTCTTGTGTTAGGCATGATCTAAACATGACAAAGAACACTAGTTAGAGGGAAAACTCACCTAACTTCTATAGCACGACATATATCAAGAAGAAGGGAAAGATTTCCTAAAATGTCTCATGCCTCCTACCCATAATTACGATGCACAATATGACCATGAATAAGACTCTAATCGATGTTGTATGTTGAATGTTGAGGACCATTTACAAACTTGTGCTCTGATACCAAGTTTGTCATGACCCAGGCGTAGGACCTAGACGTGACACGGTGAATAGGAACCCGAACGGACCCAAAATAAGCCTTTTAACGTATCATTACACATCATTGATCGCGGAAGCAATTAAAAAATATAATTGGATTAGAAATAAGGCCAAAAAGGGCTAAAGGGAATCTTTTATAACATAAACATCAGAACAAGAGAGTCAAGGCTCAATACATAACATTTTTAACAACACCTCTAAAACTTAGATTGGAGCGGGCGCCAAGACAAGCAGCCGGACTCATCCTCATATTCAATACATACATAAAAGAAAGATAGTCTTAGTACATAGCATGGGTTCATAAACATTGTACCTGGAATGGAGGACTCACCAACTAGCTTGAGAGTAATCGTACTACCCACGTGGAGGAAGATGCTCAAGTGGCGCTCCGGTTCCTACATGATGATGTCATGTAGGCATAGAGTATGCATTAGTATATTTGAATTTACTGAGTATGTAGGATACAATGCAACAAGAGATAAACAACATAATCGAAATACACAAGCATAGACAATGAGTAGCATATATTAATATGGCATACATGGAAGATGCTTGAAGTAAATCATGCTTACATAGAACATAATACATGTGCAAGAAGAGACCATCATTATAGAATTCATAGTCTATGGAGGTACCAACCCCTTAATTAGTAGGTGGATCGTCTCACCCTACCACCCATGGTAATTGAGGTACCAACCCCTCAACTCGGATATCAAGGTACAAACTCTTTGATTGGTTGGTGTATCTTCACACCCTACTACCCATGATGATTGAGGTACCAACCCCTTAACTCGATTATCAAGGTACAAACCCCTCGACATGGTTACCCAGGCTCACAAACTTCCGAGTATGGCATAGTCAATTCCCAAGACGATATAGGAGAATACCATATACATATATTTCTTTCAGCATCATAAAGTCATTCAACTCATACAACATGCATTGGACCATCAATTCCTCAACAAATCATAGCCGGACATTTTATCAAACACTTGGCGAGTGTGTAGTGCTAGTGTCAAACCATGCAATTTTGGGGATGTAATCATGGTACAAAATTCAATGTAAAACCATCCATCAATACTTGATAACACCCTCAAGCAATATACATCAAAACCCTTCATCAAATCTCATAATAAATCTTAGATTCATAGCTCAAAAGATGCTAAAACAGTCATAACTTCATGAAACCCCAACATAGTTCATAGTATAATTCATAATAACTTGGACCTATAAGTAAATCAACTTGAAAATCATGCAATTTAGGTAAAAAGGAAGCTTGGGCTTCATGGATGAATGGAACCCGAATGAAACCTACATACCTTAGCTTTGGAGAATTTCTTAATAAAGATTTGAATGGAAACTTGAAGCTTCGATGAATTTCTTAAGATTTGAAAGAGATTTGGACACTTGAATTTTGATAGAAAAATTAGTCTAAGGGTTTGAGAGAGTATTGGGCAATGTTTTGGATGAAATGATGGTGAAATATGGCAAGTATAGGTATTTTCATGCATGGGAAGACTTAGGCCCAAGACCCAAATGTCTCGGGTCGAGATAAAATCACTGGCAACAAAATACACTGGTTCACAATGCGGGCCTATCACGGAGACAATTTTACACTGGTCTAAAATGGAGGCACGGCCGGTACCATCGTGGACAGACATTGGATAAGGAGTTTTTAGAAAATTGAAATTGCAATTCGTTTGCTCTAAAATTGGGATTAGACCCATTTCCTACTAAATTTTGACCCTAATAAAGAATATAGAGTCGAATTTTTGATATCATGCATGGATTTTGAGATATATGAAAATTAAGCTTTCGGGCACTTTCAAGGCACATTTTTGAGAATTTTTTGGAATCGTTTCGTTAATTTCAAGGATCAAGAAACACTTACTCCCAAGTGAGAAATGACATGCAAGTTCCTATCCATAGGCTCACCCTTATTCTTAATCAATGTTCACTTAATTTCATCTAGAATAGGATCATAAAGGACTTTGTTAGGGCTGTAATATAGGCTAAAGGATGGGTAAAATAGCATTTTGGTATAAGTGACTCATCCCTCCTTGAACTATACACTCAACTCTTCAGTCTTATGATTCTTTTATTTCCTTTTCTCTTCCTAATGACATCACTTACTTGAATTGAATCTCAATCTTAGATGTCCCACATGCAACTATTTTTCAAAAATTTTCATAGGGTCCTAATTTCAAGAAATTTCTTTCTTTCTTACTGTTCAAGCATTTTTCTTATTTTTCTTTTTTCATCAATCATGGACTCCTCCTCTTCTTTCTTGTTTCTCTTACTTAGCTTTCAAATAGGTGACACCCCTCTCTTACCAACACCCCAAACTTTCACTAATTTAAGCTCAAGGAGGGAATGGTGTTCAACAAAAAGCGAATATCTTTCCAATCAAAGTTTAAGGGTAACAGGATTACAAAAGAAAGGCTTAAGGCTCAATAGGGCTCACTAGGAATACGATCAACATCAATAGAGGCTATTTGGCCAAAGTGAACTTAAAAGAAACCAAAGAAGGTCTAAGGTTGCCTTCATAATCCGTATTCAACCAAGATACATTTCAAGATAAACTAAGCAAGTTCTAGCAATCAACAAGTATGTCGTTCAATAATTACCTCACCTCATCTGGAAGAATGGATCCTGAATTTAAATAATGTGTAGACAATACACATTTACAATTTACTGATCATTGCATATCCAAGCTCGACACTCACTTAGTCAACTCAAGATGCTTCTAATCCTTGCATGAATCATTTTCACATGAGATGGACTAATTGATGAGATAATACATGCTCCTCATCCATGGGACTATTCGAATCAAAGACATTAGCGATCAATACTCGGATTGCTAAGAACTTTGAGACATGACAAAATACTTTTGAAATGGGCTTTTCGTATATGCACAGGTATTTTTCATAAAAATTCCAAGGACACATCAACACAAATCATTCGTAAAATATTTATCAAAATTAAAAAAAAAGTTACTAACTATTACAACCCAAGATAATATTTACAAACAAAAAGTAAAGGATTGTCTTAATTACACATTAAAAAAATTAAAAATAACCAAATTCATCGTCTCAACCCAGTCATAATATAACCAAATTAAAAAAAGTCAACAACAATATCATTATCAAATAATGGGAATCTAAATATCTACCCCCTCCTAAAAAAAAACATTGTCCTTACTGTATAAAAACAACATCAATAATGCTCAAAAAGAAAGAGTGAAAAATAGAATCCCCCTGATCACTCATCAAGCGGTGGTGGTAGTGGTGGAGTTGAAGAAGATGTAATTGGGGCATCCATGCCCAAGTCCTGGAGTATAGTCTTTGTAGTATGTGCTAGAGTAGTGCACGCTAGCTCAATCTCAATCACCTTGTAGAGGGGGTGTCATGCCTCGGTCCCTTTGTCAAAGGGGTGTCATGCCTCAATCACCTTGTTGAGAGGGTGTCATGCCTCATATTCAGGATAGCACTCTTGGCCTATGTCGGTTAAAGTTTCTTCCCATGCATGTAGTATGTACTATACAAGTTGAATGATTTACAAGCATGTTTTACTTCAAGCATTGATCATACATGTCATATTGAGATTATACTTATCTATTGCCTACGATTATGCATTTTGACTATATTGGATTATGTCTTATTGCATTGCATCCCCCATACTTAGTACATTCAAATGTACTAACACATACTTTATGCCTACATAATATTATCATATAGGGACCGGAGCAACTTTTGATCATCCTCCACGTGGCTAGTTCAGTACTTTGGAAATAAGCTTTGGTGAGCACTCAAGTCCGAGAAAACTATCTATGTTACCCAAGGTGTCAATATGACTTTGCTGGGAGACTAACCCAAGTGTCAAAGGTGTGGGAGGAATCATGGTGATCCATGCTTGAGGAAAACCAATACTTGTTATAGTTGTGGTGAAGTGGGTCACAAGCTATTGATTGTCCTTAACTCAAAAAAGGGGAAAAGATGCTCGACCTCAAGAGTAAGATGGTCATGTTGATCAACGGGCTCAAGGTGGCCAACAATGGGGTACTCCACTACAGAATTGATTCTATGTCCTTTAAGGGAGGCAAGGAGGGGAATGACGTGCTCGATGTTGTTATCGGTATGTTAAAAGTTTTTGATTTTGATGTGTATGCATTAATAGATTTGAATACTGCTATTTCTTTCATTATTCCTCTTGATACTAATAGGCTTCATATGTCCCAAATTATTATGTGAACCTTTTGGTGTTTACCCATATTGATGAGTCTATTGTTGCTAGGAAAGTCTATAGGGTTGTTCCATGTCCTTATTGTATAAAGTCTTGGATTGTAATTTTGATGAACTTGGCATGGTGGGATTTGAGATCTTGGGGTGGATTGATTACATGCATATCATGTTTTCATTCATTGTAGAGCCCATAAAGTTAAATTCCAATTTTTTAATAAGTCTGTACTTGAGCATAAAAGTTGTAAAATGGTAGTTAAAGGTAGATACATTTCTTGTCTGAAGGCCTAAATTGATATCTAAGGGTTGTATTTACCATCTCGTAAGGGTTAGGGGTGTTGAGTCTAAAGTCATTCCCATTGAGTCGGTTCCGGTGGTCATGAGTTCTTGATGTCCTTTCCGATATTTTGAATTTGTGGTAATATGTTTTGCTTGACTTAATACCCCGGTTATGTTTATGAATCTCATGAATAAGGTCTTTAACCCTGCCTTGATATGTTTGTGGTGGTTTTTAGTGATGATATATTGATTTATTTCTTGAGTAAAGAAGAGCTTGTGAATCATTTGAGGATGGTGTTGCAATTTTGAAGGATGAAAGGTTGTTTGCTAAGTATGAAAAGTGTCAATTTTGTTTTGGGGAACAAAGGAGTCGTTAGAGAAGTACACTGGTTAGCTAGGTTGGGAATGAGGTTGGATGAAGTTGACAATGGTAGTGCAGTAGTTTTTGATGGTTAAAAATCTTCTTTGGTGGAAGAGGTCAATTTAAAGCAAGACCTTGATTTTGCCCTCCTAGGATTGAAAGATTTGATGAAGGATGGTAAGGAAGAGATTTCTCCCAAGGGGGAGATGGTGTCCTTGGGCACCAAGGTAGGCTATGTGTGCTTAATGTTGATCATTGGGTTTACTTGAAAGTCCCACCCATGGAGGGTGTGACCCATTTTGACAAAAGAGGGAAGTTGAGCCCAAGGTTTGTGGGTCCTTAAAGGATGTTGAGGAGAATTGGTAAGGTTTCCTATGAGATGGAGTTGCCTATAGATATGAACATGGTTCATCCGGTCTTTCAAGTGTCGATAGGGAGGAAGTGTGCAGGTGACTCAAGTGTTATAGAGCCCTCTGAGGTTGGAGGGTGTTGTGGAGGATAATTTAACGTATGATGAGGTCCCAGTGGAGATATTGGATAGACATGTGAGAATTTTGAGTAACAAGGATGTAGCATCCGTCGAGGTTCTTTAGAGGGATCAACAGCAAGTCGAAAGTGCCACATAGGAAGCCGGAGCGGATAGGAAGAGATGATATTCGTACCTCTTTCATTCTATTCAAGCTTAAAATAGCAAACTAAGCGCTTTCTATGATTTAAGTCTTAAGTTTCAACCCTCGTGACATTTTTGCATGCATACATATCCATGATAGCAAGTTTTGGTGATTTTTGATATTCATGTTGTGATTTTCGAAAATGATATTTAAGTGCATTTATTGCATTCATGTAGGGCTAAACTGTTTATGATTACTTCTCTTATGCATGATTCTTTGACATTCGGGGATGAATGTTCCCAAGGGGGAGATATTAAAACACCAAAAAATGTGCTTCGAAATGCCCATAATCGATTTCCATATATCTCAAAATTCATGCGTGATATCGAAAATCCAAGCTTCGAGTCTCCTTCAAGATTACTTCAAGAAACCCAAGTTTAAGGTATGTGAGTTTCATCCATTAGGTCCTTTCACCCGTGGAGCCCAATCTTCCTTTTTATGAAATGTATGTTTTCAAGTTGTATTACTTATGGCTAACTTTTATTATGAAATATGAGAATGATTTATGTTGGTATTTTTATCAAGTATTATTGATTACTCATGAATATCTATTTTAAGTTTACACTATGAGTTGGTCTTTATCTATTGAGACTATGCATGTTTTAAGCTATGAAACTATGATCTATCATGAGTTTTGATGATGGATTTCAAGGTTCCCTACATGAGGGTTTTATTACATGCTGGTAGGTTGATTTGTATATAGTTTTCTCATCTTATTTCACTCTCAAATTGCATGATTTTGAACTATCACGAACCCACCATCTGTTTGATAAACTATCAAGTCAAGAATTCTCAAGTTATTGATGTATGATTATGATCTACTCTCATGTTATCATGTTATCATGTCTGGCTTGCCTTGGTAAGTAGGTCACACCTTGTTGAGGGGGTATCATGCCTTAGTCACCTTATCAAAGGGGTGTCATGCCTCGATCACCTTGTCACCTTGTCGAGAGGGTGTCATGGCTCGGTGACATTGTCGAGGGGGTATCTTTCCTCGGTCGTCTTTTTGAGGAGGTGCCATGCCTCGATCACCTTGTCGAGGTGGTGTCATGCCTCGGATTCCAAGTGGTAGCCTACTTAGCCTATGTTAGTTAAGGTCTCATCCCACGCATGTATTATGTACTATATAAGTTGAATGATTTACAAACATGTTTTACTTCAAGCAATGATAATACATGCAGTATTGAGATTATACTTATTTATTTCCTATGATTGTGCATTTTAGCTATATTGGCTTATGTCTTGTTGCATTGCATCCCACATACTTAGTACATTCAAACTTACTAACACATACTCTATGCCTACATGATATTTCTATGAAGGGGCCGGAGCACCTTTTGATCATCCTCCACGTGGCTAATTCGGTACTTCGGAGATAAGCTTTGGTGAGTCCTCAAGTCTAAGGACACTATTTTTGTTACTCTTTCTATTTTGAGACTTCTTTATGTTAAACACTTGTTACTATGAGGGGGAGCCTGGAAAGTATCTTGGCCCCCGCTCCATTCTATGTTAGAGGTGTTGTTGGATATTATGATGTACTTATGCTATGAGCTTGACTTTTTTATGTTTTTATCAATATCAAGACTTTCCCTTAGTCCCTCTTCCCTTTTATTATATCATGTGATGTTTATTTTGCTTACATGACCGAGCATGTGCGAATGATATGCTAAGAGGCTTGTTTGGGTCCCTTCGGGCTCCCCACTCACCATGTCATGTCTAGGCCCTAGGCTTGGGTCGTGATAGTGTTTGCCAACTTTGTCCTAGCCTTGTCCTTCTTATATCGCTGGAGCTAAGCCTCGATGAGCCAGATATCTGTAAATGTTGATGGAGTGATCTCAACATCAATCTTGCAAACAAAATAAACTCTGCCTCTCCAAAATAGTGCAGTACTGAGGCTTGGGAATAGAAGGGAGGTCTGAACCTATTTGGCTCTAGTGAGGATATTAGGAACAATGATTAAACCAAGATTTGACTTCCCGCGGTCCCTGATACAACCAACCAATACCTTCTTTGGATACCGAAGGATAGATTCATTTTGTGATAGCATGAGGTTGTTATTGATAAATAAAAACTAAAACCTCACGTGGATATTCAACTATTTCTTCTCTATCACCACCCCTTCACCCAACCACGAAGGGGCTACAATCCCGATCATTGGGGCCAGTTATGCATTTATGTCATCAAGGGTTTCCTTCTCAATGATGTCGGCAAGGTCATGCTGAATTTGAAATGTGCATCCCAATAAGTTATTGATATCCATCTTGCTATCGAGAACAAGCACACCTCGAACTTCAATAACATCACCGGTTTTCGAGAAAACCTTATCTGACCCTTGCTCTTTGGGATGACTTTGGCATAGGCTTCATAAAATTCTCAGGAAGAACTTGGAATATAAGGTTCTTGAGGTGTGGTGAAGTGTTAAAAATGATGGAACTTGAAAGTGTCCCACACCTCAGGCACCTGTCAACTACCCCATTAGTAGACAACCTCCTCTCCTCCAAAATGATTCTAAGCCCAGCAGATTTCAACTTATTAAAATGTTAGGGGGGCTATTGTCACTTGAATATTTTGAGATGTTTGGAGGGGTAGGTCATGCAAAGCTTTGGACCTTGCCACCATTGACATCATTTGTGGCTCGGCTCTGAAGCTGAAGGCTCATATATGGGGCTTTTGGACAGCCATATCAACACATCATCACACACATTCATAGGTTGAAGATAGGAACAAGAAGTCAATATGAAGAAAACTCAAGTGTTGCCTCTAAAAAAGTTCCATATTTAATGTCATAGCACAATGAAGTCTTTTGAAAATCACAGTTTGCCTATATGGTCAATGACCGCACCACCTAGAGGTCCTTAGGTTGCTTCATCGCCTTACATATATTGAATATGACCTCCTCGTTGCTCACTCTAAACTTCAGGTCTCCTCTCTACATATCGACTAGTGCCATACTGATAGCAAAAATGGTCTACCGAAGATGATAGGCACATTCAGTTCCACCTCACAGCCGAGGATCATAAAATTAATTGGTATGATGAATTTGTCTACCTTAACCAACACATCATGCAAAATATCAATCGGTCTTTTACTGGACTAGTTCGCCTTAAGCAATCTCATTGTTATTGGCGAAGGAGTGTCCAACCCAATTCCTCAAAAATGGCCAAAGGCATAAGGTTTATGCTAGCTCTAAGGTCACACAATGTCTTGCCAAATATGCAAAACCCAATTATACATGGGAAAGTAAAAGCACCTAGGTCATCTTTCTTTGCCACCAAGTTTTTTGTCACTATCGCACTATAATGATATGATATTTCAAGTATCTCACTTTCAAGATTCCTTTTCTTGGTCACGAGCTCGTTTATAAATTTTGTATAACCTAGGCTCTCCACAAGAGCTTCAATTGATGGAACATTGACCCAAAGAGAGTTGAAAATTGATAAAAACTTTTAAAATTTGGTATCATCATTCTTCTTTTTCAACTTTTGGGGAAAAAGAGAATCAATCCTCACTTGAGATTCTTTCAACTTTTAGGATGAGGAAAATTTTTTGGGAGGTACATTTTTATCTTTACTCAGTTCACCCCCAACCTTGACATTGAATAGCTCTAGGGATTGCCAAAAGGGTTAACTTTTTCATCAACAATCACATTGCCGTCTACTTCTGGTTCATCACTCTCCTCAAATAAAGTGGTCTTTGGTAGTTGTGTTTGGCTCAACATCCAAAAGAAGTGCCTTTCCTTCAATCATCTTTCCACAATGCATTGTAATGGTCATGCACTATTTTTCACTTTTTGGGTTAGACACTTAGGCAAACCCCCTTTTGGCCATTGGTTGACATGAGCTGAGATTGTTCCTAGTTATGTTTCTAATTTCTTGATTGATGCCGAATGGGACGTCACTGTTTGACTAAATGAGGAAGAGTCTAACTTCATCTCTTTTAGCACTTTATCCAAAGCCTCCACCTTATTTAGGATTCTAGTAAGCATGTCTCCGGTATGAAAACTTTCTGGATTCACAATAGGCTTCTTAGGTTTCGTGCTATCAGGAGAGGGGATGTATCAATCTCTTTCACCTTCTTTCTCTCTCTCCACCCTTCATCCTGGTCTCTCCACTCTCTTTCTCGCCAACCACTGTCATTATTCTAACCTTGATTCCATGGTGGCGTTAGAAAGGTTGGCTAAGAACCCACCACTTGGTTCCCCACGTAATGTACCTCCTCATTATAGGTAGCTTCATAAGGCACACTACTAGCATAACCAATAACATTAACACTCCTATGACCACTATGCATCACATATTTTGTCAATAAATCAAGTTGGGTCATCATCTTGGCCATATTCTCATCCCTTTCTTGATCTTTTTTCATTTTCTCTTTGGAAGGTCCCCTAGGCATAGATGAGATGAGGTTATCACAAGTATACCATGCTCGCTTGATCTTTGTCATGTCATCAAGCAAGCCAAAGTTGCAGCAAAAGATTATTTCATTATGCCACCTCTCACCAATTGGTCCGCAATTCCTTTATTCACCGCATAAAGTACATAAAAATATTGAAGAAGAAGATGGTCCAGAATAACATTAATTGGACATTTTAACAAAAGTTGTGGAACCTCAACAAAGTCTCATACAATGGTTCCCTATCTATCTTTTAAAGTTCTCTATGCTCCTCTTCAGCCTCACTGTTTTGGAAGAAGGGAAAAATCTTTCAAGGAACGCTTCAAGTAACTCCTCCTATGTGGTGATGGAATATCTTGATAGCTCCGCCAACCATCTAACGGCTTCTTTGAACAAAGGGAATGGAAACAATCGCAAAATGGATTGCTTCTTTAGTAACTCCTTTGAAGCTAAATGGTGAACATACATCCACAAAATGTGAATATGCTCATATGGATCCTCATGTGCTAGACCACCAAATAATCCCTTCAATAAGAGCAATTGGAGCATAGTGCTTGTAATGTGGAACACCACATTGCATGCAAGTGGGGGAAATCAAATAGCACCAGAGCTCAATTTGGTCCCTGTTGATATCACTGAGGTTTCTAATGTCGTCGCCATTTATATTTCTGTTGGTATTCATAGCTTTACCTAAAAAGAAAATCAAAATAATAAAATAAAAAAAAAACAAGTAAGAAAGTTTAACTACGAAAGATTAGTTGAATCAAACATGTCTAACAAGAACACAACACTATTCCCTTGCAACACTACCATTTTGATGCCTGCCTCAACATATCTCAAAAACATTAAGAAGAATTGTGGTTATCATCGTATATTTATCCAACAATGATCGAGGTCAAATGAATAGGGAATGGTTGTTTAAGATTAGAAGTATTAATTTGAACTAAAGATTTGTAGCGTTAACATGTATCTAATAAATGATTACTAGACTTGAATTAAAACATATGATTAGGGGATAAGTCAGAGGTATTTTAACATGGGAAAGAATTCAACAAATGGGTCTTACAACTTAAATGAATGTGTCAATTGAATGTTAATAGGCTAGAATGCTTGTAACCACTATTTCTAATCAAACAATAGCAGTGTATCATATAAACTTATTACAGCTTCAGATGTGAAATTGCACTAACACACATAGCCTTAGCAATTTATAATCAAACCATCTGATACCTTAACTTTTGAGCTATGTTAGGAATTCAACCAAAATCCACAATATTTAAAGCTATCATACTTATTATCCACTTCAATCATTCATAATTAATGCAACAATTGAAGATCTAAACATAACCATCAGCTTGTAACCTCAAGTATTAGTTAAATATAATAATGAATATGAATCCACTTCAATCAACAACAAAAAATTCAAAATAGATAAGACCCAGTCATAATTCAAGTACTCATGTCAATTACACACCCCTAATAATAAGCATTTTAGCCTGACATAACTAAAAGATAAAATTGAGTATCAAATACAGCTTTCATTGCAATAGGAAAAGAATAATACAAGGAATTAGAAAGAATCTCTTCACTTCTTGCTCCAATTCCTCTTCCCCAAGCTTAGTTTCCAATCTTTCTTCTCAAATAATGAAGTACTTTTTCTCTCTCTAAAAGGAAAGTTTGGTGTACTCTCTATGGAATGTTTTGAACTGGGTTCTCTGGAGTGTTCTACAAATTAGTCCTCTAAAAATCTCTTTTGTACCCTGTACAAAATTTGCTTGGATTATGCACGATTCATCAATCAATGATCAAGGTTGACCATCATCGAATACTTCGGCAATCTATTGAATGTGTACTTGATCACCTTTTAAATCATCTGATGCAGGTATTGGTCTCTGGAACAAAAGGTGGTGCGACTATGCATCATCGAACCTATTCGATTATGTGCCAAACCTTCACCAGCGTCCCCATTTTACTCTGCATTTGAGTGATTAGACTCTGCAATATTAGGCAGTCAGTTTCACCCTTTGGTGATCTGCCGTGGTTGGCGACACCACTTTTTACCCCTTTTTCACACTTTTGTTCCTTTGCCCTGTGCTGTCAAGTTTTGTCCTTCCATGCACTTTCATCCCTAATTATAGCATCAAACACACAGATTAGTAAGCATATAGGGAATAATAGTATATTGAAAGTAATATTTTCTTACTTTTTAAGCTCTATATGAGTCCAAAATATGGACTCATCAGGTATCAATATTGGTTTTATGTTCCTAATGTTGTTGTCCTAACAGAAGTGATTTTGAAAGAAGCCCACAACTCTCTGTATTCCATACATTATGGATCCATAAAAATGTATTCAGACTTGAAGGACGTGTATTAGTGGAATGGCATGAAAATGGATATAGTCATGTTCGTGTACAAATGCCTTAATTATCAACAAGTGAAGGTGGAACATCAAAGGCCCAGCAACTTGCCCAAGATATTGAGATTCATGCTTGAAAGTTGGAAGATATGAACATGGACTTTGTGATAAGCTTGCATTGTACCCGTAAGCATTATGACTCTATTGGGTAATCATGAATAAAATGATTTAATCGACTCATAGTCTATCATCAAGACTATATTCAATGCCAAGGACTATGCCAAGTTGTACATTAAAGAGTTGGTTAGACTATATGGTGTGTCATTGTCTATCATATCAGACTGAGGCGACTAATTCACTTCTCACTTTTGGGGTTCATTTCATAAAGAACTTGGTACTATGGTAATGTTGAATATCATATTTTATCCTCAAACCAATTGATAGGCTAAAAGGACAACTCAAACCTTGTAGGATATGTTGAGGGCTTATGTGTTGAAGTTTAAGGGTAATTTGGATGATCATCTACCGCTCATGAGTTCACCTACAATAACAGTTATCATGCTAGCATTGAGATGGAACCATTTGAAGCTTTATATATAAGGAGATGTTGATCCCCCTAATGGGGTGGTTTGAAATAGGATATAGTGAGATTGATAAGGAAAAAGTTGAAAACGTCTCAAAAATATCAAAATTTATATTCGAATGTTATAAGGAGAGACCTTAAGTTTCATATTATATGAAGATCTTACCCATGAAGGGTATGATACATTTTGGCAAAAAGGGCAAGTTGATCCCTGATATTAAAATCCTTATGTGGAGTTGGTAGGAGTTGGTAATATGGATTATAGGTTGAATTTGCCTTCAGATATGAATTTCATTCATCTGGTGTTCCATGTATCTATGTTAAGGAAGTTGGTTGGTGATCCAAGTACCATTGTGCCTTTGGAAGGTGTTGAAATTGAGGAAAACTTGACTTATGAGGAGGTTCTGATTGAGATCTTAGACCGATAAATGAAGAGTTTTTGTAACAACGATATTGCATCAGTTAAAGTTCTTTGGAAGAACCAACATGTTGAGACTGCTACATGGGAAGCAGAATCATATATGATGCAATGATACCCTTATCTATTCTAATCTACTCAAGCCTAAGGTAATAGGTTCGTCATATTTAAATAGTCTAGATTCTCTTGTTTCTATGTTCTCATATCATAATACACATGCATGCTCATGAAACTGATTTAAATGATGTTTTTGGCAAGGATTTGAAGATTTCATGGTTTTAAATATAAGGTTCACATTATGTACTCATGTTGGGCTATTTGGTGTTCTTTTTCATCTTTTCAAGCTATAATTTAATTTATCTTATTCGAAAATGAATGATCCCAAAGGGGAGATGATGTAAGGACTCAGACATCTTAAGGCTTTAACGATGCTTAAAAAGGTGTCTCTAAGAGTTTCTCGCCAGGGTGCCCCACCAAGGACCACTTCACGGCTTGTGGACTTCACTATTGGCCATGAAAATGTCTCGTAAAAGTGTCCTTGGTTATTTTCTTAGGCTGTCAGTGAAGTATGCCGCCACTAGTACACACCACGGCTTATGTACATCACCATGGACTGTGGTGTGGTCCATGGAGGGGCACCTCACCACTAGCCAGCCCCATCTCGATAAGAGGGACCACTTCACGAGACACCATGAGCCTTGGTGATGTTCACAGCTTGTAAAAGTGAACAATGGAAGTGCCTAGTCATGGCTTCAAGGCTCATGTTAATGCGGTTTTTTTTTTTGGTAATTTTTCGTAACTCTAAGCTCCTATGGGACAATTTATGACTCCTATTCCCTTCTAAGTCATCCCCCTAAGCCTTTCATAACACTCCATGCAAGCGTTAACACAGTCTCGAAAATCTATCGCTCAAAACATATTCAATTCATCCATTCAAGCTCAAGTTGAGAATTCACTAAGGCTTCAAAGTTCAAGCCAAATTCTCTTCAAATCCATTAATCCAAGCTTAGCTATGTGGGATTCATTCCTGATTTCCTTTCAATTATAAAGCCCAAACTTCTTTAATCTAATTTCATCTACTATCAAGTATGATATAAATGAGGTTTTCATGATTTGATCATAAATTGTTGGAATTATGATATAGGTTATATTCAAATGATTAAGTAAGCTTGTTTTTCTTATTTTACATGGTTTTCATGAGATTTGAACTTACATGACTTGATAAACTATGAAATTATGCATGGGTAATTTCAACTTCTGATTCAAACGCTCTTATATTATTGAATTATGCATGTTTCTACTCTACTAGTTTCTGGACACGTGTGTTGCATGTGTGTTTGATGTGATTTTTTTTAAATAAATCTATTGGTTTGATTAAATTTTTTTGTAATGAATAACAAAATGCAATGATTGTAAATAAATCTTCAAATGAGTTAAAATGCTAAAATTAATTCTTTTTAAATAGTTAATTGTAAAACTTGATACAACACAAAAAAAAAAAAGAGAAGAAAAGTATAACGTACAAATTCTTCTTAAAACTTTAATAATAACAATATAAATGGAAAAATAAATACAAAATTAATACGTATTTTTCAAATTCTAGTTTTCTCAACTCAAACTAAAAATCAAATATTCCCAGTACAATAATAAAATAAGCATTTCACTACTTCATGTATAGAATGAAAAGGAAAAGATTGGCTAGGGATCCCATGAAACAAAAGAAATGAATTTATATAGAAAAATGGAGGAATACCAAAAGTCAAAAGATATCTTAAAGTTTTAAATTAATATTTAGAAGCTATGAATTTGAAAAGTATGAAATTATAAAGATTAAAAGTAGCAATGGAATATGTAATTAAATATGACATATGAAGTTAAACATTTTGTTCAAAACAAATAAAAGAAAGAAATGAAGTTGAGCATTTAAAATAAATAAAAGGAAAAATAATAAATAAATTAAAGGGTATATCATTTAGGATCTAGATTTACTTTGAATTGATATTATCTTATGTTAACGTTCTATTTGTTATCGATTTTACTATTTGAAAAGAGAAAAAGAAGCACATAGAGACATTAGGCTTGACAATGAGGATTTTTTTAAAAGCAATATAATTGAAAATTTTCTAAACTATAGGTCAAGTAATGTCGACTTTTGCAACTATATTTTAAATGACGTAGTAACTGCAGCTCAAGCTTTAAACTTTACGTGGAATGCAATTGTTGGTGAAAGAGTGTTAAAAAAATATCCTCATAGGAGAGAGAACTGAGTGCAGCACACCATTTTTTCTTCCTCATATTGTAAAAAATAATAATAATTAATTAAAGATCTTAATTAAAAAATAATAGGAATACAAAATTAAATGTAGACTTTAATAGTGTATACGTGGAAGACATCAATTAGTACATTAAATATTATCTAAGTGGAGGTGATCTCCTACCCTTAATAAGTGTCTACCCACTCTTTGCTTACATTAAATTCATAAAGGGTTATGAGTTTGATAACACATGAAAATAATGGAGATTATAAAAAGTAAAAATCATGAAAAGATGAGAATATGTGATTAAAGAAATAAAAATCATGAATATTATTAGTATAGGAGTTATGAAAATGAAGAGGTGTAAATTATGAAGTTGATTAATAACATAAAATAATTAAGAAACTAAAAAAAAAATTTAAAGCAGATTATTTTATATAGATTGTTTTAAGTAAATTGAAGGAGAAAATAAAAATAAATTCAAATTGTTTTTCTAGAAAAATGTAACTAATTTAATTTCAAAAGGATAAATATGTCTAACAATTTTCTATTGATATTTTCATCTTTCAACTCTTGACTTATTACCTTTCTATTTTAGTAATTAGTCTAAATGCAATAATGTAATGATAATATGATATATTTACTATTTAATAATATTTTATTAAATAAATATTATATATTTATTTATTTAGTGTAGAGGTAAAATGGTAATCTAACTTTAAATTTGGAGCTTTTCACTTTTAGCAATTATGATTATCATGATTTGAACTTGATAGTCATGTACCCATGCTTTTACTCTCATCTCTCATCTCTCATCGCATTATCTTGCATGAACTAGACTCTTACATGATAATTTGATTATGAATGTGAATACTAATATGGAATTGAGCATCAATTTGATGTGGTATGATTATGAACATGACTTGCATATGATTTCAACTATTACATGATTATGAGCATGGCATGAATGTGATGATATTAATATGATTATGGATTCGAACATGGTGATTAGTATGATTACGAATGTGAGTATGAACATGATTATAGCATGTTGATGAGTATGTTATGAATGTGATTGGGAGGATCTAGTACCTTGAGGATTGACATGGGTTTCTCAAGGGGGAAGATTCGAATATTTTCAAGAAGGTGGCCCAAGACTCTAGTATTCTTATGAGAAGAGGATTTAGGGCCTTAAGGTTGATCTAGGGGAAGGACTCAGGATTCCAAATAAGTGACCTAGGACTCTTACATGCTATGAAAAGGGAGGACTTAGGGCCATAATGTGACCCAGGACTCTAACATGACTTATGAATGGGCGACTTAAGGCCTTGAGATTGATCTGGGAGGAGACTCAGGATTCTAAAAAGGTGACCTAAGAGCTAACATGAAATGAGATACTCTTCGAAATGATGATGAGGTTATGAGGTTATGAGGTTATGACAGGTTCAAGGTAATGGTTTCAACTAAAAGGTTTGATGTTTCGGAATGGCTTATGATGGATCATGATATGCATGATTATATACTTCTTTACTACATTGCATGCCCGCATACTTAGTACATCCAAATGTATTAGTGCATACTGTATACCTATATCATATCACAATGTAGGTGCTAGTTACCCATTTGTCCATCCTTGTGGCTAGATCCAGGTTACTTGACAATACGGATTAGGTGAGTTCTCATGCTTCAGGAAGAAAGTCTTCTACCTTTATTCTTATGTCATGCTATGTTTTGACATCCTCTTTTCTTTATGTTGAGGGTAAGTCAAGACCTGTCTGAGCCCCATCTATGACTATGAGTTAGAGGCATCTATTAGACCTATGTATTGATCTCAGATTTCAGAGTTATATACTTTCATGTCACATGATACTTCTATATTTTGATCTATGCTTTGTATTACTTCCGCTTATGTAGGTCTCTCCTGTTTTACCTTGAATTCTTATGTTATGCTAAGGAGGCTAGTTTGGAGTTCCTTCTTATATCTCATTAGCCGTGTTACGACTAGACTTTAAGCTTGGGTAGTGACACTTGTATTTTATGATGATTTATTATTATTTTTTTCCATGTTAATAATAAAAAAAATAGATTAAATGTGGAAATTTTCTACCTACCATATCGATTTAGATGTTGATGTCATTGCGGATGAAAAAGTTTTGGATCGTGGCCAATCAAAATTGAAATAGCATTGCGTTGGGATTAGGGATTCCTGTCAGCTTTAATAGAGGAAATAAGGGGAAGGAATAAGGGGGTTGGGTAAAAATGGAACTGGGTCAAGTTCTAATGTGTGGCTGCCTAAAATTTATTTGGATGAATGAAAAATAACTCTTATTTGATGACTGTGTCCAATTCAGTAGTTGAAACTCTTATTTAGTATTTTAAAATCGTCTACTCACGCCCTTAGTGGTAAGTGGCATGATGACATAATTAAGCACAACTTTTAAATAATGGTTTCTAATAATTCGATAGCATGTATGAGGTTTTTTCCTAAATAAAATTGTACATTATAAGAATAAGGTGAAAAAGAGGGGATTTTGGTGCACAAAAGAATTAGAAGATCCATTAGGTGTTTTCTGTTGTGCTACAACTATACTTTGCATATTACATAGTTTATTATTGAATACAACTTCAAGGTCACACATGAGTAGTTTCAACGAGAGAAATTTTACACAGTTTCAGACCAAGACACCAGCTACATATATGTCTGACAGGAAACAAAAATAATGGACTGCACTAAATAGAGCTACCGATTAAAAAAACCTAAAGCACATCCAACATTGCGCTGTCTTGAAGTTATGTGCTACTGTACAGCAGATGTCAAATGTATTTCTAAAATAATAATCAGTTACTAGATCTCCTTAGGAATGCTATTACGCCTAAACCTGCAACTAATGCAGCACCAGCTGCTACGGCGCTGAAAGCTGAAGCCCATGCAGATTCTATATGAGCATAATCCAAATTGTTGGAGCTTGAATCCTTCCTACGGCCATGCTTTCCTGAATAATCCAAGTGCAATCTTAGTCCCTGTTGAAGGTGATTTCTCTCATTAGTGTATACCAGAAATGATGAACAACATCACAGTATTAGATAATATCATGTTATTTGTAAGTAAATACAAATCTAAGTTGAAGAGATCAAGCAAATATGTCCATATATATTAATGGTGGATTCTATCTCTGAGTAGTCAAGTCATGTGATATGACTTGCGTTAACAAAGAAGTGAAAAATTATTGGATCAAGAGATCTCTTGCGCAAGTATTCAATTAGTATAGGCTCCAAACATTTAATTTGATCTAACCATATACTGTTGGGTTTTGATATTGGTGAATGGGAAATGGTGGGATGAAAAGTCGGAATCCGTTTTCTTTCCCGGATTAATTTAAATTTCTCTTCAATGTCATGAAAAGGTGCAAACCTTTCAGAAAGGTGCAAACCTTTCAGAAAGGTGCAAACCATTTCAGAAAGGTGCAAACCATTTCAGAAAGGTGCAAACCTTTCCTGAAAGGTGCAAAATTTCCCAACACT
>JAABOM020000012.1:9209645-9279982 GCA_011800125.2 Solanum clarkiae
AATGGCAAATAATGGTCAAGAAATGCCTTTTTGAATTCTTTCCAGGTAGTTGGAGGTGCATCTATACCCTTAGATTGCTTCCAAGCTTCATATCACAATATTGCAAAACCCTTTAGCCTATATATTGCTAACTAAACAACTTTTGTACCCCTCACGTGCATAACATCTAAAGTGCGCTGAATCTGATCAATAAAGTCTTGAGGATCTTCATTTGGATCTGACCCAGTGAAGAATTGAGGATCCAAATTAAGAAAATCACGTATCCTCATGCCAGCTGCCCTATTTGTACCACCGGTACCCATAACTGGAACTTCCTACCTTTGACCTTGGCCAGCAACTATACAACTCAATAGTTGGACTACATTTCTAAGATCCTGCACGGTAGCATCAATAGGTGGTTTTGGGGGAATTTCACTACTCTCGGGTTCATCGGGAACTGAAGGAGTTGTAGATGTCTGTGATAAAGACTCCTCTAGAACCTCATATCGTTGTCTCACCTGGCTGGGTATACCAACCACCACTTCTACTCCCTTACCTTTATCTTTGTTCTACCTTATTTCTGGCATACTTGTTGTACAAAACAATTTAGGGATTAGACATAATGCTCATATTACACTTGACTTTATGGCATGATCTAAAGAATTGAAAGAAAGTAACAACTCCTAAATGTCACATAGCCTCTTGCTTATAAATGTGGTGCACAACACATCGATAAAAAAGATTCTACATAGACACGGCTTTGTAGACTCCCTAGGATGACCCGCTCTGATACCACTTCTGTCACGCCCTAAGTCCCGTTAGGGCGGACTGGCACCTGTTGTCGATAAGGCCTGGAAGAACCAACCTGTATCTATGCTCTTTCTATACGTATTATAAGGAATTTCTACGTTTGACATACCTTTAATAAAATAAACAGCGATAACAAGCTAAAAGGAAAATGCATATGACTAGGCCGTTGGGGCCACGGTGTCAAGTATGAGGCATGACCACACTTTAATTCACATAGTATACAGAGCCTCTAGATATGGAAAAGTAACTGATAAGGGTCGGGACAAGCCCCGCCTCAACAAACTGTGCAATACAAACATATAAGCTCTAGACATATACAAAGCCCCGAAGCAACCTGGAGCTTCATACCAGCAGCTGAATATCTTGTACTCCTACTGGGGAGATCTGCTAGCACCTGTACCTGCAGCATGAAATATAGGTCCCCCGTAAGAGACATCAGTACGGGATAATGTACTGAATATGTAAGGTAGGAAACACTGTATATGATATAACAACTCAAGTTAAACTATACACTGGTGTAGCATAAGCGACCACCTTTAGTTATACTATAGGATCATGTACTTTATGTTCTTTATATTACTTTACCTTTACTGTAAATTCTGTGCACAACTATAATACAAATGACCAACTGATCAGTGGTAAACTGTATCGGGATCGTCCCTGGATAGGTTATTCCTTAACCCCTCAGGCTACCACCCGTGATAGGATTGTCCCTAGCTAGGTGATTCTTCCACCCCTCGGACTACCACCCATCAATAGACAATATATCAGGATTGTCCCTGTCTAGGTTCTTCCTTAACCCCTCAGGCTACAACCCATGATAGGATCGTCCCTGGCTAGGTGATTCTTCCACCCCTCGGGCTACCACCTATCAGTAAACAATGTAATTTATCTTTTAATTACCTTTTAGATGATTCTTTTGGTGGTCACAATATTGGAGCTGTAGGACTATATACGTAGCATGTAACATTAAATAATCATACAAGACAATATGACAATGAAAAGAGTACGTTACACAAATAATGGAATACATATCAAATGAGACAACTCGTGAACTTTATTTAGCAATAAGGACTCATATGACTTGTTATCCACGTATGTATGCATATCCGAAGGTGACTATGTATGGGAGCATATGAACATATGAAAGAGGGTAGACACGATTCATAATTGTGTCAGAGTTGGTAGATGCCTTTATGTACCAAGGAAAGATCTATGTTTCATGCCAAATAATACGAAGTCAAGTAGCCTTACATACTTCGTTGTATGACCTTGTTACTATCTCTAAATAACCTTCCCTTCCTTCAAATACTTATCTACAATATAGTAGATGATAAAATTAGTATTAGCAGCCAATAGCTATACTTTGCAAGCCCAATCTCATAGAAAAACAACATACGGGCAACAAGCGGACAATTATAAACCCTAGCGTATTCTTTCAACCGTTTCACCTCAAATCGTATTTTCTAGTACATATTCACATGTACACATCATATACAACCTATTTTAGTGCCATAACAGTCCTGCAACAGCCCACAAAGCACAAGAATTTCCAATTCTACACAATTTTAAAATGGACAGCATAACGTTACCTTTTTTCGCTACATTTCGACGTCGACGATTCCAAACCTATTCAAACTCTAACGAAACTGTTCCAGCAACATTTACAAATACAACCAACCTTGAACCAGTCTTAGAATAGTAACAAATCAGTCATTAAGTATGTGAGGCAATAGCCTTCTATCCAACAGCCCACAAGTTCATATTAAACACACAATTGTGATATCATATAAGGACTCAGTTTTGTGGACTGTAAAAGTGGTTAATCAGCTTTGTTACATTACTTTAAGATCAAACTTTGTTAAATACATGAGTATTAATTTATAATAAAGCCAACCAACAAGAGAAAACCTTTTAATTAACGAGAAAATGCACAAGAATCCTTAGCATACAATCTGTCCAGAATTTCCAGCATATGTGTGATTAACTTGTTCCTTTGGTTTTGATAAACAAAACATACTAGATGCATAAGTAGATTTACTCACCTTCAAACTCAAGGTTTAAATCTCTTTTAGGGACCCTTGTGAGGTTGTAAAGCTTATCTTTCACCCCTTTAAACGAGAACAAACCAATTCTAAGAAGGCAGATTCTTTTCTTGTCTAAGTTGAAATGACTTTGTGTGCTGGTTTTTATCCCTTTTTAAAGGCCTAGCTTGGACACCTTACTCTTGGATTTTTGACCATCTTAAACCACATATTAATAAGCTGCTTATCCACCAGCTTTGCCCTTACACTTGGGCCTAAATGGGTCTCCAAGTTGATGGGCTTGGGCTGCCTATTTTCCAACTTTCCTTTCACTTATTTTGGGCCTAATTTGTTCAGTGTGTTGTGATGTCTTTGGGACCTTTTTAATATCTTTCTTGGGCTGAAAATATAGTACATTGAGGATGCTAAATCATGGGCTAAAGTCACACCCTTAACACAGACTTTATTCATAATCGGACTTGGACAAATTCGACGTCGAGCCTCATCTCCGTTTAGCAAGCAAATTTAAGCTAAGCAAGTATGTGACTCACCTGCTAGCTTGTTAAGTGATACAAGAACCTCAATTCTCTCACTTCATTTAAGGCTGTAATCTCTTCCATTCGACACAAAATGTGTATACACTCGACTCTCTTAAGCGTTAGACGCATATATAGTCCATTAAATGAGATTCAAGCACTCTTAAAAATTTAAGAGAAATATAACACTAAGTGTTTTAGTGAATATTGGGGTGTTACAATGAGCTTGATAAAGATTGGAGATGGAGACTTGAAGCTTGAAGGAGAATATTGAGATCCGGGTGAGGGATTGAGACTTGATTTTGAGAGAAATATAACACTAAGTGTTTTAGTGAATATTGCGGAAATTTTTGGGTGATATGAGGGTGAAATAAGGCTAAGTATAGGTTAGAGGCAGAGGAGTAGGCAGAGGGTAAAAGTCTTGGACCCAAAATAAAAACTAGGCATTTTCAACACACTAGGGCGTCGCGCCAATGACGCACATTTGCCTATGGAAATCGCATTTTGTAATTTTTAGATTTTGATGTGGTTGCTCTAAAATTTGAGTTAGACCTTTTGTCCCAAAATTTGACCCCCTGAACATGAATTAAAGTTATATTTTTGAAATAATGCACGAATTTTAGATATATGGAAATCATGATTCTGGGAACTTCTGAGGTATATTTTCGGGTACTTTTGGGGTCGTTTCACTAAGAGGGCCTCCTTTGATGGGATGTTTCATAGCCGAAAGTATGGCCGGTTCCATCAAGGCCAAGGTTCCTCTCCCACATTTAATAAGTGGGTTGCCAATGACTTTCTAAAGACCCAAGGTGTTGGACGTGTGGATCCTATTAGTGGCTATCCAAAATATGGTAGGGGTCATAGTGGCCAGTGTTTGAGGGATACTAATGCGTGTTATAGTTTGTGAGGAAATTGGGCATAAGTTGATGGATTGCCCTCGAAATCACAACAAGGGCAAGAAGGTTCGTCCACAAGGTGCTAATTCAGTTCCTTTGGGGAGAGGTGGTCAACAAGGTGGTGCCCCAAGGCACAATCGGTTTTATGCTTTGCATGAGAGGTAAGGGGATGATGAGGTGCCCGACATCATTACAAGATGTTCAAAGTCATGATTCTAATGTGTATGCTTTGATTGATTCGGGTGGCACTCTTTCTTTTGTTACCACCTTTGTTGCCAAAAAGTTTCATATTGAGACTGAATTGTTACGTGAGTCATATGAGGTGTCTACTCTATTGGTTCGTTTGTTATTACTAGAAACGTCTATAGGAATTTCCCCATTTGCATCTTGCGTAAAATATTGCCTTGTGATCTTGTTGAGTTGGACATGGTTAATTTTGTTGTCATTCTTGTGATAGATTGGTTGCATGCATGCTATGCCTTTATTGATTGTAGAACACGTAGGGTCAAATTTAAATTCCCAAATGAACCCGTTGTTGAGTGGGAGAGTCATGATGTAGTGGTTAAGGGTACATTCATCTATTGCATTAAAGCCCATAAGCTGATGTCTAAGGGGTGTCTTTATCATCTTGTGAGGGTTAGGTCTATGGAGTCTAAAGTCCTTCCCAAAGAGTCGGTTCTGGCTGTATGTGAGTTTCTTGACATCTTTCCAAATAACCTCCTCGGTGTTCCTCCCAAAAGGGAAATAGATTTTGGTATAAACCTTCTCCCTGATACTCAACCCATTTCTATTCCCCCTTACCATATGGCCCTGACAAAGTTAAAGGAGCAATTAAGGGACTTGCTGCAAAATGGATTCATTAGACCTAGCTAATCATATTGGGGTGTACTGGTGTTGTTTGTGAAGAGGAAGGATAGTTTTCTTAGGTACCAAGGTAGGTTGTATGTACCTTATGTTGATGACTTAAAGGAAAAGATTCTTGATTTGGGTCATGGTTCTATTTTCTCTATTCACCCAGGGTCTACTAAGATGTATAGAGATTTGAGAGAGGTGTATTGGTGGGGAAGCATGAAAAGGGACATTGCCAAATTTGTATTCAATTGCCATAGTTGCGAACAAGTCAAAGACAAACATCAAAGGCTGGGTGGCCAAACCCAAGACATAGAGATTCCTACTTGGTAGTGGGAAGAGATTAATATGGATTTTATGGTTGGGTTACCCAAGACTAGAAAGGATTTGATTCTATTTGGGTTTTGATTGATAGGATGACAAAAATGTCTCACTTTCTGCCGGTTAAGACTACCTATGGGGCTGAAGATTATGTTAGGTTGTACATCCATGGCTTAGTGAGATATCATGGAGTTCCTTTTTCCATTATATTGGATCATGGTGTACAATCCACTTCACACTTTTGGAGGTCCTTCCAAAGAGGTCTTGGATTCCAAGGTAAAGTTTAGTACAACCTTTCACCCTCAAAAGGATGGCCAACCTGAAAGAAATATCCAAACACTTAGAGGACATGGTTAGGTCTTGTGTATTGGAGCTCAACGGTAGTTGGGATGATCATCTTCTATTCATTGAGTTTGCATATAACAATAGTTATCATTCTAGCATCGGAATGGCTCCTTTCAGACTCTCTATGGGTAGACGTTGTAGATCCTCGGTTGGGTTGTTTGAGGTTGGAGAAATGGCTTTGTTAGGTCTGGATTTGGTTGTGAATGCTATGGAGAAGTTAAGGATGATTAGGGAAAGGTTAAGACATCCCACCGTCACCAAAAGTCATCTGCCGATGTGAGAAGATGGGAGCTTGAGTTTAAGGTTGGTGATTGGGTCTATTTGAAGGTTCCACCCATGAAGAATGTGGTACATTTTAGTAAGAAGGGAAAGTTGAGCCCTAGATATGTGGGTCCCAATAGGGTAATAAGGAGGATTGGTAAGGTGGCTTACTAGTGGGATTTGCCTAGTGAAATGGATTGGTTCACCCGGTCTTTCATATGTCTATGTTGAGAAAGTGCGTGGGTGATCCTAATGCCATTGTGCCTCTTGATGTTGTGGGGGTAGTTGAATAAAACTTGTCATCTGAAGAGGTTCCAGTAGAGATCATGGATAGGCAAGTGAGGAGGTTAAGGAACAAGGATGTTGTGTCCATTAAGGTCCTTTGGAGAAATCAACAAGTCGAAAGTACTACTTGGGAGGCCGAAGTGGATATGTAAAAGCTATACCCTTATCTCTTCCATCCTACTCAAGCCTAAGTTACTAATTCTAAGCCTTTTATGCAATTTCGTGTATCATGTTCCAGCCCTTAAGTTATTTGCATGCATTCATGTCTATATTGACAAAGTTCACGGTAATTTTACACTTATGTTGAGATTTGGAAAATGGTGTTTTAAGTGTGATCGGTATTCAACTAAGGGCCCCATTAAGTAAGATGGGAGCCAATACAAAGCTAACAAGCTTTCTTAAACGGGAACCCTGATCTAGATAGATGTTGTTGCATTCTTGCTGGGGCTGATTTCTTCATGATTGCTCATCTCATATATGTCTATTTGACATTCAGGCACAAAAGTTCCCAAGGGGGAGATATCGAAACGATCCCAAAAATTGCTCAAAAAAGTGCCTTAGAAGTGCACAGAATCGTAATTTCCATATATCTCAAAATCCATGTGCGATATCCAAAATCCAACTTATTATTCTTGTTCAGAGGGTTAAATTGAGTAGGAAGTGGGTCTAACCCCAACTTAATAGCAACCGTATCAAAATTCAAAAATCACAAAATATGATTTCCAGTGAGTACTTCGCGCCCAAGGCGCAGCCAGCCAAGTCCGTGCTACTGTGTTAAGTTTTGTCCAATTTTCTATCTCGGTCCAAGGCTTTGGGTTCACATGCGTGGCCTATACTTAGCTTTATTTCACCCTCATATCATTCAAGACATTCCAAAATACACTCCCAAAACTTAAACAATATTTCGTCTCCTAAATTCAAGTCTCAAAACTCATTCGAAGTCTAAGGTTGTTATTCAAGCTTCAAGTCTCCATCTAAAATCTTCATCAAGCTATTCTCCCAAGCTAAGTTATGTGGGCTTCTTTCATGGGTTCCTTTCACCCATGATACCCAAGCTCCCTTTTACTTAAGCTTGCATAATTTAAAGTTGATTTACTCATGGGTCTTATGTATTATGAATCTCACTGCATACTATGTTGGGGGTTTTATGAAAGTATAGTCCTTTTAGCATGTTTTGAGCTATGAATGTAAGATTTATTGTTAGATTTGATAAAGTCTGTTGATGTACATTGCTTGAGGGTGTTACGAAGCATCAATTGATGGGTTTACATGGAATTTTCTAGCATGACTTCACTCTTGAATTGCATGATCATACACTAGCACTACACACACGCCAATTGTTTGGTAAAATGTTCGGTTATGGGTTTCTTGAGGAATTTAAGGTCAAATACATGTCTTATGAGTTGAACGACTATATGATGATGAAAGAAATGTGTGTATACGATAATATATCTATATTGTTGGGAATTAACCAAGCCTCACTCGGGGGGTTGTAGGCCAGGTTAACCTTATTGAGGGGTTTATACCTTGATCCCTCGCTAGGGAGGTGGTAGGCCTGTGCAACCATGTTGAGGGGTTTGTTCCATGATAATCACGTTTGGGGGTTTGTAGTCCATCAACCATGTTGGGGCATTTTTACTCCATCAACCAAGTTGCGGGACTTGTAGCTCATCAACCTATTAATGGCTTTGTACCTCATTCGCATCTCCAAGGGGGTAGTAGGCCTTGGATATTCACAAATAATGGTCTCTCTTGACACATGTATTATGTTATATATATAAGCATGGTTTTACTTCAAGCATCATCCATACATGCCATTTTGCTATATGTTCATCCATTTGCCTATGTTATGCATTTTTCTTATGATGCTTATCACTTCTTGCATTGCATCCTACATGCTTAGTACATTCAAATGTGTACTAACGTGTATCTTATGCCTACATGATGTCAACATGTAGGAACCAGAGCGCCACTTTGATCATCCACCTCCACGTGGCTAGTACGACATCATTCAAGTTCTTTGGTGAGTCCTCCATTTCGGGAACGATGCTTATGATCTCCTACTATGTTCTAAGACTATCCTTCTTTCTATATATGTTGATTATGAGAGTGATCCTGCTAGCTTGTCCTGGCCTTCGCTAAGTATCTAAGTTTTACAAGTGTTGTTAGACATGTTTGTATTATGCTTTGAGATTTGACTCTCTCTTGACTCTTGATGTTTATGATATGAGAATTGTCCCTTAGCACTATTTGTCCATATCTATTATCTCTTGTTGTTTTTATTGTTTTCGCGACCAAGTATATGTGTATTATATTCTAAGGGGTTTGTCTGGGGTTCCTTCGGGTCCCCCATTCACTGTGTCATGTCTAGGACCTAGTCTTAGGTTGTACATGGGTATTGCTAGCCTACCATCCACCAATTCTCCCATGACTATGCCAAAGTTTGTGACATATGCAAAAGAAATGGTAGGGTTTCCCGCAAGCATGAGCTTCCTCTAAACCTTATTATGGTAATTGAGTTATTTGATGTATGAGGGATATATTTCATGGGAAAATTTGTTAACTCACATGGAATCAAGTATTTTCTAGTTGTTGTGGATTATGTGTCAAAGTAGGTGGCGGCCATGGCTCTACCGAACAATGAGTGAAAAATTATCCTAGCATTTTTGAAAAAGAACATATTTTCAAGGTTTGACACCCCTCAGGAAATCATCACTGATGGAGGTTCTTATTTTTACAATAAACTTTTTAAAGATCGACTTGAAATGTGTGGAGTGAAACATCAGGTGTTGACGCCTTATCACTCTCAGACAAGATGGTAGGTGGAGGTGTCCAATAGGTAAATTAAATAGATCCTATACAAGACTGTGAATGCAAATCGGACAGATTGGTCACGAAAACTGGATGACAAACTTTGGGCATACTGGATGGCATTCAAGACCCCTATAGGCATGTCTCCCTACCAACTTATCTTTGGGAAAGCATATCACTTGCTAGTAGAGCTTGAGCATAAAGCAAATGTGGACATTGAAGAAGTTGAATCTGGACAGGAATGATGCAGCAAAACCTAGGTTGAGCCAACTCAATGAGCTTGATGAGTTTTGATTGAAAGCATAGAGAGCTTAGCTTTGTGGAAACAAAGAATGAAGCTGCATCATGATTGTGGCATAGAGAACTGCCAATTCGCACCAAGGGAGTTGTACTACTCTATAATTTAAGACTGAAGTTGTTCCCTGAAAGCTCAGATCCAGATGGTTAGGGACCTTTCGAGTAGCACGCGTCTTCGATCATAGGGCTATTGAGTTAGAGAGGCGAAATGGATGAACTTTTAAGGTAAATAGCCAAAGAGTAAAGTCATACCTTGGAAACATGGAAGAGATAAAGACGGTTGAAGAATCGAATCTTGAGGAAGTTTGAGTACTCAAGCTATCTATGTCGTGTCATGGTAATAAAGCAGGTACTGCTTGGGAGACAACCTAAGGTGCAAACTGGCGGAGGTGCCCATGTATGTTTTTTTAACCCCTTATGTCCTATTTTTGCTTGATTTTTTGCATTGGGTACAACGCACATCTTTTTCAATGGTGTGTGGGTAGTTATGGGCCTCAGTGAAGTCTTAGTAGCTTATGGCCCATAACTACCACAAATTTTGATCTCGAGGTTTTCTTACATGTGTCATTTTTTCTTGTGGATATTTAATTTTTCTTGACCCGGAATGTTCAGGATGTTTACATATTATTTGTAGCATATAGTACCAAAACTTATGGCATATAACATGTTTTTATGTTTTGTTTGAAAAACGATACCCACCAAAAAATTTGATTAAGTGGTTAGATAGTAGCCATGCATATTTAAGTGTGAAATATATGTTCTGATAAGTGAGGGTACATTGAGATAAAAAGCATGATTTGTGAGCATTTTGATGATAATGTATACAGTGTTACGTGATTGGGAGCATAATTTGTTAAATTCATGTATTTTGTGCTAATTCGGAACTTGCCTTGTTACTCTAAGTTAGATTGTTATTAAATGGATGAGCAAAGGATCATAGGCCATAGCTCTTAAATAGTCCACTTTAGCCTAAAAATAACCAACCAAATTGATGATATATCCCTTGTTCCTAATGATTGAGCCTAACATGTATCGGTTCTATGAAAACACTTGATTAACCTAGCTTTACTGAGTGAAAAATCTTAAAATTGGCCCTGGTCTTTCCTTGAACATTGTGTACCTTTACTGAAGCAAAAAGTCTAAGTTGAGGGTGGCTACAAAAATTGGCCCTCATTCAAAGGATAAATAGTGTGCATCTCAACATAGGCTAAAAGCCTAAGTTGAGGATAGTTGGTGTAAGGGTAAAGCACAAAAATAATAAAGTTAGTTAAGAATATGGAGAAAAGGAGAAAAATCATGTACTAGGTGCAAGAAAAATGAAAGATACCTTAATTGAGAGCTAAAATGCAAATTGAAGTATGAAAATAAGGTGAAAAACTGAAAATGATAAGAAAGCACCCAAAAAAGTTTGAAATGGAAAAAAAAAGGGGAGAATAATATGAATGTAGCAGAATTGGTGCGGCACAATGTAGAAAAACACAGTTTCAAAGAGGGCCTTTAGTGACTGTTTTTCCAAAATATCACACCAAAGCCACTTAAGCCTACGTTAGAAGCCAAGAAAGTCTTAAAGTGATCCTAGTCTAATTAGTTGAAGGTCTGAGTAATGAGTATAGGAGAAATCCAAATGTATTAGTCATCATGCATGAATATCTTTTGTGAGAGTGACAATTTTTTCATAGTCCACAAGGTGAAATATGAAAATATTATTAAATGGCAAATGTAGGACTTCTTTCTATGAGGGTACTTGCATTGCATTGTTAGCATTTGACTTGTTTAGTGATTGTGGACTGTTGATAACCCCTTGTTTGTCATAGTGGTGTTGTCATATGCACCATTTTGCCTTGGATTGCTAATGAAACGCCCTAAAAAGTGCCCGAAAATGTGCCTTGAAATACCCATAATCATAATTTTTGTATATCTCAAAATTCGTGCATGATATCAAAATATGACTTCATATTCTTGTTTAGGGAGAAACATTGAGCGGGAAATGGGTTTAACCCTGATTTTATAGCAACAGTATCAAAAAAAAAATTTCAAAACATTTTAGTTTCCAGAACTTGTGTGCGTTCTCTCTGCGACGTGGAGCAGTCGCGGAGTAGTACATTTTGTTGGCATTTTTTTTAATCTCAGCCTATGGCCTTAAAGGATTGGGCCTATGATTTCCTATGCTTAAAAGCACATATAAAACACCTATACTTACATTTGTCAATCTCATATCATTCAAGACATTCCCCAAATCTCTCTCTAACACTTAGAAAAATTTTTCACTAAAATTCAAGTGTTCCAAACTCATTCTGTATCTCAAGATCTCATTCAAATCTTCAACAATGAAATCTCCAAAGTAGAGGTATGTGGGTTTCAACCATTGGGTCCTTTCGTCCATGGTGCCCAACATTCTATTTCATGTAAATTGCATGTTTTCAAGTTGATTATTTATGGGTATCTTTTATTATGAAATTTGAATATAAACTATGTTGGGGTTTCATAAATATGATTGTTTAAGTATATTTTGAGCTATGAATCTATGATATATTATGAGATTTGATAAAGAGTTTGAATGTATATTGCATGAGGGTGTTACCAAGTGTTGGTGGGTTGATTTACATTAAGCTCTTTCACATGATGACGCTCTTAAATACATGATTTTGAACTAGAATTACGGACCCACCAAGTGTTTGATAATATGTTCGGTTAAGAGTTCTTGAGTTATTGATGATCTATTGCATAGCCTATGAGTCAAGCGACTGTATGATGATGAAAGGAATGTTTATATGTTATGATTTCATGAAAAGTATCTATAGTGTTGCAAGTTGACCACACCAAGTTGAGTGGGTGATACGCATCAACCACTTTGATGGGAGGTGGTATGCCCATCTACCATGTTGAGGGGTATATACCTTGACCACTTTGATAGGGAGTGATACTCCCATCTACCATGTTGAGGTGTATATACCTTGACCAATCTGGTGGGGAATAGTATGCCCATCTACCAATTGAGGGTAGATTCCTCAATCACTTTCTAAGGGGGTGGTATACCTTAGATTCCAAGTACTAGTTGCTTGGTCTATGATGATGGTCTCTTCCTACACATGTAGTATGTTATATTTAAGGATGTTTTGCTTCAAGCATTGATCATACATTCCATGTTACTAATATACTATCTCTTGCTTATGATTATGCATTTTTATTATGCTGCCTATCTCTTGTTGCATTGTATCCTACATATTTAGTAAATTCAATTTTAACAGATACTCTAGGCTTACATGATGTTACCATGTAGGAACAAGATCTCCACTTGGGCAACCTCCTCTTCCACATGGTTAGTACTATCTTTTCAAGATAAATTATTGGTGAGACCTCAAAGTTCGAGGACACTAGCTTGGGACTCTTACTTTTCCTATTTCCTTGTGTTGCACTTTGATACTAAAAGTATGAGCCTGGAATGTTGGCTTGGCGCCCGCCCAATCTATGCTAGAGGTGTTGTTGGAGAAGTATGTAACTATGCTTTGAACCTTGACTCTTTTGATCACTTATGTTATTAAAGTCTTCCTTTAGTCCCTTTATCCTTGTTTAGACTCTCTTATTGTTATTTACTTTGCTTCTGTGACCAAGGATGTGGAAATGATATGCTAAGAGGCTTTTTTGGGGTTCCTTTCCGTCCCCTTTCAGTGCATCACATCTAGGCCCTAGGCTTGGGTCGTGACAACTAATACAGATAGCTAATCTAATCCTATTCTGAAAGGTTATGTGGGTATCTGAGTTTGAGATTTATGTGAAGTATGTCATTGAGTTGAGGTCTGTGTGTTAATATATTGTCACTATAGATTCTGTCCGTCTCTTGAGGACAAGCAACAATTTTAAGTTAAGCGTGTTGATGTGATGTCAAAATACAACACTTTTGATGCTTAAAAATTAGGAATTTGTGTGTTTTCAAAATGATATTTGTGCATTTTATGTGTTTAAATGTTTAGATTTGCAAGATTACAGGTTTGCCATGATTGGAGGAAAAATTGCAGAAGTTATTGGTTTTTGTAGTTGTACGAGACCTACGAGTCATAGAGCACTCTACGAGCTATAGATAGATTTTGTGAGGATTTCCATATTGGGGCTATTTGCTAAAGTTGAAGTCTACGAACATGCAGATGAGTCATGGAGTAGTTTACGAGTTGTTGAATACTTTTCGTGTCCTAAGGATGAGAGAAGTGGAATTGTAGGAAAATTATAAGACGAAACCTTTTTACGGGTCGCAAACCACTTTACAAGTCGTAAAAGGGTATCAAATAAATGAAATCCAAAATTCTAGCTGCAGATTATGAGACCCCTACTATGAGCCATAGAAGACAATATGGGTCATAAAGTATCTTTCATATGGCGTGCCAACCAGTTTTCATAATTTTTTAGGACTTGTTTTTAATTATTATAAATAGGTCTTTTAGATTATTTTTCAGAAGTTCTCGCCAGTTTGCTTAGTTTTTACCTAGTACTAAGAGAAATCAATATCTCTAGAGAAAAAATTATGATAGAGTCTTTTAGAATTCTTGAGGTGTAATTTGATCTTCAAGTTTGTGATTTTCATCGACTTTGGATTTGTTTGTTCTTTATTCGATTATGTAAGTGTTTAATTATGCCATCTATATTCATAATCTCCTCATTACACATAGCATGAGTAACTAAATCCACAACCAGTGTTGTGGGAACCATGAAGAACTAACAAAGTCAAACTGGATAATTCATATTTCTTGGAAGATGTATATGCATGTATTAATTAATACTCTTTGTTTTACATGTTTTCTGATGGTGGCACATATTAGAACTCTCCTAGTGTTACTAACTACACGAAGGTAGTAATGAATAGGAAAAGAGATTAATTAACAGGATTCGATTGACGTGTTCTCGTCTAATCAACCAAACCGGGACAAGGGCAGGTTGTACTGGCACTATTATGTAATGGTTAGTAATGCACACTATTGAGATAGGCAAAATCGCATAGTGAAATTCGCCTCTTTCCTTTGACCAAAAGGTTTAGTGAAATTAAAATACCGTCCTGCATGTGATACACTAGACAAGAAATAGGTTATCCAGTGGTACTGAGTTGGGCAATCAAGGAAACACAATATTGTCAGGAACCAAGCCTAAGGCCTAGACATGACATGGCAAATGGGGAACACGAAAGAACCCCAAACAAGCCTCTTAACATATCATTACACATCATCGGTCGCGGAAGCAATTAAACAACTAAGTTGAATTAGAAATAGGGGCAAAGGGACTAAAGGAAAGATTTCGTCGCGTAAATGTCAAATATGAGAGTCAAGACTCAATACATAACATATCCAACAACTCCTCTGCTACATAGATAAGAGTGGGGGCCAAGACAACCAATTGAGCTCATCATCATAGTCAATACATACATAAAAGAAAAATAGTCTTAGTACATAGCATGAGATCATAAGTATTGTTCCCACAATGAAGGACTCACCAACTAGCTAGAGAGAATTCGTTCTAGCCATGTGGAGGGAGATGCTCAAGTGCGGATCCAATTCTTACATGGCGACATCATATAGGCATAGAGAATGTGTTAGTACGGTTGAATGTACTAAGCATACAAGATGCAATGCAACAAGAGATAAGCAACATAATTGAAATGTATAAGCATAAGAAGTGATTAACATAAAATAATATGAAATACATGGAAGATGCTTAAAGTAAATCATACTTACATTAGACATGATACATTTGTAAGAAGAGACCATCATTAATGAGTTCATTGTTTATCAAGTTACAAACCCCTTGATTGGTTAGTGGATCGACACACCCAACAACCCCTGGTGATTGAGGTACAAACCCCTCAATGCGGTTATCAAGGTACAAACCCCATTATTGCTTGGTTGATACTTGCACCCTACAACCCATGGTGTTTGAGATACAAACCCCTCAAACCGATTATCAAGGTACAAACCACTTGATTGGTTATCAAGGTACAAACCTCTCGACGTGGTTATCCAGGCTCTTTACCCCTCGAGTAGGGCATGGTCAAATTCTGACAGTATATAGGAGAATATCATATAAATACATTCATTTCATTATTATAAAGTCATTAAAATCATAAGACATGCATTGGACTTTCAATTCCTCAAGAAACCATAACTGGACATTTTATCAAGCACTTGGCGGGGGTATAGTGCTAGTATAAAATCATGCAATTCAAGAGTGGAATAATGCTAGAAAATTCTGTGTAAAACCATGAATAGATACTTGTTAAACCCTTAAAATATACATCAAAATCCTTCATCAAATCTCATAATAAATTTTAAATTTATAGCTCAAAACATGGTAAAATAATCACAATTTCTTGAAACCCCAACATAGTGTGCAGTGAAAATTCATAATAGGTAAGACCCATGAGTAAATCAACTTTAAATCACGCTATTTAGGTAAAAAGGAATCTTGGGAACCATGGGCGAAAGGACCCATTAGTTGAAATCCACTTACCTTAGCTTTGGAGAATTCCTTGAAAAAGATTTAAAGGATACTTGAAGTTTGGATGAATTCTTTGAGATTCGGAATAGATTTGGACACTTGAATTTTGAAATGAAATATTTTCTAAGTGTTTGAGAGAGTATCTAGGAATGTCTTGAATGATATGATGGTAAAATATGGCTAAGTATAGGTCTTTTCACACATGTGAAGGCTTAGGTCCAACGCCCAAAAACCTTAAACCGAGAAAGAAAATTATCACTGGCAGAAAAATACACAGGTCCGCGTCTGGTCCATGATGTAGACCTGTCGTGGAGAAAGATTTACACAGGTCCGTGTTGGCTATGCGTCACGGCACTGTCGCTGATCCATTTTAGAAATCAAAATTTTAGGAAGAAGAAGTTGCGATTCGTTTTATCTAAAATCAGGATTAGACCCACTTCCAACTCAATTTGACCCCCTGAACATGAATATGAAGTCAGATTCCCAATATCACACATGGATTTGAGATATATGGAAATTACGATTTCGGTCACTTCCGAGGCACATTTTCAGGTACTTTTTGGAGTAATTTTGATATCTCCCCTTGGGAACATTCGTTCTCGAATGTCAAAGAATGGTACATAAGAGACTTAAACATGAAAATTTTAGTTCACCTAAGGATGCAACAATGTACTTAAACATCATTTCAAAAATCTTAACATAAGTGTAAAATCATCATGAACCTTGTCAACATAAGCATGAATGCATGCAAATGCCATGGGATGAACTTAGATATGAAATCAGATAGGGGACTTAGAGTTAGTACCTTAGGCTTGAACTGAGTGGAATAGATAAGGACATTGCTTTTGTATGTCCGCTTCGGCGTCCCATGTAACAGTTTCAACTTGTTGATTCCTCCAAAGGACCTTAACGGAAGCAATGTACTTGTTCCTTAGCCTATTCACTTGCCTATCTAAGATCTCTACTGGAACCCCTTCATAAGTCAAGTTGTCTTAAACTACACCCATAACATCCAATGGAACAATAGTATTTGGATCACCCACACACTTCCTCAACATAGACACATGAAACGCCGGATCAACAAAATTCATTTTACTAGGCAACTCTAACTCAAAAGCTACCTTACCAATCCTCCTTATCAACCTATAAGGAGCAACATATGTAGGTCTTTAACTTACCCTTCCTACAAAAATGAACCAAACCCTTCAATGGATGAAACCTTCAAATAGATCCAATGACAAAATTTGAATTCAAGATCCCTTCTCCTCACATCAGCATAGGACTTTTAGCGATATTGGGCCATCTACAACCTTTCTCAAATCATACTAAACTTCTCAAGAGCATCCATAATCAGATCCAGTCCCAACAAAGTCACCCTTCTAACGTCAAACCGCCTAACCAGTTATTTATAATATCTACCATAAAGATCCTTAAAAAAGGACATATCGATGCTAGAATGATAGCTATTGTTATAGGCAAAGTCAATCAGTGGAAGATGATCATCTCAACATCCCTTAAGCTCCAATACACATGCCCTAAGCATATCCTCAAGTGTTTGGATAGTTCTTTCGACTTGGCCATCCATTTGAGGGTGAAAGGTAGTACAAAGTTTAACTCTTGTACCTTAGACCCCTTTGAAAAGACCTCAAAAAATGTGAAGTAAATTAAGCACCATGTATGGATTCTAATCCGTAGGACTGGGACCCTCGTGGCTCAGACAGGTTAAAGGTGGTGTAGGACCATATACCATGCAAGATCACCTGACCACTACCACAACGTTTGCAACGTTCACTTCCTTAATAGGCGGCATACCATCCCAAGTTCATTTGGATTTTGAGCACAATAGCGACCTCACCAACCAATTTATAAACCACATGACTGTTCTTTTGACTTTTTTGGGCTTTTCGCATGGGCTTTGAGCGGATGTCCCTCGCCTATAGTGCCCTTTCAACTTAGCCCTCCTCAAGTCTCCTTCTGTTCATACCGTTTTACCTCATCTGGTTCTATTTCCAGATGTTATTGTACTCACAACTGGCGGCATAAGGACAAACATTAACTGTTGTAGTAGTACATACTTAATATTGTGTAACCTGCCGAGTCATTGGTTTCCCCACAAGCAAAGCTCGTTGGTGTGTCACCTTAGATCCCTCCCTGCTCCTTTCAGACAACAGGACCGAACAACCCATCTTCCCCACCCCCCCACCAAGGAGAAGAATGAGAGAAAGTTTAGCTAATAATCATATTATTCAGAAAGAAAGTGTATTTACAAAAGTGTAGTAACTTTAAGAGAATTTCCTACGGATATTTCTCTCAGACTCTAGACTCTAGACTAAGGAATTATCTTAATATTTTCGAATCAAAACACTTTCTAGTCTTGGGAAACCTAACCGTGAAATCCATATTAATCTCCTCCCGCTTCCAAGTTGGAATCTCTATGTCTTATGCTAGGACACCCAGCCTTTGGTGCATGGCTTTGACTTGTTGGCAACTATGACAACCGGATACAAATTTGGCAATTTGCCTCTTCATGCCTCCCTAATAATACACCTCTCTCAAGTCCCTATACATCTTAGTAGAATTAGGGTGAGTAGAATAGGAAGAACCATGAGCCTCATCAAGAATCTTTTCTCTCAATCCATCAAGACAAGGCACATATAACCTACCTTGGTATCTATGGGCACCCGCCCCCTTGGGAGTAAACCTCCACCTTACCATCTTTTACCACGCCTTCAATTCCAACAAAGTGGAGTCAAGATCTTGCTTATCTTTCACCTTCTCAACCAATGAAGATTTTAAACCATCAACAACCACAATACCACCATTATCAATCTCTTCAAACCTAACTCCTAATCTATCCAATCGATGGACCTCCCTAGCGACCCCTATGCCACAATCATCAATATGAGCTAGGCTACCCATGGATACCCTACTCAAAGAATCTGCCACCACATTAGACTTACAGGGATGATAATGCATACTCATATCATAGTGCTTAAAAAGTTCTATCCATCTTCTTTGTTTCAAGTTGAGATCTTTTTGAGTGAAGACATATTGGAGACTCTTATGATTGATGAACACACTAACATGGACCCCGTAAAAGTAGTGGAGCCAAATCTTCAAAGAAAAGGCCATGGTGGCTAATTCAAGACCATAGGTAGGATAATTTTTTTCATGCACTTTGAGTTGTCTAGAAGCATAGGCTATTACCTTACCATTTTGCATTCAAATACAACCCAAACCGATCCTTGAAGTATCACAATACACAACAAACCCTTCTATCCCTTCTGGCAGTGACAATATAGGAGTAGACACAATCTTATCTTGTGATGTTTGGAAACTATTTTCACATGCATCGGTCTATACATTTGCTCTCTTTTGAGTCAACTTGGTCATAGGAGAAGCAATAGAAGAGAACCCATTCACAAACCTCCGATAATAACCCACTAAGCCCAAGAACCTTCTAATATCTGACAAGGTCAATAGTCTAGGCCGATTTCTAATCACATCTATCTTTTTAGAATCCACCGTAATACTATCTCCTAATGGCACATGATCAACAAAAATCTATATTTTTTATACTTGACACACAACTTCTCTTCCCTCAATATTTGTAGCTCTACCCTCAAATGACCCATATGCACCTCCTCACCATGTGAATAGATCAAGATATCATCAATGAAGACCACAACAAATGACTCAATGTAGGGTTGAAGACCCTATTCATAAGATCCATGATGATGGTCAGTGCATTGGTCAACCCAAAAGACATCACAAAAAACCCAAAATGCCCATACCTAGTGCAGAAGGCCATCTTAGGAATATCACACTCCCTCACCTTCACTTGATGGTTGATGATGTTCATGCGCCAATAAGAAAGTTATCACTGTCAGCAATTAAACTAACCGGAGATTAAGGTCGAATCCACAGGGAATATAGGGCTTGACTACAAGAATTCACTATCAGTCATTTCGAGCATCTATAACTAAAATCTCCAAATGAGAGGTAGGGGTTGTGATTTAAGAACAAAACTAAAAATAAACACTATACTAACTATGTGAGAAAACACTCAAATTTAAGGATAACTTGGGTATTGTATTCTCCATGGTTCGTTGACTCCATTATTTTAGACCACATAACTATAAATGGGAGTTAGCATTCAGGATGGTAACTTAGGTTCTTCCAGCCCTCTTCCGAAGGTAAAGGTTGAATTTCACCATGGCACTTGGTCAAGAATCATGGTGTGTCAGCTAATAGTTACCTGTTATCCCATTCAACCTTTCCTTAGCCAGGTTTGGTTGATTAGAGAAGAAAACAATAATCAAATCTTGTCATCTACTTCCCTTTTCCTATTCGCCACTACCTTTTTCAGGATCATGATAGTAGGTCGGTTTGGTGTTGACCACCACCAAACATCAATCAAAATGGAGGAAAATAAACGATACATGCAAAACCAAAATCATAGAAATATAATATGTCTAGGTTATTTCAAATAAACAACCCATGGTTCCTACAACCCCAAGTTGTGGGTGCTTAGCTACTCATGGCTAACAAAAAGTCATCAATAATACAAATAAATGAAATAGTTGAGAATTTTACCCAAGCAAATGAAGAACAAGAACACCACAAGTTGCAAACTGCAAGTTTATATAGATGGAGAGTGAGTACAATAAAAGATTTTCAATCCCCAAAAGTGGGTCTTCAAGGTGAAAATGAGAATCTACACTAAAACCCTAAAAATATTCTAGAGAATATTCAAAGTTTCTTTCTGCAGAGATTCGAGTCTCAGCTCACTTCAAATAAACCCTAAAAGAAAGCATTTATAATATTTATAATTTAACCCTAAAAATTAAGCAAAAAAGATAGCTGGCAGCAGGTACGTCGCACAAGTATGACTCATAAGGTGACCTACGTGTCGTAATCAAGGTCTCATATCTTGCACTTTGCATTCTGGACTTGGGTGTCACGACTTACTGGTACAATACATTACTAGGGCTACGATTTGTATGCTCCTCTTGATGTATAGGCCTTTAGGTTTTTGGTCTAAAATTTTGGCTCTCTATTTCTTGCTACGAACCCACTCTACGAGGCACAGTGAGACCTATGACTCATAGAGTGGCCTCGTAGGGCTAACATCCATTTAGCAGATTTCTGATTTTTGTTCTCTATTTCTTGCTACCAGAACACTCTATGACTCATAGCTTGATCTGTGACTCGTAGGAAGGCTCATATGTCCTGTACTTCAGCAAAATCTGCAATTTTCTCCCGAAATCATGCCAAACTACCTTTTCTGCAATAATAACACAAAAACATATAAAAACGATAAAAAGTCACTTTAAGAGCTCACAGAATCCCTTGTTATAGACATCAAATGTGTTGTATATTATTAGCACATCAACCCCCTCAACTAAGAACTGTTGCTTGTCCTCAAGCGATGACTTAATCTAACCAAACAATGAGAAACACATATTTATTACTCTAATGACATATACATCATTTAATCTAATTTAGGTATCCAACTCTCATTTTCAAAACCATATTGCAAAGCCACTAAGTAAACAAAAACACAAAGATATATCTGTCAATTCAACTATGACAAGCAAAGGAGCGTCAACCATCCACAATCACTGGGTTCGTCATAAGACAATCAAGTAGTGTAAATGCCCTCACAGAAAAGAAGTCCCTCTTACTCACTCAAAAAGCATTTAGAACTTAGGAACTGTGCAAATATTGTCACTCTCACAAATGAAATACATGCAAAATGACTAAAACCATTGGTTTGCCTCTATACTCAACTTCAGGCTTGGTGAGAAAGTGGATTTTGATCACTTTAGGACTTAATGGCTTGTAACATAGGGTCATGGGGCTTGATATGGCATTTTAGACAAGTAGTGACTAAAAGCTATCCTTGAACCATGTTTACCTTTATAACTCAACCATTTTCACTAAATTTTCCCTTATTCTCCTAATCTAAGTTCTTCTCAGGTGCCTTCTCTCTCTTTTTCAGCTATTTCTTATTTTTGAACTAATTTTTGCTAATCTCTTTAATACAAGGCACTCTTCTTTTCTTTTTCTCACCCGTCTCATGACTTCTAATTTTTTCCTTTCTTTCCCAACTAACACCTTATCTTCATTACTTTACCATAATGAAAGACACCCTCAACTTAGGCTTTTAGCCTAAGGTGAAGTACACAATATCTATTCCCCAAACCAGGGCCACTACTTGCAACCACCCTCAACACAGGGTTTTAGCCTCAATCAAGGTTCACTTGTTCAAGGATAGACCAGGGCCAATATCAAGGTACTTCGTAAAACAAGGTTAATCTAGTTAAGTGTCAAGAAAGAGTGAGTGCATGAGAGGCTCAAACATTTGGAACAAGGGGTCAACTAAGACATTTGGTAGGTCATTTAGGCAAAAGTGGGCTTATTAAAAGGACAAAGGCCTAAGATCCCTTCCAAATGAACCACATCACCAAACCAATCTTAGAGTAATAAGGCAAGTTCTGAGTCCATACATAGTATATGAATGAGACAATATAAGCTCACAATACACATGGCATCGCACACACAATCCAGTATAGATTAACAGGTCATGCTTCAAGCATCAACTTGCCTTCTTATTATCAGAAAAACTACTATCGATAATCAATATGCATGGTTACACTAATATTAGATGTGTTGTCAAGATACAGTATATTTGATGCTTAAAATAAGAGATTTTGTGAGTTCTTAATGCGAATTTTTAAGATTTTTATGTGTTTTTGTTTTGTTCTTGCAAAAAAGTTTAGTTGGCATGGTTTTGGAGAGAAATTGTAGATTTCTCTGAAGCATAGGACATACGAGGTCACCTACGAGTTGTAGCCCAAGCTACGAGTCGTCGGGTATGGTCGTAGAAAGAAATAGAGATAAAACCTTAGAAATTTTCTAAGTAGAGGTCACCCCTACGAGGCCATCCTACGAGTCTTAGGTTGCACTACGACTCATATAGGTGGACTTATAGCAGGAATCGAAGAGCCAAAATATTGGACCAAAAATTGAAGGCCTAGACTATGAGAAGAGCATATGAGTCGTAGCCCAAGCTAGACTCATACCAGTGGGTCGTACCAGTTGAGTCCAAGATGCCAAGAACCTGATACAAGACCTTAATTATGTGTCATAGGCCATCCTACGAGTCGTACTTGTGATGTGTACCAGCTACCAACTGTCCTTTTTGTGTAATTTTTACAGTTATTTTGTAAACACTATATATAGTTTAAGTTAGGGTTTTAAAAATGAATATTCAAAATAGAGAAGTACATATCATCTGTGAATATACTCTCAAGAAAACTTGCAGGTGTATAGCTTAGCTTATTTTCTTCTCTTGGAAAATCTTATTTTGGTGATTGTAAATCTTTCTTTGTGCTTATTATCAAGCTTGTGGTGTCTACAATCTCCACAGCCTTGGGTAAAATTCTCAATCATGTCTTTCATATGCATTTTTGTTGGGTTGGCCTTAGCCATGAGTAGCTAAGCACACAAAACTTGGGGTTGTGGGAACCATGGGTATTTGACTTGATATAACCTAGGCTTATTGCATTTTTATGATTGGGGTTTTACATGTATTGTTTACTTCCCTTCATTATGATTGTTGTTTAGTGCTGGCCAACATCAAACCCTGCCTACTATCACGATCCCATCAAAAGTAGTGACCAATAGGAAAAGGGGAGTAGATGATAGAATTCGATTGATGTGTTCTCATCTAATCAACAAAACCTGACCAAGGGGAGGTTGATTGGGACAATAAGTAACGGTTAGTTGGCACACCATGGTGGCTGACCAAGCATCATGGTGAAATTCGACCTTCACCTTTAAAAGAGGGCTAGAAAAACCTAAGTTACCATCCTACATGTGAATCTCCACTTATAGTTATGTTATCTAGGGTAATCGAGTAAATGAACCATGGGGAACACATTTCCCAAGTTGTCCCTAAAACTGAGTATTTTTCCACATCGTAGTGTAATGTTATTTTATTTCGTTCTAGAATCACAACCGCCCGCCCCTCATTTAGAGATTTTAGTTATCGATACTCGAATTGATTGATAGTGAATTCTTATAGTCAAACCCTGTATTCCCTATGGATTTGACTCTAACCTATGGTTAGGCTAATTATTGACAGCGATCGCTTTTTTATTGGACCGTGAACATCATCAATGACAAACAACCTCAAAAGTTTTGAGGATACTGAATTTTCAAACCATTCAAAAATTATTTAAAAACTACATATATGCCAAGAGATAATAAATACCATGTATCTAGAAATTATCCACACTACTCCAGGCATGCCGATTCAACATAAATTAAAATCATCCACAAGGAGAAAGAAACACGGCATGAAAACACTACAATCAAAAATAGGGGAACTTATGGAACCGAGGCTACTCAGACTTCACCTTAATCCATAACTTCCCAAACCCCACCAAAAGAGAATACTTTCTCCTCAAAGTAAACACATACATTAAAACCAAATAACTAAAATGTATATATACACACACACACACACACACACACACACACACATACATACACACACAAAGACACACTAAAAACCAACATTCCAAAACCAAATATCCAAAACAAAGGTAAAAACAACATTTATTACAAAACAGTTAAAAATATTCAAAAACCAACATAAAGAAAATATTGTCTCAAGCACAGCACAAAGTATCCATAAATAGGAAGTAAGGACTAGGGTCAAAATAGCAAACATCCTGATGCTCAAGCACCGTTATCTTTCTGGTCAGTAGTGTCCTAAGCCACGGACTCCTCCTCAGTAGTCTAGGTTGCACCAGCAAGTGATCTACCCTCTCCATGTATAGGCTGCTACTCTAGCTCCCTCTGTACAGTCTCCATAAGCAGCGACTCTTGCACTACCTCCTCTAGTATCGACTCTTCCTCCAGTGTTGCAGCCTCATCAAGTATGGGCCTCTTCTGGCTCACCTCTGAGTCATTGATCTCGAGGGGCCTCTTCTTGTGGATATGCAGGCAATCATCTAGCTAGTCAAACACATCATCACCCACCAGTGCCACCTCTGGGACTGCAATCGGGATGTTAACGTCTTCAACAAGTCAGCCTTGAACTTGGCCAACTTCTATGTCACTACGCTCATGCCAGCAGGCAGCAGGCCAAGCACCCTCAAGCCTCCTCTGGAATCTTTCCTTGAAAGCATCAACCTAGGCATCCATCGCTCTAACCCTCTGATAAATCAAGTCATGGGCAAATTCTCTGGCCCTGTCCTCTGAGTCCTATATGTTCTGGCGAACCTACGGTCTAATATGGCTTGCTAAAATCTGTAGCTTGAACTCTGTTATGGCTACCCTATGCACCAAAGCCAAAATGCAACATTAGAGATAAGAGAATCAACTGTATGGTGGAAGGTGTTAGTGCAGTTATATGGGAGGATGGCATCAACTCAATCTCCACACCTGGGGATGGCTTTGCAGGAGCTGGAGTAGTACTAGTGGTGGCTAGATTCAGCTCTTGAATCTAAGACTCGATAAGGAATAGATCTGGCATGGGGTGAGGAGTTGCTCTATATAGGGCTACTAGGTTCTCTTTAGCCTTGATCAAGATGGGATCCGTGGTATATACAACCTCTATATGAGGATCCAAATAGAGAGACATATGCACCCCGGCCGCATTGCACAACCTATGTACCATGATGGGGAACGATAATGCATGCCGGGTATGGATTTCTGACTCGTGGATTTGCTCTTCCATAGTGCAAAAGCGCAGTCAATCTCATTACCCGCTAAGATGCTAGCAAGCAGTACCGCCTTCTCCAATGTGATCATATTATTTGTAAATGTGGGTCAAATGCGTCGAAAGATAATGGACTACCAAAACTTTTCCCAATATGGGAGTTGAGACTTTATAATAGAATCAGTGTAGGTTGTGACCCATGTCGTCTCAACACAGACCTCACAGACTTGGCTCGCTATCCACCTAAGGAGCTCTATTCTCATCATGGCATCTCTCTCATTAACCAACTTCCTCATATTTGCGATCCGATTATCATACTCAGCCATTGAATGTGGCATTCTGTAGTTTGGCCTAAATTGGATCCTCCAGATGGTTTCGCCCTGTGGGATCAACCTTAACCTTGGTTAGGCCTTATATCCTGTCCATGGCCATTTTATCCTCTAAAAAAAGATGTATCTTAGGTGACATCACCAGCCAGCCATCTCAATAAAGGGGCTCGCCACTCTGGATCTTTCATCATAAGTGGCTTCCTCGTCTGCCCCACTCTGTAATGGAACTGTACAATGCATTTGGGGTCAGGAAACTCTGGACCAAATACTATTCGACAGATTGTGGTTTCTAATATATAAGCATGCTAGCCCCTCACTATTGTCTTGGTTAGTCTGGGTTGAGCAAGGGGCTTCTTCGCCTTGGGAAAAGTGCTCTAGATAGTGGCTGAGGCATAAAATTCCCTCACTGTGATCGGAGAGTATCATCCAAGTGTAGGTCTGAGCCACAGAAGCCTATATTGAGTCATCGTGTCCTGGATTTTAGGACCATTATTAAGTCAGTCTAATATGACTCGGAGCTCCTCATAGATGGAGTGGGATGGCTCACTACACCCTTTTGACTACACACCCTCCACATATATCTCCTGCATGCCCTTGATGCACCATCGGCTAGTGAAGGTATCAGATGTAGATGGTGATATTTGGGGTGCGACTGAGGACTTTGTCTTAGACCCATCCTTAGAGATAGACTCCTCTCTAGATGGAGTCATCTGTGGCAAGCCGCTCTTATCGCTGCCTCCCTCCTCAGACTGAGGAGTGCGAGCAACAAGAGCCTGAGTCTGCCCAGCTCTTGTAGCAGTTCTGGTTTGTGGTTTAGCCATGTTCGGGTCCTGGCTGACATCCAACACCTCTAGTAAGCCACTTAGTTGAGCGGCCTGCTCCTCATCCGAAGGCATATCTCTGAGCCTCCTCTGTAGGACCTGGATTTTATCGCGTTTGGCTTTTTGTTTAGTAGTACCTAAAACATAAAACATATATGCACCCTGGTTAGCCCCACAATTCACAACTAGAATGCAAAAAATCATCTAAGTCAAGTTGTAAAAGGGTTTTATGAAAAGTATTTTACAGGACTTGATGTATACTACGAGCCATAAAGATCTTTTGTAAAACACCAGTTCAACGAATATTTTCTACTGGGAAAGTTTATGAGAATAGGTACAACTGTTAAATGGTTTACGAGTTGTAGACTGGATTGTAGAGATTTTTAGTGGACAATTTATTCTAGAAAGGGATCTACAAGACCTATCTATGAGCCGTAAAGTGTTTTACGACTCATAGAAGGTCTTTACTGATGGATACTCAGAGACATCAAGTTTCAGGAATCTTGCATCAGAGGCAATTGCGACTCGTGAAATAATCTACGGGCCGTAAAGGCAACTCGTGAACCAAAAAACTCACACACCTATGTTTCTGATCCCATCACATGGACCCCAAAAGACCTTTTTTTCAACACGCAAATTACCAGCATCGAAGCAAAGACACACACACTCACATGGTTTCTGTAACACAACCAATACCCCCGACATGTTCTAGACACATATAACCCATCCATAGTTATTTAAGCATGATTTATCCTATAATTTTGACCACCTATGGCTGATTTTAATAAGATCATACACCTATATCATCACGCACCAATTCAAAAACACAATCATTCAATCACACATAGTGAGGGACTCAATAGGCACAAAGAACTATCAACAACTTTCACACAACGTCAAAGTGCCCAATAGTTAAAAGTGGGAAACCTAATTTCAACAAATACAAATTAAATTCAAACATGGATTTTATGTCTAAACACCCTTCCCCACATAATTTCCAAATCAATCATTCAAAACAAGGCAAATTTAAACTTTTAATTCAATAGAAAACTTATCGAGATTGGTGATTATTTTGAAGAAGATAAAGGAGGTGACTAGGCTTAAAACCCTAGGTTGTTAGAATCTTGCGAAAAAATGGGTGTACAATGGCCAGTGGTGATCGGATTTACAAGAGGGGAAATTTGGTCGGGACGATTTTGTAATTTAGGTCAAGAATAGGGTTAAAATAATTTGACCGACCCCATTATTTATACATTAACCAGGCCAACTGAAAAGTTAGTGGTCCTGGACTCTACGAAACCCCGATTATAGGTCATAGAATATTTTATGGCTCATAAATTATGATTTCATAGAACATCCAAACCCTAGATTTCAGGATTAGGTTTCGCAGACCAGTCTACGAGTCGCAAAGTATTTTACTGCTGGTTGAGCTGGTCTTAGAGACCCCATACTTAGTAAAATTTTCAGGAAACTTACCTGGGGTCCACGAGCTGAAATGACCCCAAAAAGTGCTCGAAAATATGCCTCAAACATGTCTGAAATTGTAATATCCGTAAATCTCAAAATTCATTCGTGATATCAAAAATTCAACTTCATATTCTTGATCAGGGGCAAAATTTTGTGGGAAATGAGTATAATCCAAATTTTAGAGGACTCTTAGCGAAAATTGAATTTCGCCAATTTTGCGATTCTAGTAGCAGTCTGTGACTGCTCCACAACTCGGACCTGTCGCGGAGTAGTGTATTTTGTTGCCAGTTTTCTAATCTCAGTCCAAGACTATAGGGTCTTGTGTCTAAGTCTTCCCATGCATAAAAACACCTATATTTAACCATATTTCAACATGATATCATACAAGACATTCCCAATACTCTCACAAACACTTAGACAAATATTTCACTCCAAATCAAGGGTTCCAAACTCATTTCCAGAATCAAGAAATTCTATCAAGCTTCAATTTCTCATCTCAATCTTCTTCAAGGAATTCTAGAAAGTTGAGATATGTGGGTTTCAACCATTGGGTCCTTCACCCATGGTGCTAAGCTTCCTTTTTACATAAATTTCATGTTTCTCAATTGATTTATTTATGGATCTTACGAACTATGAATTTTACTATCAACTATGTTGGGGTTTCATAAAAGTGTGATTATTTAAGCCTTTTTTGAGCTATGAATCTATGATCTATCTTGAGATCTGATGAAAGGTTTTCACACATATTGCATGAGGGTATTAGCAACTGCTGGTGGGTTTATTTACTTTTAACTTTTCTTCCATAATATCACTCTTGAATTGCATAGTTTTATACTAGCATTACACGCCCGCCAAGTATTTGACAAAATGACCAGTTTTGGATTCTTGAGCTATTCATGATTCATTGCATGACCTATGATTTTAAAGATATTATTATGAAGAAAGGAGGGTATATGTGTGTTGAATTCATGAAAAGTATCTATAGTGTTATGAGTTGACCATAACTAATTGAGGGTTGATATCTCAATCCCCATGGATGGTAGGGTATGACAACCATCATCCAATTGAGTTGTTGATACCTCAATCACCATGGGTGGTAGGGTGTGGCAACCATCATCCAATTGAGAGGTTGCTAGCTCAATCACCTCGGATAGGGGTGATATGGTACAACCAATTGAGGGGTTAATACCTCAATCACTTTGGATGGGGGTGGTCACACCCATCAACTAATTGAGGGGTTGATACCTCAATCACATTAGATGGGGTTGGTTATTCCCATTAACTAATTGAGGGGTTGATTCCTCAATCACTTCCAAAGGATAGTCTACCTTGCATTCCAAGTACTAAGTTTGCTTGGTTTATGATGATGGTTTTTTCCTACATATGTGAGATGTTCTTCATATAGGCATATTTAATTCAAATATCATTCATACACGTCATATTGCTATCATGCTCATTCAATGTTTAGTTATGCATTTTGATTATGTTGCTTAGCTCTTATTGCATTGCATCATGCATACTCAGTATATTCAAGCGCATTAATGCATACTCTATGCTTACATGATGTTATCATGTAGGAAATGGAGCTCCTCATGATCATACTCATCCTCCCCGTGGCTAGTATTATCTTCTCAGGCAAGTTTGGTGAGTCCTCAACTTTGGGGACAATATCTCCTATTCTTATGTTCTCTAAAGACTCTCATTATCTATTAGTATGTTTTAACTATATAGGCGAGCCTGGAGTTTGTCTTGACCCTCGCTCAATTCTAAGTGCAGAGGTGTTGTTAGACAAGATATGTAATGATGCTATGAGCTTTGACTCTCTTCACTCTTGTTTGTTTTAAATGCTATGAAAGATATCCCTTAGTCCCTTTTTCCCTTTTATTTAATTCTTTTATTGTTGTCTATCTACTTCATTGACCAAGGATGTATAATGATATATTAAGAGGCTGGAATGGGGTCCTTTTGGGATCCCCATATGCCGTGTCACATCAAGGCCCTAGGCATGGGTCATGAAAAACTTGATATCAGAGCACTAAGTTGTTAATGGTCCTTGACATCCAACACACTGCATTGATTAGAGTCTTATTCATGGTTGTGTTGTGTACCACAACTATGAGTAAGAGGCTATGAGATATTTGAAGAAATGTTTCCCTTTTTCATGATCTATGTCATGATATATAAGTTAGGTAAGGTTTTCCCTCTAACGAGTATTCTTTGCCATTTTACATCATGCCTAACACAACAAGAATAAGAGCCCGCACACTCGAGGAACAACCCACTTATGGAGAGCTCCGTTATGCTCTCACCCTGCTATCTCAAGTTGTGGCTAATCAAGTCAATCAAGGGGCCCAAGCCCCTCATGCTCCTACTTTGGGATCTTTTGTGAGGTACTTTATAAGTATGAACCCACTGGATTTCAGTGAATCTAAAGTGGATGAGGACCCTCAAGCATCAAGCATTTATTGATGAGGTGTACAAGGTGTAGGCTATCATGGGTGTTACATCGAAGGAGAAGGTGGAGTTGGCGGCTTATGAAATTAAGGGGGTTCCCCAAATATGGTATACTAAATGGAAAGAAGAGAAGGGGAACAATAATATAATCCTTTAGAAGGAGTTTATGGCGGCTATCCTCAACTAGTTCTTTCCCTTTGAGCTTAGAGAGGCCAAAATGCTGGAGTTCATGAATTTGAAACACGGATCTATGAGCGTGAGGGAGTATACCCTCAAGTTCAACCAACTCTCTAAATATACCCCACACTTAGTTATCGATCCGAGCTCTTGGAGGAATAAATTTATGATAGGTGTTTCTGATTTGGTGAATGAGTAGTGTCGAGCCGCCATGTTGATTAGTGACATGGATTTGTCTCGCCTAATGACTTATTCCAAATAATTGGAAGGAGAGAAGTTGAGAAAGAGAAGGGGTAATAAGGCCAAGATGGCCCGCATTGATAGTAAGTTCCAAATTCTCAAGGGCGGTTTCATCAAGGCCAAGGGTCTTCTCATGCTCCCCAATAGAAGTTTTTCCAATGACTACCCAAGGGCCCAAGGTAATGGTTATGTGGTGCCTAATGCTATGTGTCCAAATTGTTGCAGGGGTCATGGTGGCCGATGTTTGAAGGACACTAATGCTTGTTTTAGTTGTGGTGAAGTTAGGTATAAGGTGATGGATTTTCCACGTAACCGCAACAAAGGTAAAGATTTTCATCCACAAGGCTAGGGTGGAAATGCGGTTCCCTTGGGGAGAGGAGGCCAACAAGGTGGTGCCCCAAGGGACAATCTATTTATGCTTTTTAGTTTAAGGAGGAAGGGGGTAGATGAGGTGCCTGATATCATCACCGGTATGTTAAAAGTCTTTGATTTTGATATGTATAATTAGATAGAACCAGGTGCCACTCTTTCTTTTGTTACTCCTTTTATTGCCAAAAAGTTTCATGTTTAACCCGACTTGTTGTGTGAGTCTTATGAGGTATCTACTCCCATTGCTTCATCTATATTTGCTAGGAAGGTTTACAGAAATTGTCCTATTTGCATATTGCATAAAATACTGTCTTGTGAACTTGTTGAGTTGGATATGAGTGATTCTGATGTTATTCTTGGGATGGATTGCATGCTTATTATGCCTCTATTGATTGTAAAAACCATAGAGCCAAATTCCAATTCCCAAATGAACCCATCCTTATGTGGGAGAGTCATGATGTGGTGGTCAAGGGTAGGCTTGTCTCTTGCATTAAAGCCCAAAAGTCAATCTCTAAGGGATGTCTCTATCATCTTTTCAGGGTTAGGGATGTTGAGTCCAAAGTCCATCTTATATAGTCGATTCCGGTGGTTAGTGAGTTTCTTGCTGTCTTTCCAAATGACCTTCCGGTGTTCCTCCCAAAAGGGAAATATACTTCGGTAGAGACCTCATTGCCGATACTAAACCCATTCCTATTCCCCCTTACCATATGGCCCCAGCGGAGTTAAGGGAGTTGAAGGAGCAATTGAGGGACTTGTTAGAGAAGGATTTTATTAGGCATAGCCTGTCACCTTGGGGTGCACTGGTGTTTTTTGTGAAGAATAAGAATGGTACCCTTAGAATATACATTGACTACTAGCAACTTAATACGGTCACCATAAATAATAAGTTTTCTCTACCAAGGATCGATAATCTATTTGACCAATATCAAGGGGCTAGTCACTTCTTTTTATTGAACTTTGGTCCAGGTATCATCAAGTGAAGGTGAGAGAGTGTGACATTCCCAAGACGGCCTTCCAGAGTAGGTATGGGCATTATGAATTTGAGGCTATGTCTTTTGGGTTGACCAATGCACCGACTATCTTCATGGTTCTTATGAATAGGGTCTTCAAACCCTATCTTTATTTGTTTGTGGAAGTTTTTGTTGACAATATTTTGATCTATTCTCATAGTTAGGAGGAGCATGTGGGTCATTTGAGGGTGGTGCTACAAAAATTGAGCGAAGAGAAGTCGTATGACACGTATGAAAAGTGTGAATTTTGGTTGAAAGAGGTTTCCTTTATAGGTTATATGCTGTTGAAGGATGGTATTAACATAGGTCCTAAGAAGACAAAAGTGATAAGAAATTGTCCTAGTACTTTCACTCCATCGAACATTAGAAGTTTCTAGGGCATAGTGGGTTACTACCGAAGGATTGTGAATGGTTTCTCTTCTACTGCTTCTCCTATGATTATGTTTACCCAAAAGAAGGCAAAGTTTGTGTGGACCAATGAGTGTGAAGAGAGTTTCTAAACCATAAAGGATAAGTTTGTCTCCGCTCCTATCTTGTCTCCACCAGAATGGTTGGAAGGGTTTGTTGTGTGTTATGATGCCTCACGAATTGGTTTGGGTTGCGTTTTAATACAAAACGCTAAGGTGATAGCCTATGCTTCTAGAAAACTCAAAGTAAATGTAAAGAATTACCCTACTCATGATCTTAAATTGGCCATTGTAGTGTTTTCTTTGAAAATTTGACATCATTATTTGTATGGAGTGCATGTTGATGTGTTCATCGATCATAAAAGTCTCCAATATGTGTTCACTAACAAAGATCTCAACTTGAGGCAATGAAGGTAGTTAGAACTTCTTAAGTATTATGATATGAGTATGCATTATCACCACTAATGTTGTAGCCAATGCTTTGAGTAGGGTGTCTACGGGTAGCCTAGCTTGTGTTGATGATGGGAGAAAAGAGGTGCTAGGGAGGTTCATCGGTTGGCTTGATTGGGCTTAGGATGGAAGAGGTTGATAATGGTGGTATTGTGGCTGTTGATGGTTCAAAATCTTCCTTGGTTGATTAGGTAAAAGCAAAGCGTGATCTTGACCCCTCCATGTTAGAATTGAAGGCCTTGGTGAGAGAGGGCAAGGTAGATGTTTTCTTCCAAGGGGGAGATGGTTCCCTTAGGTACAAAGGTGGAGGTTTTCTTTATGAGGATCGTTGTTCTTCCTATTCTATTCACCTAGGTTCTATCAAGATGTGTAGAGATTTGAGGGATGTGTTTTGGTGAGGAGGTATGACAAAAGAAATTGCCAAATTTGTATCCGGTTCTCATAGTTGCCAATGAGTCAAAGCCAAACACCAAAGGCCGGGTGGCCTAACCCAAGATATAGAGATTCCTACTTGGAAGTAGGAGAATATTAACATGGATTTTGTGATTGAGTTGCTTAAGACTAGAAAGGGTTTTGATTTTATTTGGGTTGTGGTTGATAGAATGACAAATTAGGCTCATTTCCTACCGACTAAGACTACTTATAGTTCCGAAGATTATAGTAAGTTGTACATTCATGAATTGGTTAGATTGCATGGGGTTCCCTTATCTATCATATCAGATCGTATTGCTCAATTCACTTTTCACTTTTGCAGGTCCTTCAAAAGAGGACTTGGTACTATGGTAAAGCTTAGTATGGTCTTTCACCCTCAAACGGATGGCCAAGTCGAAAGAACTATGAAAAATCTTGAGGATATGATTAAAGCTTGTGTTTTGGAGTTTCATGGTAGTTGGGATGATCATCTTCCATTGATTGAGTTTGCTTATAACAATATCTATCATGAAAGCATTGGCATGGCTCCTTTTGAGGTTCTTTATGGTAGACGATGTAGGTCCCCGATTGGATGGTTTGTGGTAGGTGAAATGGAATTATTGGGTCCATATCTTGTTGTGGAGGAAATGGAGAAGGAAAGGTTTATTAGAGAGAGGTTGAAAATAGCCCAAAGTCATAAGAAATACTATGCCGATGTAAGGAGAAAGGATCTTGAATTTAAGGTTGGTGATTGGGTTTATTTGAAGGTATCACCCATGAAGGGTGTCGTTTGTTTTTGTAAAAAGGGTAAAGTGAGTCCAAGATATGTGGATCCTTATATGGTGTTGAGGAAGATTGGTAAGGTGGCCTACATGTTGGAGTTTCCTAGTGAGATGGACTTTGTTCATCTGGTCTTTCATATATCCATGTTGAGGAAATATGTGGGTGACCCAAATGATATTGTCCCATTAGATGTTGTGGATGTTGTTGAAGACAACATGACTTAAGAAGAGGTTCCAGTAGAGATTTTAGATAGACAAGTGAAGAGACTGAGGAACAAGGATATGGCTTCCGTTGAGGTCCTTTGGAGGAATCAACAAGTCAAAAGTTCTATATGGGAGGCCGAAGCATACATGCAAAAGGTGTATCTCTATCACTTCTATTCAACTCAAGCCTAAGATACTAATTCTAAGTCCCCTATGTTATTTCAAGTGTTATGTTTCAGCCCCTATGTCATTTGCATGCATTTATGTTTATGTTAACAAGTTCATGGTAATTGTGATATTCATTTTGAGATTTTGAAAATGTTGTTTAAGTGTACTGTTGCATTCTTATTATGACTGATTTCTTCATGATTACTCTTCTTACATACGTTTCTTTAATGTTCAGGGACGAATGTTCCCAAGGGGTAGATATTGAAATGACCCCAAAAAGTGTCTGAAAATATGCCTCGGAAGTACCCAAATTCATAATATACATATATCTCAAAATTCGTGTGTGATATCAACAATCTAACTTCATATTCTTGACCAGTTGGCAAAATTGAGTGGGAAATGGGAATAACCCAAATTTTAGAGGACCCACAGCGAAAAACGAATTGCGCCAATTTTGCATTTCCAATAGTGTATTTTGTTGCCAATTTTCTAATCTCGGTCCAAGGCTTTGGGGTCTTGGGCCTAATACTTCTCATGCGTAAATACACCTATCAATACATTCCCCAATACTCTTTGAAACACTTAGACAAATATTTCACTCAAATTCAATGGTTCTAAACTCATTTCCGGATTTAAGAAATTCTATCAAGCTTCAACTTCTCATCTCAATCTTCTTCGAGGAATTCTCCAAAGTTGAAATATATGGGTTTCAACCATTGGGTCCTTTCACCCATGGTGCCAAAGCCACTTTTTTACATAAATTTCATGTTTCTAGGTTGATTTACTTACGTGTCTTACTTATTAGGAATTTGACTATGTACTATGTTGAAGCGTCATAAAAGTGTGACTGTTTAAGTATGTTTTGAGTTATGAATCTATGATCTATCTTGAAATTAGATGAAGGGCTTTGATGTATACTGCATGAGGGTATTACCAAGTGTTTGTGGGTTGATTTACATCATGTTTTCTTGCATGATATCACTCTTTAATTACATAGTTTTACACCAGCATTACACACTCGCCAAGTGTTTGATATAATGTCCGATTTTGGATTCTTCAGCTATTGATGATCCATTGCATGAGCTATGATTTGAAAGACTTAAAGGAGGGTGTATATGTGTTGATTTAATGAAATGTATCTATGGAGTTGTGAGTTTACAATAACCAATTGAGTGATTGATACCTCAATCATTATGGATGGTATGGTGTGACAACCATCAACCAATTGAGGGGTTGATACTCAATCACCGTAGGTGGTAGGGTGTAACAACCATCAACCAATTGAAGGATTGATACCTCAATCACATCAGATGGGGGTGTATGCCATCAATCAATTGAGGGGTTGATACCTCATACTTTGGATGGGGGATGGTCACGCCTATCTACCAATTTAGGTTTTGATTCCCCAATCACTTCCAAGGGGTGGTCTACCTCGGGTTCCAAGTACTAAGTTTTCATGGATTATGATGATGGTCTTTTCTTACTCATGTAAGATGTTCTATATATAAGTATGTTAACTTCAAATATCACCCATGTACATCATATTGCTATTATCCTCATTAAATGCTTGATTATGAATTTTGTTTATGTTGTATATCTCTTATTGGATTGCACCCTACACACAGTACATTCAAATGTACTAACACTTACTCTATTCCTGCATGATGTTACCGTATAGGAACCGTAGCTGCTCATGATCATCCTCATCCTCCCCGTGGCTAATACTATCTTCCAAGCAAGTTTTGTGAGTCCTCAACTCTGGGATGATATCTCCTATTCTTATGTTATGTAAATACTCTTATTATTTATTTTTATATCTTGACTATGAGGGTGAGCCCAGAATTTGTCTTAGCCCTCGCTCAATTCTAAGTTTAGAAGTATTGTTGGACAAGATATGTAATGATACTATGAGCTTTGACTCTCTTGACTCTTGTATGTTTTAAATGTTATGAAAGTCTTCGCTTAGTCCTTTTTTCCCTTATTTTTATTCTTTTATTGTTTTCTATCTACTTTCGCAACCAAGGATGTGTAATGATATATTAAGAGGCTAGATTAGGGTCCCTTCGGGTTCGCTATTCGTCGTGTCATGTCTAGGTCCTAGTTTTTGATCATTACATAAGCCCTATTTACATCCCATAATTTTGTCTAAGGATCATAAAGTTGGCTCACACACTGGAGTGCATAATTTTTCTGCTCATTGGAAATCCTTACGAGATGGGGTACGGGTCGTACAGAGTTTTATAGCCCGTAAACCTAGTTGTGGAGACTCAAGCTGATGCTCTTTTCAGCCATATTGGCTGATTTAGTTTTGTACCTACATATTCCTCATAGAATACATCGTTATGCTATATGTATCTAGCCTAATGTCCTAATTGCAATCTAAATAAATGAAAACAAGCTACCTATGAATCTAAAAATAGAAAATAATCATATAACTATACCTATTACATCAAAAAACTTGGGTTTCCTCCCAAGTAGCACCTAATTTATTGTCGTGGCCATGACTTGGACAAATTGGTTAGTTAAACTTCACCAATTGCCCATACTTTACTCTTGAAATCATTTGGACGCTTCATGGACGGACAGACATTGAAGAAAACTTCTTCTTCATTCAATCTAAACTAGAGTTGACCAGCCTCCATCTCTACTAGGGATCGCCTAGTGGCTAGGAACGGCCTACCTAAAATGATTAAGATGTCGAAGTCAACTTAACAATCTAGGATCACAAAGTTTGCAGGGGATATAAACTTTTCAATTTTGACCAGTACATTTGTATAGTATCTCCACAGGCTTCTTTACCATGCGATTTGCGATCAACATTTTCATACTAGTTGGAGTAGTGGCTTGCAATCCATGCATCTTGTAGACTGTAAGGGGCATCAGGTTAATGCTAGCACCTAGATCACATAGTGCCCTTGTAAACTCTACATCTCCGAAGGTGCCGGGTATGGTGAAAGCACATGGATTCTCACTTCTGAACCAAGGACCTTGTAGAGATAGCACTACAATGTTGAAGCTCTTGCGAGAATTGCTAACTCACAGTTCATATTTTAGTGGCCAAGTCCTCCATGTACTTGGCATACCCTGTCATCTTCTCCAATGCCTCAATGAGAGGGATGTTCATGGAAATATTTTTCTCCATGGAGAGAAAGTGCTTGAATTTTCCTTCCTCCTCCCTTTTTTTGATTCTTTGAGGGAAAGGAGGAGGGGGCCTAGGAATGGGCTTCAACTGATATGGAGCATTAGCAACTTCACTCATCCCATCCTTTCCACGATCATCTCCTTCACCTGTATCCTTGGCCACAATCATCTCCTCTCAAAAATCTAGTATATTAACTGGCATAGGAGGATAAATAGTTGAAACGCCCCTATAATGTGCTTCAGAAATGCCCATGATCCTAATTTTCATATATCTCAAAATTCATGTGTGATATTGAAAATTAGACTTCAAATTCTTTATCAAGAGGCAAAATTAAGTAGGGGATGGGTATAACCCTGATTTTAGAAGACCCATAGCGAAAAATGATTTTCAAAAATTTTTTGGAGACACCAAGGGTGCGCGATGGTTCTGCGATGTGGACCCATCGTGGATCAGTGTTAGCACCTCCTCAATTTTCTGCTTCGGACTTGGGACATTTAGGTCATGTCCCCATGCCACTTTATGGATGAAAACACCTATATTTAGCTATTTTTCAACTTCATATCACTCAAAAACTCTCTCTACAATCTCCCCACCATTTTATCAAAATTCCCATCAAAATTCAAGTGTCTCAAAGCTTAATTCTGAATTTTAAGAACTTGATTCAAGCTTCAAGTCTTCGTTAAGTATACATCAAGGAATCTCCAAATTTAAGTATGTCGGTTTCATTCATTGGGTCCTTTCACCCATTGAGGCCAACCTTCCTATTTTATAAAAATTGCATGATTTCAAGTTGTATTACTTATGGGTATCTATTATTATGAAACATGAGCCTGAAATGTGTTGGGGGTTTTTGTCAAATATTGTTGATTATGCATGAATATCTATTTGAGCTTATGCTATGAATAAATCATTATCTATTGAGACTATATATGATTCAAGCTATGACAAATATGAACTAATATGAAATTTTGATATGATTTATAAGTTACCCATGATGGGGTTTTACTATGATATTGGTGGATAGGTTTACTTTAAGATTCATTGATTTCACTATTTCATTTTCTATACTCTTTGAACATGTTCTCATATGTGCCCACCAAGTGTTCAATGAAATGTCAAATTCTCAAGTGATTTATATGTTTTAAAAGTCAAGTGACTTCATGATGAATATGAGTTATCAAGTATGTTATGAATTCATGAAATTATCTATGATTATGCAAGTTACGCCTTACTTTCAAGATTTACCTCTTATGAGTCATTCATGTTAGAGCAAGGGTTCATATATGATTATGATCTATTCTTATGTTTCAAGTTATGTTCACCATTAGAGGTTAAATATGTTTAAGAGTTACTCATGTCATGTTTCCATGTTTATTACAAGTTATTAAAGTATGGTTATTTTAATTATTCAGTTGGATTAGACTTAGCACTGAAGGATTGGATGTCAGTGTGGACTAACTTCAAGGGTCCGTAGTCGTTTCCTCAAATGATATGCCAACATAGGATTATGTTATACCCTTGTTATACTAGTGGATCCATTAAGTATACTTTATCATAAAATCTACCCAGAAATGGGACAGGTTCCCATAAGGGGGGTTACTTCTCTAAAATGGGACATGCTCCTATAAGGTGAAGTATAGTTTACATTGGCAAGTAGACTACCTCTTTGCCGTTGACGGGTAATGATCGAGATTCCAAGTTGTTGCTCATATAATCTTATTCATTGTTGGTTAAGGTTACTTCCCATACATGTATTATGTTCTATGCAAGTTGAATGATTTTAAAGCATATTTTACTTCAAGAATTGATCATGCATGCCATATTGAAATTATGCCATCTTTTGACTATGATTATGCAAATTTGACTATATCGGCTTATGTTTTTTTCCATTGCATCCTACACACTTACTACATTCAAACATACTAACGCATACTTTATGCATACATGATATCACCATATAGGGACCGGATCTCTTTTTGATCATCCTCCATGTGGTTAGTAAGATTAGACGAAGATAAGCTTGGTGAGTCCTCAAGTTCGAGGACACCATCTACTTTTCTCTTGTTATGTCTAAGACTACTCTATGTTGAACATTTGACATTATGAGGATGAACTCAAAATGTGTCTTGTCCCTACTCCATTCCAAGTTAGATGTGTATGTTGGATATTATGATCTTATTGTGTTATGATCTTGACTCTTATGCTTTGTTTATACTCAAGACTTCCCTTAGTCCCACTTCCCATTCTATATATATCTTATTGTTGTTTACTTTGCGTCTGAAACAAACAATGTATGATAAATATACTAAGAGGCTTGTTTGGAACCTGAATGATTGATATGCTAAGAAGCTTGTTTGGGTCCTTTCGGGTTCCCATTCACTGTGTCACGTATAGGCCCTAGGCTTGGGTCATGACAAACTTGGTATCAGAGCACTAGATTATTAATGGTCCTCGTAATCCAACATACGACAAACATTAGAGTCTTATTCATGGTTATGAAGCGTTCCACAATTATGAATAGGATGCTATGAGGCATTTTATGAAATATTTCACTTCTTCATTATCGCTGTCATACGATAGAGTTAAGTATTTTAAGACTTATTCTTGATTCTTAACCATTACATTTCTGAAAATGTCTCAAGCTACTCAGAATGGTGTGCAAGGCAGTGACCACCTCTCACTTAAAGGTCAACTTCCCAATGATGATATGTCTAATGCGGAGGTTGATAATGCTTTATGGCTTTTGGCTACGATTGTAACTGCTCAACTCAATCAATAAGTGGGTGCTCCTGACTCTTCAAAGGACAAGACCAAGTAGAGTACGAATAAGAGGGCCCGAGTTAGTGGTGTCTCATCTTCTACTAGTCCATCAGTTCCCAAGTACAAGAAGAAAAGGATCCTTTTTGTCAGTTGCAAGGGTATGGCAAGAAACATCAAGGGAGGTTTTTGGCAGAAGTTGAGGGTTGCTTTAAGTGTGGCGGTATTTGTCACAAGATGAGAGATTGCCCAGTGGCCTTAAAGGAAGTGAGAAGAAGGGTCTAAATTGAAGGTGCCAATGGTGGGAGGACTCGACCTAGTTGCCCAAAATGTGGGAAAAATCATAGTGGGATATGTTGGAGGAACACAGGTGCATGCTTTGGGTATAGAAAGATGGACCATAAGATTCCCATTGCCCATATGATCAAACGAAAGGCAAGGGTGTTGGTATTCAAGTTTCTCTTCCATACTAAAAGTGTGGAAAGTACCATTTGAGGAATTCTTTGGCCGGTTCGAGTGCGTGTTTTGTGCGTGGTGCAATGGATCATGAGTTGAGACACTGTCCATGGGTTACTAAAGTTTCATGAGTATGACCGTCAATGTTCTCACCCATACCCCTCTAGGTCTCACTAGACATAACATGATGCTTCATAGGTATGTTGAAGATTTTTTATTTTGATGTGTATGCATTGATATACCCGGATGCCACTCTTTATTTTATTTCTCCTCTTGTTTCCAAAAACCCTCATGTTAGTCCCAAATTATTGTGTAAGCCTTATGAAGTGTCTACCCCCAACAGTGAGTCCGTTGTTGCTGAAAAAGTATATAGAAATTGTCCCTTGTTCATTTTGCATAAAGTCTTTCCTTGTGGTTTTGTTGAATAAGATATAGTGGATTTTGATTTGGTTGCATGCATACTATTCTTCTATTGATTGTAGAACCTATAGGGTTAAATTCTAATTCCTGAATGAGTTTGCCCTTCAGTCAGAAAGTCAGGATGTGGTGGTCAAGGGAAGATTCATTTCATATCTTAAAGCCCAAAAGTTGATTTCTAAGGGTTGCCTCTACCATATTGTGATGGTTAGGGATGTTGAGTCTATAGCCCTTCCTATTGAGTTTGTTTCGGTAGTTAATATGTTTGTTGATGTCTTTCCAGATGAGCTTCCCGGTATTCCTCCCGAAAGGAAAATAGATTTTGGAATCGACCCTTTTCTCGATACTCAACCAATTTCTACTCCCCCTTACTGTATGGCCCCAGTGAAGTTGAAGGAGTTGAAGGATTTGTTGAGCGATTTGTTGGAAAAGGGTTTTATAAGGCCTAGTAAGTCACCTAGGGGTGCACCCATGTTGTTTGTGAAGAAAAAGGATGGTTCTCTTAGAATGTGCGTTGATTATCTGCAACTTAATAGAGTCACCAAAGAGAACAAGTACCCTCTACCAAGGATTCATGACCTTTTTGATCAACTCCAAGGGGCTAGTCAATTTTCTAAGATTGATCTTCGGTCCGGGTATCATCAAGTTAAAGTAAGGGAGCGTGACATTCCCAAGACGGCTTTCCGAACTAGGTATGGGAACTTTGAGTTTGTGGTTATGTCGTTTGGGTTAACTAATGTACCGGCTATAATTATGGATATTATGAATATGGTCTTTAATCCCTACCTTGACTTGTTTATGGTGGTTTTCATTGGTGATATCTTGATTTATTCCCATAGTGAGGAGGAGCATGTAAATCGTTTTAGGGTGCTGTTGTAAATCTTGAGGGAGGAGACATTGTGTGGAAATTATGAGAAAAGTTAGTTTTAGTTGAAAGAGGTTATTTTTCTAGGGCAGGTAGTGTCGGCTGATGACATTAAGATGGACCCTAAAATGATGGAAGTGATTAGAAATACCCAAGACCTTTGACTCCATCAGATATTAGGAGTTTCTTTGGTTTAACGGGTTATTACTGGAGGTTTGTGAATAACTTCTCTTCTATTGCTTCTCCTATAACTAAATTGACACAAAAGAAGGCGAAATTTGTGTGGACTGATGAGTGTGAAAAGTGTTTTTAAACTTTGAAAGATAAGCTTTTCGCTGCTTCTAGCTTGACTCTACTGAAAGTGTTGGAAGGGTTTGTTGTATATTGTGATGCCTCAAGAATTTGTTTGGGGTGTATTTTGACACAAATTGATAAGGTGATAGCGTATGCCTCTAGACAACTTTAGGTGCATGAGAAGAATTCATCCCACCCATATTCTTGAATTGGCGGCCATGGTATTTTCTTTGAAAATTTAGTGTCACTACTTGTATGGGGTTCATGTTGATGTGTTTACCGACGATAAGAGTCTTCAATATGTGTTTACCCAAAAATATCTTAACTTGAGACAAAGAAGGTGGTTTGAGCTCCTTAAAGATTATGATATGATAGTGTATTACTGCCCCGACAAAAGTTAATGTTGTGGCTGATGCTTTAAGTAGAGTGTCCATGGGTAGTCCAGCTCTTGTTGAAAATGGTGGCAAAGAGGTTACCAGAGAGGTTCACTGGGCTAGATTGGGGGTTAGGTTGGATGAACTCAATAATGGTGGTGTAGTGGTTGTTGATGGTTCAAAATCTTCTTTGATTGAGGAGGTAAAGGAAAAAATAGATCTTGACCCCGCCTTGCTATATATATATATACATGGAGGTTTTCCCCTAAGGAGGGCCCTTAGGTACCAAGGTAGATTCTGTATGCCAAATATATATGATTTAAAAGAATTGATCTTGAGGGAGGCCCATAATTCATCTTATTCCATTCACCCCGGCTTTACAAAGATGTATAGAGACTTGAGGGAAGTGTATTGGTGGGGTGGTATGAAGAGAGACATTGCCAAGTTCACATCTGGATGTCACAATTGCCAATAAGTGAAAGTTGAAAATCAAAGGTCGAGTGGCCTAGCCCAAGATATAGAGATTCCTATTTGTAAGTGGGAAGAGATCAACATGGATTTTATGGTTGGGTTTCCTAAAACTAGGAAACATTTTGACTCTATGTTCGTTGTTTTGGATAGAATGATGAGGTCGGTTGACTTCCTACAGGTCAAAACTGCTTATGGAGCCGAAGATTGTGTCAAGTTGTATATTCATGAGTTGGTTATATTTCATGAGGTGCCCTTGTCTATTATTTCAGATCGTGGTGCTCAATTCACTTCTCACTCTTGGAGGTCCTTCCAAAGGGGTCTTGGTACCACGGTTAAGCTTAGCATGGCTTTTCATCCTCAAATGGATGGTCAAGCTGAAAGAACCATCAAAACTCTTGAGGATATGCCTAGAGTTTGTGTTTTGGAGTTTACAGGTAGTTGGGATGAATATATTCCACTTATTGAGTTTGCTCACAAGAAATTCTACCACTCAAGCATTGGTATGGCTCCCTTTGAGGCTCTTTAAGGTAGGCGTTGTAGATCCTCGATTGGGTGGTTGGAATTTGGGGAAATATTTTTATGTGTACAGATTTGGTCATAGAAGCCTTGGAGAAAGTGAGGTTGATTAGGGAGGGATTGAAAACAGTCCAAAGGATACAAAAGTCCTATTGCGATGTGAGGAGAAGAGATTTTGAGTTTAATATTGGGGATTATGTCTACTTGAAAGTCTCACCCATGAAGGATGTCGTCTGGTTTGGCAAGAAGGGGAAATTAAACCCAAGGTTTGTGGATCCTTATAAAATTTTGAGGGAAGTGGGTAAGGTTGCATACGAGTTGGAGTTGCCTATGGAGATGGACATGGTTCATCAGGCCTTCCATGTGTCCATGTTGAGAAAGTGTGTGAGTGACCCAAGTACTATAGTGCCCTTGGATGTGGTTGGTGTTGTAGAAGATAATTCGACTTATGAGTAGGTCCCAGTGGAGATCTTGGATAGACAAGTGAAGAGGTTAAGAATCAAAGATGTAGCTTACATCAGGGTCATTTGAAGGAACCACAAGTTGAAAATGCCACATCGGAAGCCGAGGCGGACATGAGAAAGCGATACCCATATCTTTTCCACTCTACTCAAGCCTAAGGTACAAATTTAAGTCCCCTATATGATTTTAAGTGTCACAAACCAAGCCTAGGGCCTAGACATGACACGACACATAGGGAAACTGAAGGGACCCCAAGCAAGCCTCTTAACATATCATTACACACCCTTGGTCGCGGAAGCAATAAAATACAATAAAAGTGTGTAAATAGGGATAAATGGGGCTAAGGGACAACCTTCACATCATAAACATCAAGAGTCAAGAGAGAGTCAATGCGCATAGCATAAAACAAAACCTATCCAACAACATCTCTAAAACATAGATACTTAGCAGGGCCAAGTCAAGCAACCGGACTCACACTCATGGTCAGTACATGCATAAGAGAAAGATAGTTTGAGTATGTAGTATGAGATCATTAACATCTTCTTTAGGATGGAGAATCAACACACGGTTCCTTTATCCCCTTTTACTCACCAATTAGTTTGAGAGACAATCGTATTGGCAACGTGGAGAAGGAGCAGGATCAAGCGGGACTCCGGTTTCTACATGAGAACATCATGTAGGCGTTAGTATGTTTGAATATACTAAGTATGTTGGGTGCAATGCAACAATAGTTAGGTGACATGGGAAAAATGCAATATCATGGGCAATAGATAGCATAGTAAAAATATGACATGAATGAATGATGCTTGAAGTAAGCGATTTCATATAGAACAAAATACATATGTAGCAAGTGACCATCAATATTGAATATCAAAGGCCTACTGATGATGTTCAAGCTCCAATAAGAAAGCGGTCACTATCATAAATTAACCTAACTGAAGGTTAGGGTCGAATTCACAGGGAATCTGGTGCTTGACTACAAGAATCCACTACTAATCCTTTCAAGCATAAATAACTAAGATCTATAAATTGGAGATTTTTTCTTGTGATTCAAAAACAAAGTAGAATAAACACTAAACTATGTCTCAGTTGCCAATTAACCATGGCGTGCCAACTAACCATTACTAATTGTCCTAGTCAACCTCCCCTTTATCAGGCTTGGTTGATTAGACGAGAACACATCAATTGAATCTTGTCATCTACTTCCCTTTTCCTATTCGTCACCACTTTGGTCGGGCTACTGATAGTAGGCTGGAATTGGTTTTGGCCACCACCAAACAACAATCATAATGAAGGGAAGTAGACAATACATGCAAAAATCAATTGTAGAAATGTAATAAACATAGGTTATTTAAAATCAACTACCCATGATTCCCACAACCCAAAGTTAATAGGTGCTTAGCTACTCATGGCTAAGGAAAGACAAGCAAAAATGCAAATAAATGATATAGTTGAGAGTTTTACCAAAAGCAATGAAGATTATAGACACCACAAGTTGCAAACCCAAAAGCTTAATTGATCAACAATGAGTACAAAACAAGATTTTGCAATCCCCAAAATTCTGTTTTCCAAGAGAAAACAATAAACTAATCTAAAACCCTAAAATATTCTTGAGAGAATGTTTAAAGGAAAAGTATATCTTCTAAAAATCTCAGATCCTCTTCGAACAACCGAACTAAATATATTTATAGTGTTTATAAATAAACCCTAAAAATAACATAGAAATGTCAGATGACAGCTGGTATGCCTTATAGGTACGACTTGTAAGGTAACCTATGAGTCATAGTTAGGGTCTCGTATGAGGCTCTTGGCATCTTGGAATGAACTGGTATGACCCATAGGTACGAGTCGTTTCTTGAGATACAACTTTTATGTTCCTCTCGTAGTATTAGCCTTCAGTTTTTGGTCCATCATTTTAGCTCTCTGATTCCTCCTACGAGTCCACCTATATGAGTCATACTGAGACATACGACTCGTAGGATTGCTTCACAGGGGTTACCTCCACTTACAAGATTTCTGAATTTTGGTCTTTGTTTCTTGCTATGACACACTCTACGACTCGTACCTTGGGCTACGACTCATAAGTGAGCTTGTATGTCCTATGATTCAGCAAAATCTGCAACTTTTCTTCAAAAATCATACCAACCTAACTTTTCTACAAAAACAATACAAGACACAGAAAAACAATACAAGACACGTACGACTCGTAGGATGGCTTCACAGGGGTTACCTCCACTTAAAAGATTTATGAATTTTGGTCTTTGTTTCTTGCTACGACACACTCTACGACTCGTACCTTGGGCTACGACTCGTAAGTGAGCTTGTATGTCCTATGATTCAGCAAAATCTGCAACTTTTCTTTAAAAATCATACCAACCTAACTTTTCTAAAAAAATAATACAAGACACATAAAAACCACAAAAAGTCGCATTAAGAACTCACAAAATCCCTTATTTTACGCATCAAATGTGTTGTATTTTGACAACCCATCACCACCCTCAACTTAGAATTATTGCTTGTCCTCAAGTGATGACTCAATCTAAGCAGACAATGAGAAATACATAGTAGCTACACTACTGGCATATACAACAACTTTTTTATTAGGGTACCAAACTACCATTTTCAAATCAGGATTGCAAGGTCATCAAGCAAAACTATAACATAATGAGATACCTGGCAATCCAACTATGACAACCTAAGGAGCCTCAACCATCCACAATAGCTCATATGGTCATATGCTACTCAAGTAGTGCAAATGCCCTCACTAGAAAGAAGTCCTCACACTCACTTAGAAAGCATATAGAATTCAAGGACTAAGTAAGCATTCTCACTCTCAAAATTGAAATTAATGCATATTGGCTAACTATATGAGTATGCCTCTATAATTATCTTCTAGCTTGGTGATGAAGTGGATTTGGATCACTTTAGGACTTATGGGCTTGTAACACAGGTCCAGAAGGATTAGGTATGGCATTTTAGGCAAGTAGTGACTAAAAGCTATTCTTGAATAATATTTACCAACACCTTTTGCTTTCAGAAACCAACCCTTTTCGATAAATCCACCTTTATTCTCCTGTTTTGAACTTTGCTCGAGTGCTTACTTACTATTTTCAGTTGTGCCTTATTTCTAAACTCAATTCTTGCTACTTTTTCTCAATTCAAGGCACTTTTCTTTTTCTTGTTATTCACTCGGCTCATGCTTTTTCATTTCTTTCTTTATTTTCCAACTAACCACCTCATTGTCATTACTTTACCATAAACCATGCTTAGGCTTTTAGCCTGAGGTGAAGTACACAATATCTATTCCTCACACCAGGGCCATAACTTGTAGCTACTCTCAACTTAGGCTTTTTTCTCAATTAAAGTTCACATGTCGAAGGATAGACCAGGATCAATATCAAGGTATTTCATCCAACAAGGTTAAGCTAGCAAGGTGTCAAGAAAGAATGAGTATATGAGAAGCTCAAAAACTTAAAACAAGCGATTCACTCACTCATTTGGTGGGTCATTTAGGCTAAAAGTTGGTTTACTCAAAGAACAAAGGTCTCAGATCCTTTCCATATCAACCAAATCAAGAAAACAATCTTAGAGTACTAAGGCAAGTTCTGAGTCCATACAAGATGCATAAATGCAGCAATATAAGCACACAACACATATGGCATTGCATCTACAATCAAGTATAGACTCATAGGTCATGCTTTCAGTCTCAACTTACCTTCACAATATCAGAAAAAATATTACCAAGATACTCAAAAATGTATGGATGCATCAACAACCACAATCTCAAAAACTTTGAGGGTACCCTTTTTTTCATCAAAACTTTAAAACGCAATTAAAGAATATGCATATGCCAAAAGATAATAGTACTGTGAATTTACATGTTATCTACACTACCTAAACTTGCCGGTTCAACAGAAAATTAAACATCCACGAGGAAAAAGAAGCATGAAAAGAAAACCTTGGGATAAAAAATAGGAGAAATTATGGAGTTGAGGCTACTCAGACATCACTTTAATCCATAACTTCCCACACCCCACCAAAATAGGATACTTTGTCCTCAAAGTAAAAACAAGTACTAAGACGAACATAATAAAAACATAGACTTAGATATATATATATATATGTATATATATATATTAAAAACCAATATTTAAAAACAAATATCCAATACCAAAATAAAGACATTATCCAACACAAAACATTTAAAAACCAACATCAAAATAATATTGTTCAACACGAGAACAAAATATCCATAAATAAAAGTATGAACTGGGGTGAAAATGGTGCATCAAGCACCAGTCTCTAGCAGGTCTGTGAGGTCCGTGGACACCAACTCATCCTTAGAAATCCTTGAACTACTCTTTCCATGTGGGATGTGCTGCTCCCGGTCTCTCTGAATAGCTGCCAACAATAGTGACTCATGTACAACCTCCTCGGGTATGGGCTCTTCTTCTAGTCTTGACCTCTTCCGATCTGGCTCTGGGTCATCATCATGCTCAAGGGTCCTCTTCCCATGGACATCGAGATGGTCAGCTAGCCAACTGAATGCCTCATCGTCGGCCAGTGCCACCTCTGGGAATGCACCAAGAGCTGTTAATATCTGCAATAATTCAGCCTTAAACTAGGCTAACTCCTCAGTCACGACACTTGTGTCACTAGTCCAAGCTCCCTTAAGTCTCCGCTGGACTCTCGCCTCGAAGGCATCTACTCGAGCATCCACCGACCTAACTCTCTCATCTACTAAATCATGGGCGAATGCCTTCATCCTCTCCTCGGAGTCCTGTACTGTTTGATCATCCCATGGTCAAGCCTATGCTGATAAATCCTGAAGTATGGACTCCATCGTATCCACCCTGCGTAGTAGTGTCTGAATAACAATAATAGAAATAATAGAATCGACCTGTAAAGAAGTTGTTGTTGGTGCCGGAGTACTGGAGGATAGTGTGGACTCGATCTCCATAGCTTGTGTGGGATCAGTAGCAATTGAGTTAGTGCCGATAGTAGCTGGAGGTGCACTTTGAGTCAGATGCTTTACCGGGAATGGCTCTGAAATAAGAGGAATTGCTCGTGGTAAGGACATCGGGTTCTCGTCAGCCTTTATCAGGTTGGGATCCATGGTTCATGTAACCTAATGTGCAGGTCCTGTTAGGGTTCAATAGGAACAACTGTTGTACTCTACAACCAATGAATCAAAATAGAAAATGACAGTGAGGTGTTTGTTTGGACAGTTGCTTCATTGATCTAGTCGTAAAAGATCCAGGCCCAATCTATCTCATAACTAGCTAAGATGTTGGCCAATAATACAGCTCACTCCAAAGAGATCACATTATTTGTGAAAGTGGGCCAGATATGCTAACGGATAATGGACCACCAAAACTTGGCTCAGAAAGAGCGGTGGGCCTTCACTATAGGATCAACATGGTTTGTAACACACGCCACCTCAAAGCCCTCCTCATCAAGTTGGCCCACAATCCATCATATAAGTCTTTATTAGCCCTAATGTTCCTCCCGGTCGCCGCTCTCCTCATTTTGTCAATTTGCCCATCATATTTAGCAATAGACTGAGGCACTCTATAATTGTGTCAAAACTGGATCTGACAAATAGTCTCCTCTGAAATAGGAACTCTTCTACCTCAGACTGGCACCACCCACAACCTTGGCTGCTCCATAGGCTTTTTGTTCTTTGGTAACCCCCGACTGAGTATGGAAAGATATGTTGCATAAAACTTAAGGATTATAAAGGGGTTTTTTTTCCAGTTACTGTGTGGTCCATCGAAGACCATATCTGTCTAACTCTACATCCAACTCAGGCACTTTATCTAACCTCGAGTTGTTCAGTATCGATTCTTCATGAAATTGTCGCACCAGTTTTCCCTGTCCCTTGGGTTCTAAACTTTGATTATATATCTCTTTCATCCCTAGCACACATCATCTGCAGTCAGCGAGGGGTTGAGACTGGACTTCTTCTTGCTGTGAAGTACTCTCAAACTCCGATTCTGACTCAGAGTGTAAAGGGGTTAGCTTAGGAAGGATTCTATCCGACCTGTCCCCTTTACCCTGTTGTTCCTCCTCTTTAGACTGGGAGGAACAGCTAAAGTCCATAGGAGTCTATGCTGTAAGTGCACAAATATGGGGTCTATGGGCTTTAGGATCTATCCTGACTTTGTGGACTTCCACAAAGCCCTTAAATGCTCAGTCTTTGAGGATTCATCAATCAACCTCCATTGGAAAGTTTGAATAGCATGTTTGTCCTTTAGAAGCATTTTATTTGAAAGCCAACAACACAGAAACATATAAGTTTCAAGATGTTTGATCCAATAAATCATATAATAATGAACAAGAAATATAAACAAGGAAGCAAAGAAACAAAAATAAAACAAGAGAAAGATTACTGAAACAATTACAGGTCTGCAAGTACGAGTACAGTTACGACTTGTAAGATAGCCTATGACTCATACACTGGACTCATATTAATAAAATGACTTATAAAAATGCAATTTGACCTCAGATATAAGATCTAGTTATGACTCGTAGGGGAACCTATGTGTCGTAGTCTGGCCTCGTACCAAATTTTAGAGGCATTTTTAAGAGTTGAGTCAATGTTACGAGACCTTCCCTACGAGTCGTAACAACCCATTATAAGTCATATATGGGTCTCGTAAAGGAAATATGTAGAAATCATAGGTGAATGATGCTTGCTACGTGGATCCCATGTGAGTCGTAGGGTAAGCTATGAGTCATAGAAGTTCCTCGTAGCATGAAACAGAAGGCAACAATAGTGTCTATCATTTTCCCACAACAAGTACAAACCGAACACACCATTCAAAATACTTTGGAACATAAGAGCAATAGAAAATATTTGGCACCTCAGAAATCCATAATGACAACAAAAAGTCAAAGCCACCATTATCCTTAAAAATCGGGATCATCTTCACAGTACATCAAGCATACAAAAACGGCCCCAAAAATTGCCCAAAAATGTGACTCAGGATGCCCGAATTTTAATTTCCATATATCTAAAAATCCATTTGTTATTTCAAAAATTTGGCCTCACATTTGTGGTCAAGGGGTCAAAATAGGTGAAAAAGGGTTTAACGTCAATTTAAGAGAGAAAGAATAGCAATTATAAATTATTAAGTGATGAATTCCAGCGTGCTTTCCTCAATGCCTTTGCGACCCACCTTGGGTGTGCTTCAGTACAAAATCTTCTTCGTGTCCTCTCCGCCAGGCAGAGATATGTATTTTCCTGGCAGCATTTTTCAAGCAAGATATTCTAAGTTTCGGGCTCAAGTTTCCCAAATGGGTTTTTACATATACTCAGTCAAATTTCACCATTACATCATCCTAAACATTTCCTGAATACTCCCCAAAATACTTAGTCATATTTTCACTCCAAATTCCAAGACTCAAAACACTCATCCAGATTTAAGGATTTTCTTCAAGCTTCAAGTCTCCATTGTCAACCTTCAGCAAGGATTTCCCCAAAGCTAAAGTATATGGTGTTGAACCATTGTGTCCTTTCACGCATGGTGCCTAATCCTTCTTTTTACTAATATTGCATGATTTAAAGTTGATTTTACATGTGGGACTCTTATATTGAGAAATTTACTACATTGTGATTTTAGTTCATGATAGTATGGTTGTTTTAGCATGTTTTGAGCTCTAAATCTTAGATCTGATGTTGGATTTGATGAGGAATTTTGATGTGAATGTCTTGGGAGTATTGAAGGGTATGGATTGATGGTTTTAGTACAAATTTTCTTGCATGATTTCACCTCTAAATTGCATAGACTTTTACCCCCATTACATACCCCCAAGGTGTTTGACAAAATGTCCGGCTAGAGTTTCTTAAGGAATTGAAGGTCCAAAGCATGATACATGATATGAATGATGTTATGATGATGAGATGATCTTAGGTATATGGTTATTCCTATATGAAATATTGCATTAGAGCCCATGATGAATCCTATATAAAGTGTTCCACAGACCATGCCCAATCCGGGGGAGGGGGAAGGGGGAGGAGGGGTCTAGCGCCCGGATAACCTAGATGGGGGTTAGTACTCATCAACCTAGATGAGGGTTAGTACTCATCCACCTAAGTGATGGGGTGGAAACATCACTAACACACCAAGGGGTTCATACCTTGGAAATCTAGCTTGGTCTCTTATACACATATGATATTCTATATGAGCATGGGTTACTAAAGAATGTTTTACTTATGCATTGATCATACATGTCATATTGCTATATCATATCTATTGTCTATTATTATGCATGTTGATTGTGAAGCTTATTTCTTGTTGCATTACATCCCACACATGTAGTACATTCAAACGTATTAACGTGTACTATTGCCTACATGATATCACCATCTAAGAATCGATGCCTGAGTTGATCATTCCCCTCCTCCAAGTGGTTAGACGGTGCTATTCCAAGCTTGTTGGTAGGTCCTCCATTTTGGGGACCTTAATTTATATTTTCCTCTTATCTATGTATTTAGACACTTTCTTATGTTTTATTTGACTATGAGGGTGAGTCTGGTTACTTTATCTTGGTCCCCGCTCCATCTATGTATTTAGAGGTCTTTATTGGACAAGTTGTTTATTTATGGTACAAGCCATGACTCCTTTACTTGTAATGTAGTTGTTTTGGCAAGCTTTCCCTTAGCCCCAGTGCCCCATTTTATTCTCTGTCTTTTATATGGTTCCACGACCAAGGATGTATAAAGGTTAAGAGGCTTGTTTGGGGTTCCTTCGGGTTTCCCATTCGCCGTATCACGTCTAGGCCCTAGGTTTGGGTCATGACAAATTTGGTGTCAAAGCATTTGGTTGATAGATCCTCGGTGTCCAACACACCGCATCAATTAGAGTCCTATTCATAGCTGTGAAGAGCGCCATGGCTATGAATAAGAGGCTATGAGACATTTTAGGAAATGTTTCCCTTCTTCATATTCTAAGTCTTGTAATAGAGTTGTGATAAGTTTTCCCTCCTAATGATTATTCTTTGCAATGCTAGATCATGCCGAATACGAGAGGAAGACATGCCCAAACTCCCGAGGAGCAACCTACCAATGGTGAGCTCTGGGATGCCCTTATTATGCTTGCCCAAGTGGTGGAAAACCATGTCCAACAAGGGGCTCAAGCCCCTCATGTTAATACCCCAAGAGCTAGGGTAAGAGACTTCATGAGGATTAATCCTCCAGTTTTCCATCGGTCAAGGGTAGATGAAGATCCACAAGAGTTTATTAACAAAGTCTACAAAATCTTTTCTATCATGGGTATTGGGCCAAATGAGAAGGCGAAGTTGGCAGCAAACCTACTCAAGGGGGTGGCCCAAATTTGGTTTAATCGATGGAAGGGTGATAAGAGTAATATTTATGTGGTTCTTTAGGAGGAGTTCAAATTGGCATTCCTTAATCGATTCTTCCCTCTTGACTTAGGGAAGCAATGTTGGTTGAGTTGATGAACTTGAAACAAGGTGGTCTGAGTGTGAGAGTGTATGCAATCAAATTTAATCAATCAAATTTAATTAACTTTGAAGGTATTCTCCTCACTTAGTGGCCGATCCGAGGTCAAGGATGAATAAGTTTGTTATGGGGTTCTCTGGTTTGATAAATGAAAATTTTTGGTCTGCCTTGCTCATCAGTGATATGGACTTGTCTCGATTTGATGACATATGTGAGAAAATGGAAGAAGGAAAGTTGAGAAAGAGGAGGGTGATGAGGCCAAGAGAGCTTGTATTGGGGCAAGTTCCATAGGGGTGGTCGATTCCATTAAGGCCAAGGGCCTCCTTATGCTACAAATAGGGGGTTTGCCAATGACTTCCCTAGGCATTAAGGTATTTGTGGTGTGGCTCCCATTGATGTGTGTACTACATGTGGTAAGAGTAATAACGGCCCATGTTTGAGGGGTTCTAATGCATTTTTTGAATGTGGGGATCTTGGTCACAAAAGGGTAGATTGTCTAACAAATCGTGGAAAGGTTTGGGGTGCAAATGCGGTTCTATTGGGTAGAGATAGTCCTCAAGGTGGTGCCCCAAAGTACAATCGATTCTATGCTCTACATAGGAGGAAAGGGCTTAGTGAGGTCCCCGATATTGTTACCAGTATGTTGAAAATCTTTGATCTTGATATATATGCTTTGATTGATTCGGGTGCCACCCTTTCCTTTGTTACCCCCTTTGTTGCTAAAAAGTTTCATGTTGATTTGGAGTTGTTGCATGAGTTATATGAGGTGTCTACTCCTATTGGTGCATCTATTGCTGCTAGGAGGGTGTATAGAAATTGTCCGGTTTGCATCTTGCGTAAAATCCTACCTTGTGATCTTGTTGAATTGGATATAGTTGAATTTGATGTTATTCTTAGGATGGATTGGTTGCATGCATACTATGCTTCTATTGATTGTAAAACCTATAGGGTCAAGTTTCAATTTCCAAATGAACTCGTCCTTGAGTGGAAAAGTCATGATGTGGTAGTGTGTGGTAGGTTTATCTCATGCATTAAAGCCCATAGGCTGTTTTCTAAGGGGTGTTTATATCATCATGTGAGTGTCACAGATGTGGAGTCCAAAGTCCCTTTAATTGAGTTGGTTCCGATTGTAAATGAGTTTTTTGATGTCTTTCCAAATTGACCTTCCTGGTGTTCCCCCTGAAAGGGAGATAGATTTTGGCATAGACCTCTTTTCCGACACCCAACCTATCTCCATTCCTCCTTATTGTATGGGCCTGGCGGAGTTGAAGGAGTTAAAAGAGCAATTGAAAGATTTGTTGGAAAAGACATTTATTAGACCTAGACAATCACCTTGGGGTGCACCAGTGTTGTTTGTTAAGAAGAAAGATGGGTCACTTAGAATGTGCATTGACTATCGGCAACTCAATAGGGTCATTATAAAGAATAGATATCCTCTTCTAAGGATTGATGACTTGTTTGATCAATTGCATGTTGCTAGTTTGTTCTCTATGATTGATTATCGGTCTGGATATAATCAAGTGAGGGTGATTGAGTATGATATTCCTAAGATGGCCTTCCGGACTTGATATGGGAACTATGAATTTGTGGTGATATCTATTGGGTTTACTAATGCATAGGCCATCTTCATGGACCTAATGAATAGGGCCTTCAAACCTTACCTTGATTCCTTTGTTGTGGTCTTAATTGATGATATTTTTATCTATTCCAATAGCAGGGAAGAGCATATGGGTCATTTGAGGATTGTGTTGCAAATATTGAGGGTGGAGAGATTGTATGCTAAATATGACAAGTATAAATTTTGGTTGAAGGAGGTTGCATTCTTGGGTCATATAGTGTCGGGGGATGGTATAAAAGTGGATCCTAAGAAAACCAATGTGATTAGAGATTGGCCTAGACCATTGATCCTGTCTTATATTAGGAGTTTCTTGGGCCTTCCAGGCTACTATAGAAGGTTTGTGAATGGGTTCTCCTCTATTGCTTCCCCTATAACAAAATTGACTCAAAAGAAGGTTAAGTTTGTGTGGACCGATGAACGTCAGAAAAGCTTCCAAACATGGAAAGATAGACTTGTGTCCGCTCCTATATTGTCACAATAGGATGGGCTTGAGGGTTTTGTTCTGTATTCTGGTGCATCTAGAGTTGCTTTGGGTTGTTTACTAAAACAATATGGTAAGGTCATAGATTATGCTTCTAGACAACTCAAAGTGCATGAAATGAACTACCCTACGCATGATCTTGAATTAGCTGTCGTGGTGTTCGCATAAATGATTTGGCATCATTACTTATATGGAGTGCATGTTGATGTCTTCACCAATCATAAGAGCCTTCAATACGTCTTCACTCAAAAATATCTCAACTTGAGGCAAAGAAGCTGGCTAGAACTCCTTAAGGACTATGACATGAGTGTGCATTACCATCCGGGTAAGGCAAATGTTGTGGCGGATGATTTGAGTCGGGCGTCTATGGGTATCCTAGATCATATGGATAGTAGTGATAGGGAGATGGCTAGGGAGGTGTATAGATTGGCTAGATTGGGGGTGAGGTTGGAAAATGTGGGAAATGGTATGGTTGTCTTAATGGTTCCAGATCTTCTTTGGTTGATAAGGTGATAGCGAAACAAGATCTAGACTCCTCCTTGCTTGAATTAAAGGCCTAGGTGAAAGAGGACAAAATAGAGGTTTTCTCCCAAGGGGGAGATGGGGCCCTTAGATACCAAGGTAGGTTGTGTGTGCCATGTGTTGATGATTTGAGGGAGAGAATTCTTGAAGAAGCCTATAATTCCTTTTATACTATCCACCCCAGTTCCACCAAAATGTATATAGACTTGAGGGATGTGTATTGATGGCGAGGCATGAAGAGAGATATTACTAAATTTGTTTTCGGTTGCCATAGTTTTCAACAAGTCAAAGTCAAACATCAAAGGCCGAGTAGCCTAACCCAAGACATAGAGATTCCTATTTGGAAGCGGGAGGTGATTAACGGTGACTTTGTGGTTGGGTTGCCCACGACTAGGAAAGGTTTTGATTCAATATGGTTGGTGGTTGATAGAATGACAAAATCGGCTCACTTTCTAAAGTTTAAAACTACATATGGGGTTAAAGAGTATGCAAGGATGTACATCCATGAGTTAGTGAGGTTTCATGGGGTTGTTTTATCTATTATATCAGATCAGGGTGCACAATTTACTTCACACTTTTGGAAATCTTTTCAAAGGGGTCTTGGTACCAAAGTTCACCTTTGTACAGCCTTCCACCCTCAAATGGATGGCCAAGCCGAAAAGATGATTCAGACACTTGAGGATATGCTTGGGGCTTGTCTCTTTGAGCTTAAAGGAAGCTGGGATGACCATCTTCCATATATTAAGTTTGCCTACAACAATAGTTATCACTCCAGCATTGGTATGGCTTTGTTTGAAGCTCTTTACGGGAGGCATTGTAGATTACTGGTGGATTGGTTTGAGGTTGTAGAGGTGGCTTTATTGGGTCTTGATATGGTTGTGGATTCTCTTGAGAAGGTTAAGTTGATTAGGGAAAGGCTGAGGATACCCCAAGGTCGGCAAAAATCCTATATTAATGTAAGAAGCAGACACCTAAACTTCCAAGTGGGTGATTGGGTTTATTTGATAGTTTCTCCAATGAAAAGTGTAGTCTATTTTGGTAAGAAGGATAAGCTGAGTCCAAGGTATGTTGGACTTTATGAGGTGAATAAGAGGGTTGGCAAGGTAGCTTATGAGTTGAAGTTTCCTAGTGAAATGAATTTGGTTCATCCGGTGTTTCATATCTCTATGTTGAGAAAATGTATTAGTGATCCTAATGCTATTGTGCCTCTTCATGATGTTAGTGTTGTTGAGGATAACTTAACCTATGAGGAGGTTCTGGTTCAGGTCTTGGATAGGCAAGTAAAGAGATAGAGGAACAAAGAGGTGGCATACATTAATGTCCCTTGAAGGAACCAACAAGTCGAAAGTGCTACTTGGGAGGCCGAAATGGACATCCAAAAGCGGTATCTTTATCTCTTCCACTCCACTCTAGCTTAAGGTACTAATCGTAAGTCTTATATGTGATGTCAAGTACTACATTTCACCCCCTATATCATTCACATGCATTCATATTTAAGTTGTTTAACTTATGATGATTTTACACTTATGTTGAGGATTTAAAAATAGTGTTTTACATGTTATGTTGTAGTCTTATTAGGGCTGATTTGTTCATGATCACTCTTATCTTGTACATCTCCTATTATATTCGGGGACGAATATTCCCAAGGGGGAGATATTGAAACAATTCCAAAAAGTCCCCAAAAAGTGCCCAAAAATGTGTCTTAGGGTGCCCGAATTTTAATTTCCATATATCTTTAAATCCATTCATTATTTATAAAATTTTACTTCATATTTGTGATCAGGGGGTCAAAATTAGGTGAAAAAGGGTTTAACTTCGATTTAAGTGCGAAATAATAGCAATTATAATTTTTTAAGTGAAGAATTCCAGAGAGTTTTTCACGATGTCTCTTGTAACACCCCACACCTCACATGTACTAGTCCTGTGCACATGAAACATGATATGGCTTGGTCAAATTAGTGCCTATTTTTAAAAAGTGCTTGAATCTCAAATTAGAGGGCGATATGTACGTCTAACGCTTAAGAGGTTCGAGTGTACACAAGTTTTAAGTCAAAATGAGGATATTGCGGCCTTAAATAAAGTGAGAGAAGTGAGGTGCTTGTAGGACTTAGGAAGCTAGTAGGTGAATTGCCTACTTGCTTAGCTTAAATTTACTAGCTAGACGGAGACGAGGCCCGACATCGAATCTGTCCAAGTCTGATTATGAACAAAGTTTGTGTTAGGGGTGTAACTTTAGCCCGTGTTGTAGCATCATGAATGGACTATACTTTCAGCCCAAGAAGGGTATAAAAGGAGCCCAAAGACATCACAATTCATTTGATAATTTAGGTCCAAACTGACTAAAGCGAAAGGAGAAAAATTGGTAGCAAAGGCCTATCAATTTGGAGCCCCTTAAGGCCCAAGTGAAAGGAGCAAAATGGTACATTACTCACTTGATAAAATAATGCCTAATGTGTAAAGGAAATTCGGCCAAAGAAATCCTTTAAAAGGGCTTACAAGTAGTATTTTTAAGTCATTCTTAGACTTGGAAAATTTCATTTTTCACAAAGGTTCTTTGTTATTCTTTCTTGACTTTGTAAAGCAACCACAAGAAGCTTTTAGGGTTCTTAAGGAGGCCCTTACCCTTGAAGGTAAAGGTAAGTGATTATGGTTGTGTATTTAGTATGGTTTTTTAACGTAAGACAAGAGACTAAGCTGATTATACCTTTTCTGAAATTGTTGGACCGCATGTGTTCCAAAGATTCTTGTACACATTTCTTATTTATTTTGGAGCTTTCCTCTTCTTGGGTGGCTTGGTTGTGAAGGCAGGTTGCTACTCTTAATGATTTTCTATTCTTTAATGATGTAGAAAGGCTGTTGCACCATATTTACAGTCTGCAAGAGTGATTTGTTATATGATATCGTAATTGTGTTCTTAGTATGAACTTGTGGGCTGATACTTCAGAATTGTTGTTCCATGACCTCCATCTATTTTGGAACTATTTTTGGACTGTTTTAAGGCTGATTGTATGTGTAAGTATGTTATATGCAGTTCAGTTGAAGTTAAAACAGAGTTGGGATTGTTGACATCGAAATGTAGTAAGACGATGTAATGCTATATTGTAGATAAATATTTGGAGGAAGGGAAGGTTATCTCGAGTTAATAGTGAGGTCGTATAGTAAGTTATGTAAGACTACTCGACTTCGTATTACTTGGAGTAAAATCTAGATTCTTACTTGGTACATAAAGGCAATTACCAACTCTAACACAACTATTAATAGTGTCTCCACTCTTTTACATGTTCATATGCTCTCATACATAGTCATTTGCCAATTTGCATACATACTTGGATACCAAAATACATGAATTCTTTCTACTAGACAAAGTTCATAAGTTTTTTCATCTCTTACACATTTCATTATTTGTATAACCTACCCTTTTCATTGTGGTATTATTTGTATAGTTCTTTACATGTCACATGCTATATATATGGATCTACAACTCCAATATTATTACCACCAAATAATTATCTCAAAAGTAGTTGAAAGATAAAGTAAAGTATATTGCTTATTGATGGGTGATAACCCGAGGGGTGGAAGAATCACCTAGACAAGGTCGATCACATTACGGGGGGTAGCGCTAGGGGTGAAAGGAAAAGCCTAGCAGGGGTCGATCCTAATATAGAGTACCACAGATCAGCTGGTCATTTGTATTATATTTTGTGCACAGATTATACAGTAAAGGTAAAGTAATAAAAAGAACATAAAGTACATGATTCCACTGTATAACTAATGGTGGTCTCTTATTCTTACACCAGTGCATAGTTTCATTTGAATTGTTACTTCATATACAGTATTTCCTGCCTTACATATTTAGTACACTATCTCAAATTGAATTCCCTTATGAGGGACCTATATTTCATGTTGCAGGTACAGGTCCTAGTAGCTCTCCCAAGTAGGAGTACACAATATCCAGCTGCTGCTACCAAGCTCCGGTTGCTTTAGAGCTTTGTGTGTCTAGAGCTTATATTTTTGTATTGTATAGTTAGTCGAGGTAGGGCCTGTCCCGGCCCTTATCAGATAATTTTTCTTATCCAGAAGGTTTGTAGACTGTGTAAATTAAAATGTGCTCATACTTTAGACAACGTGGCTCCAAGGGCCTAGTCATATGCATTTCATTTTCACTTGTCATTACTGTTTACTTTCTTGAAAGCATGTTGAATGTAGAAACACCTTATAATATGTTTATAAAGTGCGTGGATACAGGTTGGTTCTCTTGAGCCTTATCGGCAATGGGTGTGAGTCTGCCTTGATGGGACTTTGGGCATGACAACTTCACGATGTACCTTGGGCGCTCTTCAGTACAAAATCTTCTCTGTATCCTCTCCGTGACGTGGAGATATGTATTTTCCTAGCAATGTTTTTCAAGTGCAGTCCAAAATATTCTAAGTATTGGGCCCAAGTTTCTCAAACGTGTTTTTATCAAAACTTAGTCAAATTTCACCCTAATCCTAAACACTTCCCTAATACTACAAAAAAACACTTAGCCATATTTTCACTCCAAATCCCAAGACTCAAAACCCTCATCTGGATTTAAGGATTCTCTACAAGCTTCAAGTCTCCATTGTCAACCTTCATCAAGAACTTCTCCAAAGCTAAGTTATATGATGTTAAACCATTGGGTATTTTCACCCATGGTGCCTAAGCCTCCTTTTAAGTAATATTGCATGATTTATACTTGATTTTACATATTGGTCTTGTATATTGAGAAATTTACTGCACAGTGATTTTAGTTCATGAAAGTATGGTTGTTTTAACATGTTTTGATCTCTAAATCTTGGATCTAATGTTGGATTTGATTAAGGGTTTTGATGTGAATATCTTAGGGGTGTTGCTAGGTGTGGATTGATGGTTCTACTACAAATTTTCTTGCATGATTTAATCTCTAAATCTCATGGTCTTTTACCCCTATTACATACCCTTAAGGTGTTTGATAAATTATCCGGTTGGTGTTTCACGAGGAATTGAAGGTCCAAAGCATCAGATATGATATGAATGATGTTATGATGATGAGATGATCTTATGTATATGGTTATCCCTATATGAAGTATTACATTAGAGCCTATAATGAATCCTATATCAAGTGTTGCATAGACCATGCGCCGGGATAACCTACATGGGGGTTAGTACTCGTCAACCTAGATGAGGGTTAGTACTCATCCATCTAAGTGATGGGGTGGAAACATCACTAACTTAGATGAGGGTTAGTATTCATCAACATAGATGAAAGATAGTACTTATCCACCAAGGTGATGGGGTGGCATCATCATCAACATAGATGAGGGTTAGTACTCATCCAGCAGGGTGATGGGGTGGCATCATCATCAACATAGATGAGGATTAGTACTCATCCACCTATGTGATGGGTAGGCAACATCACTAAACCACCAAGGGGTTCATACCTTGGAAATCTAGCTTGGTTTCATACATGTCATATTGCTATATCATGCCTATTTCCTATTGCTATGCATGTTGATTGTAAAGCTTATCTCTTATTGCATTGCATTCCACATACTTAGTACATTCAAACATACTAACGCATACTCTTGCCTACATGATATCACCATTAGGAGCCGGTACCCAAATTTATCATGCTCCCCTTCCACATTGTTAGACGGCGCTATTCCAAGCTTGTTCATGAGTGCTCCATTTCGGGGACCTTGGTTTATGTTTTCCTCTTATCTATGTATTGAGAAACCTTCTTATGTTCTGTTTGACTATGAGGGTGAGTCTAGTTACTTTGTCTTGGCCCCCGCTCTATCTATGTATTTAGAGGTGTTTGTCGGACAATTATGTATTTATGATATGATCCATGACTCCTTGCCTTGTAATGTTGTTGTTTTGGCAAGCTTTACCTTTGTCCTAATGCCTCAATCTATTCTATATGTCTTTTATATGCTTCCATGACCAAGGATGTGTAATGACAAGTTAAGAGGTTTTTTTGGGGTTCCTTCAGCCCATTTGCCATGTCACGTCTAGGCCATAGACTTAGGTCGTCACACGAACCGAAAACAAAATAATTTCCAATCTCACAGTTGACATCAACAAGACATTATATCTAGTCCATTCAGACCATTTAAATCTAGTCCACCAAGTTAAGACCTATGAAACAGACCCACACTACCCAAATTCTAATTCCGAAAATAATTCGATCAATGCTTAGGCAACACATAGGCACTACACTCAACGGATTAAGCATTTACACACTCACGACCATCTACTCAAGAATTTCACACAAGGTTCAATTCATTACAACATCCTTCAAGGCACGTAAACCCTAGGTTTCTTAAGTTTATATCATAATATCATCGAATGTGCTTGAAAATTCATGGTTAAACACATACACATTCATCTATAGAATAACTCACCATCATAGTGCATTAAATTAACCAAGAAACTTACAAAATTGAATAAGAATTGAGCCATGGTACTGTAGATGGAAAAACATGTCGAAACCCTAGGCAATAGTGTCCTTGTTGGAATCTTGGCCAGAAAATAATGTGGGTGGCTGGGGTTTTGATCGAAAAAGTAATATGGATGATCAATGAGGGTTTTTCATCGCTTTAGGGCTTAGAGAATGTATTTTTGTGGTCAAATTCTATTTTGATCCCCTTTTGAATGAAACCGGGTCAGATTTTTAAAACTGTAGATCGGGTCCTAACACATAGCAGACCTAACACATGCAAAAAATTTAGGGATCATACTTGGGCACTACGAACCCCTCTTACGACTCGTAGAAGACTCTACGAATCGTAAGGTTAGCTCGTAGTGTATATTCCAACTTCTTATATCCACTAATTCCCTCTACGAGTCATGAGTACGAGTCATAGTGGTGATAACGACTCGTAGACCTGGTCAAAGAGGTTGCTCCAAGTGCCATTTTCTCACTTTTTCAACTCATAGATTTCCACCTACAAACGAAGTGTCAAAACACAACAATTTTCAAAATATTGCAACTGCATCAAAGTCCTTAAACTAAAAAAACACTCACATCTTCTAACTAAGAATCTCAATCAAAACAAAAACACTTAAAACAAACCAACAATTATCAACAATGCTTGGGTTGCCTCCTAAGAAGTGCCTTCTTTACCGTAGTGGCTCGAATTTGTCATCGTCCTTCATCAACTATCATCACGCGTCCATACCTCACTCTTAGACTCATTTGGGTACTTCATAGATTGGAGAACATCGATTCTGACCTCTGCATCATTGACCTAAACCATAGTTGTCCCAAATCATTATCCACTAGGGCTCTCTCAGTGGCAAGAAATAGTCTCCCAAAGATAATGGGCACCTTAAAATCAACTTCTTAATCAAGGATCACAAAATTCGAGGGAAATATGAACTTATCAATTTTAACGAGGACATCCAAAAGGATTTCCTCCATCTTTTTAATGGTTCGATCTGCCATAAGCAACCTCATTTTTATCGGGGTGGCAGTACCAAGGTCAACCTTTTTGAATACCGCAAGAGGCATTAGATTTATGCTCGCTCCTAAGGCACACAATACTCTTGCAAACTCACTATCACCAGTGGTCCAAGGGATGGTGAATTCACCGGGATCCTCTCGTTTTTGCACAAGACATTTGGTCATAATCGCACTATGTTGTTGGAGTTCTTATGAGAACTCTTGTCTCAAAGAGCATTTCTTAGTCACCAAATCCTTCATATACTTGGCATACCAGGGCATTTTCTCCAAGGCCTCTAGAATGGGAATGTTGATGGAGAGTTGCTTCAACAGTGACAGGAAGTGTTTGAATTTACCCTTCTCTTCATTTTTCTTAACCCTTTGAGGGAAAAGAGGAGGGGGTTCGAGAATTGATTTCAATTTCTCATGCTCCCTTACCTCTTCTTGTTCCATCCCAACAACCTTTGGATCTTATCCCTTAACCACTACTTCACCACTAAGACCCTTTTCATCAACTTCATCCACAATTACCGGCGAAGAGGGATCTACGGTGCTCTTGCCACTCTGGGTCATGACCATCATGCTATGCCCTTCATTTTTAGGATTTTGAACCATATTGCTTGGTAATGTGCCCTTTTGACTTTGGTTCAACTATGAAGAAACTTGTCCAAATTGTTGTTCAAGTTGCTTAACAACCACCGAGTGAGACTCTATTTGTTTTGTTAATACTTGAAATATCTGCTTTTATTCCCTTTAAAGTCTCATGTTGGTGTCGGCTTGCTTCAACAACTTTTTCAACATTTAGATCCTAGAGTTACTTGACTTGACATCATGGTTGTGAGGTGACACATTAGGACCATTCCTGTAGCCCTCTCTTCTTCCCCTCAGTGTCTGGCACTCTTTCTCTCATAGTATCCACCCTGGTTGTCTCTATACACCCAATCACGGTTGAAGTTCTGACCTTGATTCCTAGACCTTTGCCTCCAATAGTACAAATTAGACTCTTAGGTGTTATTCTAGAAACCCGCCGCTTGGTTGCTTGCAAAACTTGCATCCTTATCAAGGAATGGATCGTCATAGATAGGAGCTTTCAGAGGTTGGTGGGTGACTGCTTTGACACTTGTTTAGTTTTGGTTTAACACCAAGTTCATACTTGTGGGAAGTTGAGCAAGTTGCTCCATGATCTCTTTGTTTACCTTTGCTAAATCATTATTGGGGTTAACCGCACAAGAAGGTTTCACCGCACCCTACTCTTGTCAACCCCATGCTCTATTTGTTTTGACCACTTGCTCCATCCTTACGGCTATCAATGCAAAAGGTTGATCAAGGAAAATGCCTCTCATGATTGTGTGGGCGCAAGCTTTACTATTCTGATCAAGAGCTCGATAGAAAATCTCAACCAAGGAATCATCAACAATCTTATGATCGAGGACCATCCTCAAGAATTTAGCAAACCTCTCCCGTGTTGTGCTAATAGTTCACCCAACAATTGCTCAAAGTTTTTGATTTGATCGTTGAGCTTCAACTTCTTAGATCTTGGAAACTATCTTTCAAGGAATACTCTTTGAAGTTCAGCCCAACTTGTAATAGTACCCGGAGGAAGCTCAGATAACCATACAGCTGCATTGCCAGTCAATGATAGTGGAAACACTCTCAAACTAACAGCATCAAGAGAAAGATTTTGTGTTCCCATGACACTCTTGCAAACAAACACCATATTTTGGAGATGATGGTGGGGATCATTCGAAGGTAGCCTTGTGAATAGTCTACAATTTTTGATCATTTGGACAAATCCACCCGATACATCGAACTTAGTATCTGTCGGTAAAGGAGGCAGTACTATGGCATCGGTAACAGCCATAGCCATCAGGTTAAATCGATATTGATTCAATCCATAAGCATTTTCATTAAAGTCCCTAAGTTGTGGCATGTTACCCGTTGGTTGTAGATTCTCCTCTCTTCCCATATCCTCATTCGTACTTATATCCTCTTCAACCTCGATATCCTCATTCACTTGAGCCATTCTTCTTGCTAGTCAATGGATCTCCAAATTGAGTGGAGCCAAGGGATTACTTGGATCCTTGTGTTGGGAATACACCCTAGTACACCTTGCAAATAAAATCAAACAACAAAAACAAAAACAAAAGTAAAATACAAGAGATTGTGTAATCAATACTAGAACTAACTAATAGTGAATTCAAGTCTAAACCTAGTCATATTCCCTGGCAACAGCCAACCCAATTTTTTGATGATGTTCACGCTCCAATAAGAAAGCGGTCACTATCAGTAATTAACCTCACCGAATGTTGAACTCCAATCCACAGGGAATATGGGGCTCGACAACAAGAATTCACTACTAATCATTTCAAGCATAAATAACTAAAATATCTAAATGGGGGGTTTTTTTCAAGTGATTCAAAAACAAAGTAGACTAAACACTAAACTATGACGTAAGGAAACACTCAATTTTGGGGACAACTTAGGAATTGTGGTCACCATGTTTCATTGGCTTGATTACCATAGGTAACATAACTACAATTGGAAATTCACATGCAGGACGGTAACTTAGTTTTTTCCATCCCTCTTATGAAGGTGAAGTTCGAATTTCACCATGGCGCTTGGTCGGCCACCATGCATGCCAACTAACCATTATCAATTGTCCCAGTGAACCTCCCCTTAGTTAGGCATGGTTGATTAGACGAGAACATATCAATCGAATCATGTCATCGACTTCCCTTTTCCTATTCGTCACCACCTTGGTCGGGCTAGTGATAGTAGGCAGGGTTTGGTATTGGCCATCAACAAACAACAATCATAATGAAGGGAAATAGACAATACATGTAAAACCCAATTGTAGAAATGCAATAAACCTAGGTTATTTCAAATCAACTACCCATGACTCCCACAACCCCAAGTTTTGGGTGCTTAGCTAGTCATTGATAAGGTAAGACAAGTAAAAATGCAAATAAGTGACATAGTTTAAAGTTTTACCAAAACCAATGAAGATTGTAGACACCACAACTTGAAAACCCAAAATCTTGATTGATCAAAAATGAGTAAAAAGAAACATTTTACAATCCCCAAATGGATTTTCCAAGAGAAAATCATAGAATAATCTAAAACCCTAAAATATTCTTGAAAGAATATTCAGAGGCAAGGTCTATCTTCTAAGAATCTCCTCTTCTACAAAACCGAACTAAGTGTATTTATCACAAATAAACCCCAAAAATAACATAGAAATAACAGTTGGAAGCTAGTATGCCTTGCAGGTACGACTCGTAGGGTGACCTACGAGTCATCATCGGTGTCTCGTATCAAGATCTTGGCATCTTGGACTGAACTGGTAGGACCCGTAGGTACAAGTCATTTCTTGAGCTACGACTCGTATGTTCCTCTCGTAGTCTTGGCCTTCAGTTTTTGGTCCAATATTTTGGCTCTCTAATTCATGATATGAGCCCACCAATACAAGTTGTAGTGACACTTACAACTCGTAGGATGGCTTCATAGGGGTGACCTCCACTTAGCAAATTATCAAATTTTGGTCTCTGTTTCTTGCTACGACACACCTTGTGACTAGTAACTTGGGCTACGACTTGAATTTGCAATTTTTCTTCAAAAATTGTGTCAATCTAACCTTTCTGAAAAAACAACACAAAACACATAAAAACCAGAAAAAGTCACATTAAGAACTCACAAAATCCCTTGTTTTAGGCATCAAATGTGCTATGTTTTGACAGCACATCACCAACCACCCTCTTGGAGAGAAGAATGAGGTACAAACCCCTCAATATGGTTAATTAGGTACCAACCCCTCAATATGGCTATACGAGCCTACTACCCCCCATACTAGACAACCAAGGTACCAATACCTTAATATGAATAAATGAGGTACCAACCCCTTAATATGATTACACGGGCCTACTACCCCCCGTACTGGGAAACCAAGGTACCAACCACTAGATATGGTTATACAAGCCTACTACCCCCGTACTAGGCAACCAAGGTACCAACCCCTCGATATGGTTACCCAGGCCTACAACCCCCCGAGAAAGGCTTGGTAAACTCACAACACTATGGAAATTCATCCTGAATTTTATATATATACGACATATTTTAATCATCTGCAAGTCATATATCTCATATGTAAAGCTTTAGGCCTTCAACAATTCAATAATCATAATCTGGATATTTTATCAAACGTTTGGTGGGTGTGCAATGCTAGTGTAAAATCATGAAATTAAACAGTAAAATCATGCAAGAAATCTTAAAGTAAATAATTCCACCAATACTTGGTAACACCATCAAATAATATATATCAAACCCCCTCATCAAATCTCAAGATAGATCCAGATGAGTTTTAGGACTTGAGTTTTAGGGTGAATTGTGGGGAATGTCTTGAATGAGACGAGGGTGAAATATAGCTTAGTATAGGTATTTTCACGCATGGGATCACTTAGGCCCAAGACCCAAAATTTTTGGATTAAACAAACAAAAATAGTCAACAAAATAGGCATCTCTATGCCCTGGCCGCGTCACGCTAGAGGCGCGGAACGCTCTCTAGAATTTACATTTTGGAAAATTGAAATTGCGATTTGATCGCTCTAAAATCGGGGTTAGACCCATTCCCCACTCAGTTTGACCCCCTGATCAAGAATATAAAATTATATTTTTGATATCACGTACGAATTTTGAGATATATAAAAATTATGATTCCGGCCACTTTCGAGGCACATTTTCGGGCACTTTTTGGGGTCATTTGATCAAGTAGTAAGTTTCAGCCCAAATGTCATTTTGCATAAATTCATGATTATGTTGACATGTTTGAGGTGATTTTTGACATTCATGTTGAGATTTTTTGAAACTGATGTTTAAATGCATTTGTTGCATTTATGTTGAGCTGAAATTGTCATGATTACTTGTCTTATACACGTTTATTTGACATTCTAAGATGATGTTCCCAAGGGGGAGATATTGAAGCGCCCCAAAAATATGCTTCAAAAATGTTCCTAATCGTAATTTTCATATATCTCAAAATTCGTGCGTGATATCGTAAATCTAACTTTATATTCTTGATTAAGGGCAAAATTGAGTGGGCAATGAGTATAACCCAGGTTATAGAAGACCCATAGAGAAAAATTATTTTCGCAAATTTTTCAAAGAAAGTAAGAGTGCGCGATGGTTCCGCGATGCGGACCCATCGCAAATTAGTGTTAGTACCTCCTTAATTTTCTGTTTTAGCCTTGGGGCATTGGGGTCATGGCCTCATGCTCACTTATGAGTGAAAACACCTATGCTTTGTCATTTTTCAATTCCATATCACTCAAAAACCCTTTATAAAACCTCTCAACCATTATATCAAAATTCCCATCAAAATTCAAGTGTCTTAAAGCTTATTTCTGAATCTCAAGAACTCCATTCAATCTTCAACTCTCCTTCAAGTCTATATCAAGGAATCACTAAATTTAGGTATGTGGGTTTCATCCATTAGGTCCTTTCACCCACGGAGCCCAACCGTCCTATTTTAGGAAAATTGCATGATTTCAAATTGTATTGCTTATGGGTATCTATTATTATGAAATATGAGTATGAAATACATTGGGTTTTTATAATTATTGTTGATTATGCATGAATATTTGTTTGAGCTTATGCTATGAATAAATCTTTGCCTATTGAGACTATCCATGATTCAAGCTATGAAATATATGAACTACTGTAAAGTTTTGATATGATTTACAAGTTACCCACGATGAGGTTTTACCATGATGTTTGTGGAATGATTTACATGATTTTAAGATATATTGATTTTAGTATTTCATAATCTATACTCTTGAATTTTGTATGATTTGATCATGTTCTCATATTTTCTCGTCAAGTGTTTGATGAAATGTCAAGTCAAGAATTCTCAATTTATTTACATGTTTTACAAGTCAAGTGACTTCATTATTAATATGGGTTATCAAGTATGTTATGAATTCATGAAATTATTTATGATTATGCAAGTATGAAGTTAAGCCTTACTTTCAAGATTTACCTCTTGTGAGCCATTCATGTTAAAGCAAGGGTTCATGTATGAATTTGATCTATTCTCATGTTTCAAGTTAGGCTCACCATTAGAGGTCAAGTATATTTAAGA
>JAABOM020000012.1:9290267-9308151 GCA_011800125.2 Solanum clarkiae
TTAGCCCGAGGACGTAGGCACCACTTGCCGAACCTCGTAAATCATTTGTGTTCTTTTTTCTTTATTTTTCTCTACAATATGTAATGCTGGTGTAGGCCTTCCATCATTTTTATTCATATCTTAACTTTGACTAAATTGGGATCTTAAGTCACTATTTAGGCCTTAAGTCACCCTATTTCATAAACTTGCTTGAACATTCGAATTTATATAATCATGATTTGTAAGCAAAAATTATGAAGTATCGGTTCACATGAAATAAGCTTGAAATCATGCAATCGAATGCACATCATGCATAATCAAGTAGAATTGAATCAATCTAAAATCATAATTGAAGAATCCATAGTCAAATCTATGAACCCTAAATAACATGAGATAGAATTTACTTTGTAAACCATAGGAAACATGCAATTAACCACAATTCATGCATAGTTAGAAATCATGAGATAAATCAAAATTCGTGGAATTGGAGTTGAAAACACAAAATCCTTAAACTACCTTCATTGAGATTGAACGAAAAAGGAAGAATTAGTTGGGCTCCATGGGTGTAAGATACATATGGATGAAGATCCACATACCTTACATGAAATTAATGGAGGAACTGGAATTGAAATGATGGGGCTTGAAAACCCTTGCTTGAAGTCTTCTATGGAGCTTGATAGATGAGAGACTTGGGAGAATTTGATTGTTTTGGGGTTATGATGAGAATGAGGTGAATATGACTTGGATTGGCATGGTTATGGTAGCTGTAGTGTTAAAGCGACGTAGTCTGGGGCTTAAGGTAGGAAGAAAAGACCAACAAGCTCTTCACTAAAAACTGGTCAGAAGAAATCATGAGAGAGACCTACGGCTCGTAGACCCTTATACGACGCATCGAATGGGCTTCATGAAAGTCAGACAAATTTTCCAGGTTCTGACGTTGATCCACGAGGCCAGGTCTAAGGCCGGTATGACCTTCTATAATTCGTGATTACCTTTTGTGTTTACTGGGCCAAAATCCTGCTTTCTGAATCTCAAGCCATGAAACTAATCTATGGTTTCGTGCTGTCTTTTACGGTCTGTAGATACAGTCGTAGAAGCAATCCATACCTAGCCAAATTTTCCATATCACACTGCCCAAACCACGAGTCTTATCTACGGCTCGTAGTATGGCCTTGTACTTAACCCCTTATACTTGGAAAATTTTCCACCTCAACTGTCCCATCTACGATCCCATATTACAACCCGTAAACTTATCCATGACCTGTCATGAATTTCGTAACTTTTCCGGTTTCCCAAAAATTTTTCCAAGGCACTGGCCCATTTACGACAGGCCTTCTACAACCTGTGGTTCCTTCTAGGGGCCATAGTTGGCCCTCGTAGAACCTGACAGTGTCCAGTTTCCTGCAAGTTTTTCCTTGTTCCGACCTTCCAACTTACGAGGTATTACATGTAGACTCTAGAAATTCATTTTCTAGCTATTAAGTAGCTGTTTCTTATTCTTTGAACTAGTATTCGAGCACGGGCTTCGCACATGTAAACGAAGTTAATTAATTTATTTTTTTTGTTGAATATTACAATTTAATAATTTTTATTAAAATGCAATTTAAAATTTATATGAAGAGCAAGTCAATTCCATCGAACTCGATTCCTATTCATTATAAGTTTTCTTTTCAACTCTTATATACAAAGTTTAGAAATGATTAACGAAAAGGGACATCATGTGCACTTCTAATTAAGTTGTCAATTGTCATTTCGAATCGTGAATTAACATGATTAATACTCTTAAAAAAGGGTTCATGTTTGCTAAAACAGTTCCTCCTTAAGGTATGTTGATCTTGAATTAACCAATTTGCAAGGGGTTCATAGAGAGCTTGTTCCTTCAGCCAAAGTTGAAAAATCTCAAATTGGGTCGGAATGATTGTCTCAAAGGAGTTTTACCAAAGCTCCACCTGAGCAACACTTTGTTGGAGTTGGATATTTCATACACAGGAATCTCTGGTGAGCTGCCTCATTCAATTGGCACATTGAGTTTCTTGAATTTGTTGAACCTCCATGGATGTCAATTCTCTGGTTCCATTCCTTATTCCGTTGGCAACCTGAAACAAATTAGGCTATCAGATTTAGGTGATAATCGTTTCACTGGCCATATTCGTTCCACAATATCTAAATTGAAGAAGATCAAAACCTTAGATCTTTCATCCAACTCCATTTTCGACAACAACCACTCGAGTACGACTCAAGTTACTGTTATTTAATGTTGTACAGACACTAACATACATATAGTGTCTACTCTATTTCTACCCATGAAGAATGGGTTTAGGCGTTTCCCTTTGTCGGCAACAACCACTCGAGCACGACTCAAACAACAACAACGAGCACGACTCACGTTACTATTATTTTTTAAAACATTGAACAGGCACTAGCTTACATATACGGTCTACTCTGTTTCTACCCATCAAGCAATAAGCACTAATAAATGGACTACTACAGGCACCGCTTAACATTATTTGCCTTTACAATTTAAATCTCCCATATTCCCTTAACTTTGCATAACACCAACCTGCCACTACTTCGACGAAGGAGAATGACTCAAATCCATTGCTGTATAAAGTGTATGGGGAGATTGTAAAGTAAAATAGTGTTAAGACGTTAGTAGCATATGTAAGCGTAACTGAATGCAGGTGGGGAAGTATGAATTAACATGAGAACTTACAAGACGTCAGTAGGAGCAGCAAGTAATCAGAGCGTAACCCAATCTGTAAATGTGATTTGCGGAAAATAAGCTGCATAAAAAGGGGAAAAGTCGAAGACGGGAAGGAAGAAGGCAAACGAGAAAAGTGAATACATGTTCGTATAGAGTGCAGATTGTAGGTATTTCATGGGGAAGAAAATATCCGTTGGTTGTTATATAGAGTGGGGGAAAGCGGTTGTACCCGTTCGTTCAATCCAAAAAAGCGAGACAGAAGATGTTTGGGAAGGGCAAATTGCGAAGAAGAGCAGGTTAATGCTTGCATGTATCCCATGCTAATTAATCAGTTAAAAAATTATATAATGATATATATAATAGTAAATACGTCTGATAAATAAACTGAGGATCACCTAAATGAGTGCCCCTGTACATGTTATCTTGTTGGTAACAGTTCATGTGGCATTTGTTCCATACTATTAACGGTAATAAGTTAGTGTATTTCTTAGTTAAAGTGAGAATGGCAAGTTGGAAACAAACTAAGCAAGACAAAGAAGATGCGTAGACGATGTCAATGCATTTTTTTAAGCAGTTCAGCTGTTAAGCAAATCGGAGAAGACATGGGGGATGTTGGCGAGGCAAATTTTCTGAGCAATGCGGCTGTTAAATTAGGGTGTTTGAGCGTTGAAGGGGGTGTATCCTAATTGGCTATAAGATAAGTGATTGAACAGTTGTAATGCATACAGAAACAGGAGAAAATAGTATTTATGTGGAAGCTTACAAAGCATTAGGTGGCGGCGAGGAATTTCGCAAAAGCATATGCCAATGTTTGGTGAATGTGAAAAATTTGCATAAAAAGGGAAAACCAATAACAAAATGTAGAAGGTTTGCAGTAACAGGACATACCTATTCGTTTTTTGCACGGCTGTTCTTTCTGAATGTTTGATGTGGAACTACGTTTGAAGTGCGATGTATTATAAAGAGAAAAGCAATAAATTGCATCTGTTAGGATTAGATGGATGTTGCATCTATTCAGAACGTGAGTTGATAGTGATGACTATTTGCGTAGGACGCATATGTTGCAGAAGTAGGAGCTTGTGCGTTCTGTGAAGATTTTAAAGAGAGAAGCGAGGAGTTGCATCATTTGAGAAGGATGGTGGTGGCTGTCCAGAAAAGCAGCGTTGGATTTGCCTAATCTTGCGAAGGAGTTTGTTGAGTGGCGTTGGTTTAATTTAGGTTTTTTAAGTTAGGGGTATTTTAGTAATTTTAACTTTCAAATTTTTGAGTTCATGCTTTTAAGGTAATATAGATAATTGAGGATTAAACTTAACTGGTTTTATTTTTAACTTTTTATTATGCCTGAATGTATTGTTTGTATTTTGTGAGTCTTTTCATCTTGGGAAGAAAAAAACTTTCAGTAGCTTTCTGAATGTGCCAGGATTTGTGGAAGAACTAGATTAATTACAGACATTTTAAAACATGTTGACTGCATGTTGCTGTCAGATAATATTTCTGCCCATTACTCCATTCTAATTTGTTTAACCTAACAGTCAAACATATTTTCTTTGAATTTGTTCTTTGTCATTCCTTTTAGCAAATATTCATAGTTAATGGCATTTCCTGGTAGTTCCTAGACCAAGAACGTATTTGCAAAATTAATGTCCAATGTAAACTGAAAATTGATCAAATCTATCTTTGTTAACATGAATAAGGTATTCCAGCGGTAGTTATCAGATATTGATTTTGTGGTTTCTTCTTCCTCACAACGCTTTTCTGTATAACCTTTATTACCTTATGAATATATCAAAACTGAGCTGTCCTCAATTGTGTTTATTTTTTCCTGTCCTGCATTCAGTATCCAGTTATACCACCTATACCCTCACAAACTGTCTAAAACTTGGGGCTGATGTCCCTTATCTCCTTAGGAAAAGCATGAATACACTTCAGTATCCAGTTATCTCACTGATCAATTTTCTAATTCTTTGTAGCATTATTCTTCTGCATGGACCTCCAGGAACAGGAAAGACATCTTTATGCAAAGCATTAGCGCAAAAACTTTCCATACGTTTTAGCTTTAGGTTTGTACAAATCTAGTATTTTACTGGATGTCCCAGCACTTGGATGCTTTGCTGACCTCTTCTTCCTGTTGAATAATACTGTTGTAAATCAGATACCCACGAAGCCAATTGGTCGAAGTCAATGCACATGCACTGTTCAGTAAATGGTTTTCTGAAAGTGGCAAGCTGGTATGTTTCACAGTACACTTTGAGATAACTATTCAGCTCTTGTGTAGTCAATGTTCTGATTAAATAATGAGCTACTTTTGTGCGTGGAAATGTTCATGATATCATGCTTTATAATTCAAGCTGGACTTGGAGATGAATTTGAAATCCACACTTTGAACTACACAATTTAAAACTAATTTAGTTTGTTGGAAAGGGATATCGTGCTGGGGATTGGAGATCCTGGTTTAGGCATAGATCATACTAATCAGAATTTCCATTACTTGATTATGATAAGATTTCTCAATTACATTCATTCATGAAGAATTCCAAAGCCTTTTTGACATCATAGTCCAAGGAAGCAATTGCCAAACTGTAGAAGTTACAAATCATAAGTCTTGACACTGCTGAAACCAAGAGTAAGATATTCCTTATTTTGGCTCATATCTTTAATGCTATTTTCTGCCACTTGGCAGCGCTGAGTCCATGGAGGACTACCAATGTGAAGAGCATACTGCTAGAGTTTGGAAATGTTGGTTGAAGAGATTGGATATTCGAGGAATTTGTTTTGATGCTCGAAATGATAGGATTTCTTTTCAAATTTGAACTCCACCATAGGATATGTTACTTAATTCATTGTTAATTTGACCTCAGGGTTTGAATTATACATTTCACATTCATACTCTCTAATGATGCTTGAATAATTTAGTCTACATGTGTAATTGGTGAGAATCAACAGTGGTCAACATAAGTGCCAAGCTGACGGTAGAGCTAGGGGACCTTCACATATTAGTTATGTGGGTGATTATCATGTAGGAATTGTCTATACAATGAATGATAATGAAGGCATTGTTATGGGATGAATAATGTTGTAGATATTTTTATGCAGTTGTCAATAATAACATACGGGTAGCTACCTAAGGTACTTACTTTTAGGGCATTTTAATTTTAAATTCTTTTAGCCTCATATTGCTAAGACGTGTATTTTTATTTCAAATTATATCCCAGATAAACTTATCTGTAAATTCCTAAACAGAATGCGGGCAAAAACCACCAAACTAATATTACATTAGTTTATCACAAAATTCATTTTCTTATAACCAACTAAATGCTTCATTTGTCATGTAACGGTTATTTTTCTTGGTCCCTCCTACCAAATGACTTCTAAATATTAAAGATTTCAGATTAAGCTGCATGTCTGAACTAATTGTCTTGGTCATACTTGTCTTCCATGGGCTGCATATTGACAAATATTGTCAAGCAATTAGTTATGCCAGTCAAGCTGTCTCTGATCAGTGTCTTGGAAAGCGAGAAGCAGAAAAAAACAACGTGGATTCGCTTCACAAGCGAGAAGTGTGAAGAGAAGTGCACATTTTTTCCAAATAAAGTAGTATTTAGGATAAAAATAAAAAATATTAAATATGCCTAGATAAGTAATCAATAATTTAATAGAGATAACATACTAAGCAAAATTTTCAATTCTTAGATTAAAAAGTGAATAGATGGTCGATAATCCTAAAAAGTCATAATATGTAAAACAAATGCATAACCGAATCACAAAGGGAGATAAATCCTATTCTTCAACAAGAGTTGTACTTGGTCCTCATCCTCTTCATTATCAGAGGGCTCATCAACAAAGGTTCTACTTGAACTTGAAGTTGTAGCTACTCTTTCCTTGCCCCTTAAAGTGCTCCCCCTAAAACCATAAATATTCTCCTCAACACCAGTTGCCATAGCAACATTACCATAAGTGAGTTTGTCTTCGTGATCTTGGGGTGCTCCAGCTAACCGTTCATTTGCATCATCAACACTATTCAATAAAATTGGATCAATGGTATTGCGAGCATTAACGACACAACAATGTTCTTTTATATTTGATGAACACTAATCATTGAGGCGTCTTAACTCAAGCCTATTCTTCCTCTTAGTATGAACCTACACAGAAGCCGTAGAAAGTAATTAATAGGACTTAGGACAATTAAGATATCATTTAATTTAGTAATAATGTAATATAGTTCACATGTTCATGCACGCTCTAGTTTCTCTCATAATCGGATGAGCTACAAGTTAAACTTTGCACTCTAATAGCAAAACTGTTACAAGTTTGGGATATTATGACCATATTACATCCACCCATTCTACTGTAGAAGAATTATTTTAAAAGTTAATACATAATAATTTAGAAGTTAAAGCTCTAAACACAATCAAAAGTTGAAATGCTCACTTGGTGACCTTAAGTTTTTGGATCCAATGGGTGAATCGATTCCAAGTAGGCCATCAGCTTGCACTTACACACCAAGCTCCTTCCATATTTTGTCTTGCAAAATTTTATCTCGGATCTTCCTCTGAACACATGCATGATATCCCCCCCCCCATACTTCTTTGACTGAAGTCTTCATGTCATTGTTTTCATAAAAGAGCCTCGGGTTCAAAACATGTCCTACTGCATGCAAAGGTTGATGTAGTTGATCTGTCCACCTTTTATCAATGATTTTAAAAACACCTCCCATATTTCTTGTCATCATAATTGTATTCCTTTTCAATACTTTCTTTGGCCCTATCCATGGCTTCATAAATATAGCCCATTGGTGTTTTTTCTCTCCATCCACCTTACGAAGTACACTATGTAAAGGACCCACCAACTCCAAGTGCTTGAATAGTGTCATTCCAAAATTATGGACCAATGATGTGTCTCGTAACTTCTTTCCCAAGAGTTTTCTTTGCATAGACACCCTCATTGCATTCAATTGACATAAACAAGGTTCTCAAAATTTTCTTTTGCTTAAAAAAAACTATACAAAGTCAAAAGAGCTATTGCACATCTTGAATGCCCTTTGACTGATATAAGAATGTATCCTAACAACCTTACGAAAAATTGTTCAAAAAAACAAAAATTAATACTCTATCTATTCCTTTTTATGTGACATCTTTTTTGTTTTAGTCTGTTCTAAAAAGAATGTCACCTTACTATTAATAGAAACAATATTATTTTAAAATTCACCTTTTGCCCTTAGTGAAATAATTTACAACCACACAAATATCTAAGGATTATTTTAGACAACAATTTTCAAAAGTCTTTCTTTTTTCATAAACACCATACGAAGTTAAACAGTACCAGAAAATGGGACAGAGGGAGTACTTAACAAGTAAAGAAAACTAACATGAAGTTTAAAAAGAAAATTTATCAAGTTCACCTTTAGAGTACAAGGCTTCTTTTAAAAATGTCACAAAGCATCAAATTGATGAGTGAGCAACGCAAGGAGCCCAGGAAATATGCGGGGACGCTTCTTTCAATATGTTACTCGCTTTTTTGTTCTTACTTGCATTATCAGTCGCACTTGCACCATATTTTCCTTGCCTATTTTCAAGAAAGTCTTCTCAAACAAGTTAAACATCTTATTAGAATGAGTAGGAGAGTCACAAACTGTCACACCCTGAGCCTATACCCTGGATGTGGCCAGCACTCAAAAACCACTGTTGGTTCCCAAGCGAACCCTTGGTCTGGCTAACTTACTCATTGGAAGATTTACACATTAAAAAGTTATCTCCAGTGGGGAACTCAACCATTATCAACAATAATTCAATAATGATTTTAAAGTACTCTATTCAAAATAAAATATAGCTTAAATGTCATAACTCAATAATGAAAGCATGGTTCTAAAACAGACTCCCAAAAGGAACATATCAACTCCATTCTGCTCCGTCTATGAAGCCTCTAACTAAATCCTTAAGAAAGTGCCAAGATAAGCCTACAACTACCTCAAAAGGACTGCTAAACAGAGGAATAATAACTGAATAAAGGATTTCTCCCAATGCAAGAAGGTCTCACCAAAGTTGGAAGGAATCTGATTTTTAACGATGCGCCTGTTGAGGATTCCCAATACTTGTATTTGTGTGATGAAAAGATGCAGTGTCGAATGACATCCAAACGTGGAATGTATGATATGTAAAATAGTCGAAAGGAAACATACTAAATAGAATGAATATTAAAATAGCTCAAATCAATAAAGCATGCAAATATAAGATCAATACAATGCTTTGCAAAAATAGTAAATAAGTGCAACTCAGTAAAATAGTAATGCTTACTTTTTGGGGAGTTTCTCTAACCAACAACCATTGCTTATGAGCTAGTACTGATACAGTGGAGTTTTGTCGTTGCCACAGTCGTTCAGTACCTTGCCAGATAAAAGACGCAAATTCAACTTATGGACCTACATAAAAGTCCTCTTTGGGACAAGTGAGTCGTCACCCAAACCAACAGCATGATCCTATCCTATGGTGTTTACATAGTTTATGGGGTTTGAATTTCCTCTACTCTTACTTAAATCGATGCTCAATACTACTCCCAAAAATAGCTCATTATGTTCATATACTTCAAGTGAGTAAAATACTCAAAAATTATCTCGTCTAGTCTCATTGGAGTTTACTTAAAAACTCAAACTCTTCTCAACTCTTCATGCTCTTTCATTTAATGAAACATGCTTTTAAGGTTTTACTCACATCTCATCAAAATTCTTTTCTCGAAAACATCATTTATGCTCAATTCTCATACTCATTTAGACTCGGTAAAATATGCATAAAATAAATAATATATGCATCTGGGACGCTCATGTCCCTAAAAACTCATATTTACTCAATGCATGAAAATATATCATTTTTAACTCAAAACAATGCATTATAGGAAGCAAAGTAATAACTCAACTAGGGTTCATGTGAAACTAGGCATGAACATCAATTTAAGAATAAAACTCATATGTATAAACACAATCTCAATGAATAAACATGGAACTCATTAATAGAAATCATAGTTTGTTTGAAAACTCAATAGAATTAGGATTATAACTCGACTGGAACTCTTTAATGATGGAATTAAGATGTAGGGCATGTGGATGAACTCAATCCAACACTATGAGTAGCCTTACATACCTGGAAGGAAACACTAACTTGAAACCTCAAACTGAGGCTTAAAGGTGAATAACATTAGCTTCTATGAGAGAACTTAGAATGTGTGAATTTGATTTATCTGAGGTTTAAGCATGAATGAGGGGCTATTAGGCTATAAGATAAGTTTGGGGGAATTTACTTGGAGGATAAAAGATCTAAAATACTCTTCTGGAAATGTAAGAAAATCATCAAAGTCGAACTAATGATCTTTTAATGAGTTTCATCAGCCAAATCGGCGATCATGAGGTCCCATTGCCGACCGTGTTGGCGAGTCGCCAAATGGGAGCTTTAGATCGCTTAATTTTACAATTTTTGAAGGTTTTCGGGTCAATTTGGCGAGCTCAATCGGTGATGTGTCGAACCGCCGAATTGACCTCCTAGCTCGCTGAGTTGTCTAGTCCGAACATGCTCTAGTAAAATGGTCATAACTTTTTATTGCGAACTCTGATTGAGGCAAAATTGGTGGCGACGGAAAAAAGATTCAAAGACCTTTAATTCGATAGGTTATGGCTGACCTAACTCTTTATAAGATAAAGATATGGTCATTTGAAGTTGACCCATATATGAACTCTTGCGAAAACTTAGTCGATAGAAATGCTTTGAACTTGGCTGCGTGTTTGAACTTCCTTGTGACCCTAAACCACGTCTGATACATTTCAAATACTTAGAAAAGAACCTTGACATAAATGCACAACTCAGAAGTCATTTGGTTCGAACCTATATGCATACGGGAAAGGTTTGAAACTATGCTTGGAAGTTGTGGGGTGTTACACAAGCATCATAAAATTCAAAAAAGGATAATTCTATTATAAATATTCATAACATCTTTAAATACTATAATTCTTAACTATTATTCTTTTCATTTAATTAATGCGAGGTCCTTTTTTGTTTTCGTCTTTTCATTATCTAATGTATATGTGTTAGTTTTATCATAGTTACTTACTGTCATGTGTTATTAACTGTTAGTCGCACTTGCTGTTCCCTTACCATACATTTCATTTTTACATTTCTTTTCATTTTGGCATATCTAGTCTTTCTGCTTATGGGTTTTGAGCTGAGGTTTTTAGGAAACAACCACTCTACTCTTATGAGGTAGCGGTAAGGTCTGCGTACGATATACCCTCCCCAGACCCCACTTGTGGGATATCACTGGGTATGTTGTTGTTGTTGTTGTCATTTAATTAATGCGAGGGCATTTTACTATGCATGAGTCTGAGAAATATAAAGAGACTTTTGGAACTTTGTAGTCTTAAATATATCATGAGATTTTTTTCAGAGACAGTAACAATTGTATTCAGTAAGAACTTAGACACCCTAGAAAAAAGGTGCTAAATTGGAAACTTTACTAGCATCAAAAGGGTGCTTAAGCCCCTGCCTAGAACCTTATACAATTATAAGTGCCAATTGTTAAGGAATAGGAATTGGAATAGTAGTAGGAATAGAAAGAGTGAATAGTATCCTACTTGGAAAAGGATTGTATTATAGTTTCTTGGTTGGAAAAGGAGTCTAATATAGTATTTATAAATAGGGTTTCAATGTAATCATGTAGATTCAACAATTCAATACTATTTTTTCTCTTATATTTCTCACATGGTTACGATTTTGATAGAGAATCAAAGAACTTCCACTGCTAGTAAGCGGCTATGACTCATATATGCCGCCTGTGTGGCCATTGGTTATGTTAACAAAATTAGGGCCAATGATATATGCATGAACCCGATATATAGGGGAAGAAAACTTGGTCAAAGAAGGTCAATGTGCATCGATTTTTGGCAGTTTTCTAGGGCTGTTTTGTGTCAACTTTGTATTCCTCGGCGTTTGCATAACGTTGCGCCATTTTTTAGGTGACTACTTTCTCATATATAATTTATGTAGCATTATACCATCCTTTCGGCGACTATCTTTTATAATTAATTTATGTAGCACCGTACCATCTTCTCGGTGATTACTTTCTCAAATCTGATTTGGGTAGGGTCGTGCCATCATTTCGACCTACCAATATTATTCTTTCTTTGTTAGGTCGTGCCATCATTTCGACCTACCCATATTATTCTTTCTTTGTTAGTTCGTGCCATCATTCCTATCCTATCGATATAATTTTATTTCTCAGATTATTGATTACTTTAACCATCAAATATAGTAATCTAGCATATGAGCATGTTTCAGCCAGTTATATGGTGACTTTCTTGTTTAAGATCTACTCATCCCTTGATCTTGAGACAATCCAGGTATTTTATATTAGATTTGGAGCACTTCATAGTGATCATTGCATTGTCTTTGACAAATATGAGTTTTCGTGCAGTGTTACCTTTATCTTTCAAATTTACTATTGCCGTAAAAAAATATACTTAGATATTTGAGGATTACAGTGATATTTTCTCTCTGTGGCTAAAATAGCATATGTTCGCCTTTTTTCTATCTATGGTTATCATTCTCCATTAGTCTTTTAATCTGTTGGACATTAAGAATGTTTTTCTCCATGATAATCTCGAGGAAGAGGTTTTATATGGAGCAACCACACTCTGTTTCTTACGCTTCCACGATACCAAATTATCTCCGACTAGCACACAATATCCGAATGTAGAACGTCTATCAGAGAGTGGCCTTGCCCAATCGGTATCTGTACATCCTGTGATATTCTCATGGCCTTGATCTTCAAAGAGTAGTCTTTTTCCAAGAGCTGACTTTATATATAGTAGAATATGAACAATCGCATCCCAATGACTATCACAAGGTGAAGTTATAAACTTACTTACAACACTCACAGGGAAAGAGATGTCAGGTTTAGTCACTGTGAGATAATTTAACTTTCCCACTAGCCGTCTATGCCTTTCAGGATTACTGAGTGGCTCCCTTTGTCCTAGAAGGAGTTTAACATTTGGATCCATCGGAGTGTCAATGGGTCTACATCCCACCATTCCTATCTCCTAAAAAATGTCTAAGGCATACTTGCGTTGAAAAATAAGCAACCTCAATACCTAGAAAATACTTCAGTTTGCTCAGGCCTTTGGTCTGAAAATGCTTAAAAAGATGTTGCTTCAAACTAGTGATGCCATCTTGATCACTGCTAGTGATAACAATATCATCAACATAATCAAATAAACACACAAATTTGATACAGAATGTCGATAAAATACAGAGTGATTAACTTCACTATGAGTCATGCCAAACTCCTGAATTATTGTGCTAAACTTTCCAAACAGGCTCGAGGAGGTATAGAGTGGAGATATGACCGAGGAAATAGTATGGAATGTGGAATTAGATTATGAATAGAAGATGATAGCATTCTATTAATTAAATGACAAGATGCAAGGATTCTGTCGCCCCAAAAGCGCAACAGAACATGGGACTCAATGAGAAGAGTGCGAGCAGTCTCAATAAGATGCCTATTCTTTCGTTCTGCTACACTGTTCTGTTGAGGAGGTGTACGGATAAGATGTTTGGAGAACAATTCCTTGGTGAGTCGTAAACTCCTGAAATTGGGAGGATAAGTATTCTAATGTATTATCACTATGAAGAGTACGATCAGAAACACCAAACTAATTTTGTATTTCAACAAAGAAACTTTTAAATATAGAAAATAACTCAGAACGATCTTTCATTAAGAAAACCCAAGTGCATCTTGAATAATCATCAATGAAACTAACAAAATAACGAAATCCTAAAGTTGAACTAACTTTACTAGGACCCCAAGTATCAGGATCAACTAAAGAAAAAATAGACTCTGAATGACCCTTACTACTACGTGAAACGTAGCACGGGTGTGTTTCCCAAGTTGACCCGACTCACAATCTAATGAGGATGAACTAGACAAACTAGGCACCATCTTTTGCAGTTCAGATAGACTCAGATGTCCAAATGTTTGTGAATAAGGTCTGGAGGATCTGTGACGGAGCATGCTATGAAGGAATTTGAAGAGGTAAGATAGTAAAGGCCTGGTGTCTCAATGTAATAATGTGGACGCAATAATTCAATAATAATTTTGACACAACAATTCAATAATAATTTTTCTCCTATATCCTCTCCTACTTCCCCCCACATATTCTGTTTGCACCAAAAAAGGTACAAACTAAGACAATTCAGCCTAATTTTCTGGATAGAACTGCTTATGCCTTCAAAATGTCTACCATTCTTTTTGTTTTCCTACACTGGCCACCAAATGCAAGCATGAATGATCTTCCACCATAGCTCCTCAATCCTGTTCTCGATACTCCACCAATTGTTTAGCCGTGCCGAAGTAGAACTAAGTATTACTCAATTTATTCCCAAAATATGCTGTGAGATTTCCATTATAAAATAGAAAAATAAAAGTTGAATCGTTTCAAATGTAGAAAATTGTTATTTTTCTTGTAACAGACTTATAAAGAAAGAGTGCCACATAAAATGAAATAGAGGAAATATAAAATAAGGCTTCTTATCTAAGTGACCAAATTACCCATCAACTGAAGTGCTCAGAACAAAAACTAAACTTTTGTCAAAATTAATGCAAAAAGTATCTAAGGCTGTCGAAAGGTCCTCATATATTTTGCACAACAATTCTATTTCCTAAACTGGTTAGCCAATGGATCATGGGTTGATAGGCATCTTGTGTGATAATTTCATGTCCTCCTGTCACGACCCGAGCTAGGCCCTAGACGTGATGCAGTGATCGGAACCTCGAAGGACTCCAACCAAGCCTCTTAGCACATAAAACACACATTATAGTAATAGGCGACAAGAATGACCTAAAAAGAATGCGAAAGAATTGGTCTCAAAATAAGTCTCAAATTGAAAGAAACTCAAGTAACATATCCGAATTAATGGACTTGCAACTTCAATGTCTGACATGCCTCTAGTAACCATAGGCGGGGGCGTAGAACAAGCCCTAGCTCAGACTCAACATAAGAAATGAATTAATCCAAAAATAACAAGAACATAGTGGGCTTGCCCTCAAATCATGAAGATTCTCCAAGCAACTTCATGTAGAATACGAGCTAGCTGCCGGGAAAATGGGAATGCTCATCTGGCTCTACATTATAACACAATGTAGGCAAAGGAAAGTATGCGTTAGTACTTTGAATGTACTAAGTATGTGAGTAATGCAATTGAGTAGATGTCATGATATGCAATTGACCAAATTAACTAGCGTGATAAGTAAATTTAGAATGTGAAAGTAAAACATGATCAAAGTCAACACAGCTCAATAATCATAATAACATTAAGGAAGAACATAAGTCAATAGGAATCATACTATTATGTGGGATATGGACCATAACTGTCAATAAGACCATGCAAGTTATAATATGGATCCCAATTTTAACCCTACACTGGATAAAAGAGAGGCTACTTGCCAAGGTAGACTTCTTGAGTACATCATCATAATCATCTATAGCTCTATGTGGATTCACTTGCTATGCCTAAACAGGCTCCTATGGTGGCACATACTTTGGGACTAGAGGTTGCTACTAGGATCCCTTTGGTTGCTCTTTTGAGCTTCCAGATCTCACCTCACCTCAAGGCCCTTTCGGTGCTAAGTCAAATCCCGATGAAATAGTAATCATAAGTCATAAAGTAAATCGTGGAGATAGGCAATGTCTAATCATCAATCCAAATTCATCAAATCATACTAGAGTAGCTCATTAAACTTTAATTCAATCAATTTGAAAATTGTATTTATCAACATCTGAATAAGTGAGTAAGTGAGTAAAACTTAAAAACTTTGATTCTATCAATGTAGGGATTTTACTTATCACATCTTGAATCCATGAATAATTTCTGGCCATCATCAATTCTTTTGTAATATTCTTCATTAATCATAATTCATCACGTTCATAAAACCTACATGAAGCCCTTAATAATCCATGATCATAATTCATATCGAATCTAGGGCAATTTGCATGGGATTCATAAGTGATCATGTAAAACAATATCAAGTGAGTCATAATTGGAAGAACCCATAACTAATTTCATGAACCCTAGATAACATATAAGAAGAACCTGATTGGAGCATATTGAAAATGTGTAATTAAAGTCAATTCATGCATAATTAACTCAACAATGATGAAAACGTAAGTGAAATGGCCCAATGAGGAATCATAAAGCCCTAGTTGAAATTTAGAAGATATTGAATTGAAAACCTCGAAATTAGTTAGGCTCGATGGATGAAAGGGACCCATAGATGAATTACTCACATAGATTGAAATCCTTGAAGAAACACTGATAATTAATGGAGGAAATTGAGAAATCCTAGCTTGAGCTTCAATGGATCCTTGGGGAGGAAGAAACCTGGGAGAATGTTTGTGAATTGGAGAGCATGATTGAGAATGGGGTGAATTAGATGGGTAAGGACAGTTATGGGGTAGTTATTGGTCCAAACCGACGTAGTTTAGGGGGTTAGAAAGGTTGGAAATGTCCAATATATCCTTCATGAAAGATTGTTGGACAGGGACCATGAGGCTCATCTACGGCCTGTGGTACCTTCTATGGACTGTGGAATCCTGTCCATGGAAAGTGCCCTATAAACCAAGTGTCAGGATCGAAACCATGAGCCAAGTCTACGGGCCGTCTTGTCTTTTACAGCCCGTCATTACCTTTCGTAGATGATGTACTGTGACCATTAAAATTGGACCATAAGCCATGAACACAAACCAGGGGTCGTAATCCATTATACGAGTAAACCCCTCCTCGTAGAACTATCCAAAATTCCCAAAAATTTTCTAAGTATTGGGTTGTTCTACGAACCCTAAATATGGCCCGTAAACCTTTCCACGACCCGTCCTGCTAGTTTGTACAAAAAGTACTGAGGCTTGTTATTACTCCAAAGTTTCAGGACCTCTTTGTGACCCATTTCTATGAACCGTATTTCCTTCTACGGCCTGTAATCCCAACTCGTAGCACCTAACATTTTCCAAAAAATTTCTCAAGTCTCAGGTGCCATCCACGACCACCATCTATGACCCATAGTTGCATCTACGGCCTGTAGATGGAGCTTGTAGACCCTGCACCAGAAATAGATTTTTTGCATTTTTTTTCTTATTCCGACTTTCCAACTTCCGGGGTATGATATCTCCAATCTCTTTCTCCTCTTTTGTATCTCCCTATACTTTTTCCGTAGTAGTTTGCCCTTTTGATTATTTTGAGTCTTTTTGTGACAATTTTATTTGGATGACATTTTGTTCTTGGTTCTATTGTCACTTTATATTGTATTTTGCAACTATGAGCAATGAAAATATACTATATGTGTCCTACCTACACTGAACAAAAAATATCAAACTGTAGCGCGATTTATTTAATTACAAAGTTGTCCTTCTTGGATGATTTTAGACTATCCCTTATGATGCTACCAACTGAAAATGATCAGCAGCTACAATATGCTCCAACAAATCTTTGATCAATGGTTTGAGATGGATCCATTTATCCAAACATGCTTTGTACTCAATTTAGTGTTAGGTCCTTCATTTTTTAGTTTGGTTGAATTTAATTAGAATCCTTGATTTCTTCAATGTTCTCCCTTTTCCTTCGCTGCTATTCTTGTTTGCTCAATTCTGTATATGATACGTGATCCCTAGTTTGCCGAGAACTGAATTGTGAATTAGCTCAAAAATGGGCATTCTGAACAGATCTGCAAATTGTTATAAAGAAGGAACAAAGAAAGAGAAATCAAGTCAGAGAGAATTTGTTGTCTAGCAAAGTGACAATCTAATCAACATGTTCAATTTGCTTGCGGAATACTGAATTTTGAGCAATATGAAATGCTGCCTGGACTATTAGAGTAGGGAGTGAAGGAGTTATCAACATATCTTGGACAAGTTGGAGTAACCAAGTTATTTCAGTAACAGCCCTGTGCATAGATCAAATTTCAGCGTTAAATGATGAAATGGATGGAAAAGCTTGTTTGATGAAATAGATGCTGGCTGAATGATGTCTCTAAAGAAGAACCCAATTTGCATTGCTGAAAAGAATGCAATGTAATGGATGAATTGTAGAGAAAAATAAAAAACACAAATAATTTACGAGGTTCGGCAAGTGGTGCCTACATCCTCGGGCTAAAAGCTCTCTCAACTGTGTTGTGAGA
>JAABOM020000012.1:9312630-9323417 GCA_011800125.2 Solanum clarkiae
ACCCCCCCCCCCCCCCCCCAATTAACATGCTTATTCAAAGCAAATTTTCACAGCAATACAACACAATATTAAGTAGTAATACAACACGACATTAAGCACCAATAATAACACGACAGTAAGTAGCAACCAACATGATATTAAGTAGCAATAATAACATGTTAGCTTGCATAAATGGATTGAAGTGAGAATATTATTGGGCTCAGCTCAGAATTATTTTAAAATGGGTTAAGTTGTAATGAGCTGAAAATTAGGCCTATTCTAAATCATACTGAACTCAACCCATAAAATTATGGGCGGGTTGTTTATATTTGGGCTTATTTTGTCACCTCTAACAAAAACACATGTACAAGAGGTATAAATGCCTATCCTCTTCAAAAGTTTCAAATTGGACATGCCCAATCTCTTACAAAAATTAGCTTCTGATTGAGCCATAGCTTTCTCAAGATGTAAATGCATTAAGTATGCTAAAGAATTATAAATGGAGTTTTTCCTCCTTTCAATTTCTAGAAAGCAGAAACAGAGGACTAAAAAATAATCAAACCACATATACATATCTAATTTCAGACATCTTTTGACTCCTAACTCGAAAATTAGGATATCTACATTTATCCATATGAAGTAGACCTCTCACTTGTTTTGGTAGCTCTCGAAATCCACGAAAAATGATTTCATGAAATTTCATTCTGAATTTCATGACTTAGAGAGCAAGTTTATCCGCTACTTGGTTGGCTTCTCTAAACCAATGTTGTACTGACCAATTTGTGCCTTGAAGACCACTTATCTCCTTGATAATATGCAAGAGTTTCCATGGTATTTTAAAATCCTCTTTTACCCATTCCATCAGTAATTTAAAATTAGTTTGCACTACCAAACATGTAACATCATTTTGAGTGCAACATTTGAGACAAAAAAGGAGAGCTTTAGCCTCAGCCACGTTGCTAGATCCTCTACAAAAGGAACTCTTAAAGCCATGATAGATTTGCCATTGCAATCTCAAATTACTCCGCCACCTCCATAAATATTATTCTTAGCACTCCCATCACTGTTAGTCTTAAAGAAAGTAGGAGGAGGTTTATCCCAAAAAGCAAGTTTAAAGGACCTCAAAGCTAGTTGTTAATCTTTTTCTCCCCTACTGTTTGAAGTCTGGCTTGCTTCATTGTAATCAAGGATCTTAGCCACACGGTGACTGGCAAATTTGAATCATAGCTTTCTATATGCTTAAGGAAAATGGGATTTGCAGAGTAGGATATGAGAGTGTAATATATACAATGGAAAGCCTTAATCAGCATAACAGCATCCTCCCAACATAAATCAGTTATCAGGTTGGGGAATTTGCACTCTAGCAATCAATACGATAGTGTTAGAAATTTGGAGAAGCAACCATGGATGATAAGTTTTCTTGTTCCCATATTTGCAGTTACCCCTGTTCTCTACAACTCCCAAATAACAACAATAGGGGAGATCTTCACCTTCAAAGCGTTGAGAGGATTACAAGGTACATGATTCCACCAAGAGGAGATACATCAAACACAGAGCCACTATTACCTGCAATACCAGAAATGTCAGAAAAATATTTCCAAACAAAGGATTCAACTTGTCATAAAGAACTTGTCTCTTTGTGTCTCCTGATCATTGAATTTGTTAGTAGAAGGCATGAGAAAATCAAATTTATCCTTTAAAATTTCTACTAACCCAAGTAACTTGCCATGTCTTGTTGATTCCATTGTAGATTAACATTATCTGACACAACTTTGTAGATGAGTTGTATATTATTTGTACACAAAGTTCTGGATTTATTCCATACTTTGCAACGAGTCTTATAAGAATGAAACAAATTTAACAACTTACCATCAAGTGATTTTCCACAGAATACACAATTTTGCATCTGTTGTGACCCAAGCAGGTCTATCAGTTGTCCAATATTACTACTGTTTTTGAGCAAGTAATCGTCAAATCCTTGACCTATAAATCACAATTCTACAGAGGCTACCCAAGAGGTGTAATTACCATCTAACTTTACTGTAGTAATTGCAAGAGATGGTGCAGAGGAAACAATTGCCTGAACAATCTAATTTTTCACTAGTCAGATTATCAGTTTGGTTAGGAGCCATCAATTTTCTTTGCTCACAAAAAGGACTGATAAAGCACAGAAGTAGAGGTCTTTAACAAAAACAAAAAAGTGAACAACCAGATGTAAGAAAAAAAGGAATTTAGACAGAAGTTAAATGAACGGGAGAAAGAGAGATATGAGACAGTTTTCTTATATGGTTGATTTATCAACCAGTTGATCGATCCCTCCTTTTATTTTTCTTTTCAGTTTTCATTACCAAAAGAAAGAAATTAGAAAAGCAAAGAACATTCAAATGGAGTAGCTTTAATACCATGAGAAATAGAAGAAGAAGAAGAAGAGGAGGAGATATTGGGAATTGAATTGATTGATTATTCCCTCAAGTTGATTGGAATTAAACGATTGTTATAGATAATGTAAATAAGGAAAGACATTAATAATATATTATTCAATCTCCTTGTTGAATAATATATTATTCAATCTCCTTAAGTTATACCATATCTAAATATTCTCCTATCTACATTATCCTACGATACCGTATACAAACTATGAAGAAATAAAAATTTTCTACTATCCATTTAATTACAAAATTTTTCTTCGTGGATAATTTTAGATTATCCATTATGCTACAAATGTTGAAAATGATCGGGCGACTATAAGAAGCTCCAGAAAATCATTCATCAGTGGTTGAGATGGCTCTATTTGTCCCAGCATGCTTTGTAAATAGAGCCTGTTTAGATTGACTTAGTTTAGCAGCTTTTAAACCAAATAAGCACTTTCATAGTCTTTGGGTGAGATAAAAATTGTTTTAAAGCCAAAATAACCAAAATAAGCCGAAGGCTTTAAACCTATTCAACAGGCTCCTAATTTATTGTTCGGTCCTTCAATTTTTAGTTTGGTACGAGTGCAATTAAAAAAAGGGAGGCTAGGTGCAGTAAAGCTTACATTATGCGCGGGTCCAGGGAATGGGACCACAAAGGTTTATTGTATGAAAACCAATTTGGTTTGAACGGAATTAGAATTCCCAAATTTCATCTATCTTCTCCTCTTTTCTTTTCTGCTCATCTTATTTGCTCAATTTTGTGTCACCATTGATGTGTAAGTTATTATTTCCAAAGTGACTTAACTCTTTTGTATTTCATTCTTAGGTTGCGAATTTGTTTTCGAAGATACAAGAAATGATAGAGGAAGAAAACAATCTGGTATTTGTTTTGATTGGTGAGAATTATAATAACTGAATAATTCAGTTATAGTGGTGAACCATTTAATTATCTTTTAGCATAGTAACTCCTTAGTCTTATTTCAACAGATGAAGTTGAAAGCCTCGCTGCTGCTAGAAAAGCTGCTTTGTCTGGCTCTGAACCTTCAGATTCTATCAGGGTACCAATATCTTTGTATTACTAACTAAATTAGACCTGTTGAGATTTCTTTTGTCGAAGAACCAATGTGTTTTTTTTTTTTTAATATAAAGTTGCATATTGATTTGTCCTTTGACTCATGCTATATCTTGTCAGGTTGTGAATGCTCTGTTGACCCAGCTTGACAAGTTGAAGTCCGCACCAAATGTCATAATTCTGACTACATCCAATATCACTGCTGCTATTGGTAGGCCTGTCATTAAAATTAGATGCCATATGAGGATAGTTCATTTCAGCCTCTTCATTCAGATATTGTTAGTTTGTTGGTCATATATTTTAGATCTATGCACTGGCCAGTGGCTGGAGAATATGAAAGTTCCACTTTTTAGCCTCCAACATCGATCTTATTGCCATAATTATCATCCTTTTTGTTCTACTTCCTTGGTCTCAATTTATTGATGGTGTTTGACTGTGCATGCCGATGGTCTATTTGAAACATCTCTACCCCACAAAGGCAGGGGTAAGGTTTGCATACACCCCACACTCTGCAAACTCCAGTTGTGAGATTACACAGAATATGTAGTTGTTTGTGTTTGATTGAACCTAGAGTTTAAACAACAATAACATTATTGTGATTTTATAAGCGGGGTTTGGGGAGGGTAGAGCGTATGAAGACATTACCTTTAAATTGTATAGATAGAGACTATTTCTGATAGGCTCTTAGCTTAAATAAACTCTGCTTAACAATTTGAGAAAGGGAATACAAAATATGGGAGCAATAACAAAAACAAAATAATGCGAAAAAGGGAAGTATTACACAATGAAAAGGAGGAAGAACAATCACTAATTGAAAGAAGAATGGTCGAGAATAAGCTATAAACATTTGTGCAACGATAATGTCACGATCCAAGCCTAGGACCTAGTGTAACATGGCGAATGAGGAACGCAAATGTACCTCACCCAAGCCTTATAGTATGTATCAGGCATGCAAGATAAACCATAGAAGAACAACATAAGCCGAAGCAATACTTAGCATAACTCAAAGTATAGAAATAGAACATGACATAAGAGTATACAAGACTGGAATCTGAATCAATATGTAGGACCAACGAATGCCTCTGACTCATAATCATAGATGGGGGCTCAAACAGGTCCTGACTCACCCTCAACATAAAGAGAAAGTCTCAAATACATAAGCATAGCATAAGAATAAAGATAGAAGGCCTTGTCCTCGAATCATGAGGACTCACACAATTCGGATCGTCAAGTAACCTGGACCTAGCCACGTGGATAGACAAGAGGATCACTTGCACCTACATTGTGATATAATGTAGGCATAGAGTATGCGTTAGTGCATTTGAATGTACTAAGTATGCGGGCGTGCAATGTAATAAAGGAATATAACATCATGCATAACATAAACCATCATAAGACGTCATGAAACATTAAACCTTTCAGTTTGTTACAAAATGTATATAAACATCATTCTTAATAATGTACATAGGCACAATTAGCTAGCAGAACTTCAGGAATCCCTTATAATTAGCTAGTAGATTTATAAGAGATTTGTAGGAATCCCTCTTTATTTTCTTTCCTAAATTAGTACCTAATGTATGGTATTTATATCTTGCTTACTTATTGGAATAGATAATCAACGTCTATTCAATTGTACACTCGAAGCCATTACCTTGAACTTATCATAATCTCATAGCATCATCATCATTATTCATAAGAGTATCTCATTTCATGTTAGGTCTTAGGTCACCTCTTTCGGAATCCTGAGTATTTTCCTACGTCAACCTCAAGGCCCTAAGTCACCCATTCATAAATCATATTAGGGTCTTAAGTCACCTCATGGCCCTAAGTCACCCATGCATAAATTGTATTAGAGTCCTAGGTCATCTCATGGCCCTAAGTCCTCCCTTGTCATGGCATGTTAGAGTCCTAGGTCACCTCTTCAGAATCTTGAGTCCTTCTCCTAGGTCAACCTTAAGGCCCTTAATCCCCTTCTCATAGTATATTAGAGTTCTAGGTCACCTTTTCGAGGTCCTGCGTATCTTCCCACGTCAACCTTAAGGCCCTAAATCCTCCTATTATGTTCATATCTAACTCATCATCATGTCACAATCGTACTCATACTCATAGTACTGTAGAGGGAAGGTTGTACCTATCCTCATCAATACACATCAACTCATGCATAATGGTGAACACTCATCCATACTTGAAGGCATATCATATTCATAATCATGTCATTTTCATGTTCATGTTGAAGTCATGGTCAATATCATAATCAAATCATACCATACTAGTACTCATGCTCAATTCATGTCCATCTTCATCAATTCAAGTTCATCTTCATACACTCATACTCAAGTCATGCCCTTCATCATTATATTCATGTTCATGGTCAAATTCTCATGTAAGTCTGATACATGCATGATCATGTAATGAGAGATGACAGTATAGCATGGGTACATGAAATTCAAGTTCAAAACGTGATAATTAGAATCATACATAATCCATACATAGAAAACATTTAAATCATAATTAAAATTATCCATGCATGAATTCATAGTTCATCAAGTCGTGTAAGTCCAAATTTCATGAAAACCATATGATCTAATAGAATAATGTTTACTTCATGCTTAAATCATCATTTGAGTACAACCCATATCATAAATCCAACAATTTAAGATCAAATTGTGAGTACCTACCTTAGACCATGCTTGGAAGTAGATGAATATAAATGAAGGATGTTTGGACTCCATGATTGAAAGGAAATCATGGATGAATCCCACGTACCTAAGCTTAGATTGAAGAATTTGAGAGGAAACAACTTGAACTTTGAACCCTAGATGAATCCTTAACTTGAACTTGAGTGTAGGAATTAGAGAGTGTTTTTGAGAGAGTGAATTGTGAGCCTAAGTGTGACGCCACGCATGAAGTGTAATAAAAGGCTTAGGGGCTGACTTAGGAGGGTCTAAGGCTCCTTAGACATCCAATGGGAACTTAGGAAATAGGGAAAAGACTATGGTGCCCTTACGAAAACTCACCTGGATGCCTGGGCAGTGCACCACCTCGGCACACATGGGGTCCGTGGTGTGCACCCTTAGGCAGATTCAAGGGGGCCAAGTGGGCACCCTCCATGAGGCACACCACAAGCCGTGGTGGGCACACCTTCACCATCAACAAAGGCCAAGGGACCTTCTATGTGAGCCTTTCATGGATAGTGAGTGGTGTGCACCACGCTCCATGAATAGCTCCTTGGTGGGCACCTTGGGCCAAAAAATTTCGGAAACATGGTTTTAAGCCTTGTTGGGGTCTTATGAAGTCTGGATCCTTACGGATAAATCATCTCAATGAAAATAAAATGAGAAAGTGCTGTTTTTCAATAAAGTATGCAATGTTTTTTGACACATACTAAAGAAAAATATGCTACATAAATTGGAACAGAGGTAGTATGATTTTTTATAATTAAAATCTGTCTCTCAAATTTCGTTTTTTACGTTAGTGTTATTAAAGATGAAAAACGTAAAAGACTCTTAAGGTTCAATGGGCTTTAGTTGCAAGGTGCATAAAGTGTGAGCTTTAATGAAGAAAGGCATAATTGAGAATACAAATATGCATGTGTTGTCCAAGACTAATAATTATAAGTATGAATAACTAATATATGGATGGAATTGATAAACAATTATGATAATCTGAAATATCAATTATTTAATATCGGCCTTTTAGGATTACATTCATTGGCGAGAAAAAGAATGTGTTAGAGCCTTGATGAGAGCACTGAGGTGCCACCCAAAGCGAAGCGAAGCACTCAACATGTTTTGCATCTTGCTTCAGGGATTAAGCACTCTTTATGCACGCCTCTGACAGTGACACCACTGCATTAAGTTTTAATACAGACTGGTGTGATTACTCTCTATTGGGAAACTTCTTTAGCTACCCAAATCAATAGGGTAAATTTTAAAACAGGGGAGTTGAATTAGTAATCCTGCTCCTACTCTCCAGTTTCCATTCATATTTGGGGTTTTGATATGGGCCTTAAATTCCTATAGTAAGTTCCGATTATTGGTCTTTACCGTCACCTAATTTTGATCTACTTAGAACTTTGGAATGTTTAGTGCCTATTGTCAAATTGTAGTACAAGATGTGATCTACACTCTTGTTTAACGTCAGGACTAAGAACTATCCTGGCTGATTAACAAAACTGAAGTACTTCACTAATGTAATGTAGATGTCTAGTTCTCCAAGTATTCTGCCATTAGTAGTCATGCAAGCTGAAATACAAACGACTATATATTGTGAGCATGGTGACTCTTGAGTTTCCTTAATTATCTGAGATCACTATATGTGGACAGAGTCTAGTTCTTTTAATCTATTTATATCAGCTTCACTTTGTTATTTTGTCCTCTCTTTTTTTTTTTCCCAATTGGTGTTCTTAGAAAGCATGTGCGGATGATTGTTCATGTGTTTATTCTTCCCGTTTTGAATCTTGTTCATGAGTGCCACTATAATAGTGGTTCAGAAGCATTTAGTGTGTTTGAATTTTCTTTTTGGTCATTGATTTCTTCTGCTATTAAAATTTAAAATCAGTGCCAGCTGTACAATATGTAATGCATGTGTAGCAAGCTAGTTTGAGTATCTTCATTTGCAAGCTATTGAATCGTAATGTACCCTAGAAGATGAAAGTTTGGATTTTTCATGAAAGGTTAATACTGAAGCGTTTTCCCTTTTCTGCCTGGTGACATGCTTTGCACTATCACCTGATCAGATTCGCATAAGTTGCAATTTATTTCTAAAGATGTACCTTCATGCGATTGCAGATATAGCTTTCGTGGATCGTGCTGACATTAAGGCATATGTTGGACCACCTACTCTTCAAGCACGTTATGAGATACTCCGATCATGCTTGCAAGAGCTATTGCGTACTGGAATTTTGTCAAATTCGCAGGTACTATGGTTGGTCTTTGGTTCACATTTTAGCAATTCTCTACAAATGATGAAATATATGCAGGATGGAGGTCACCTTGTTCTTCCAAATTTTGCTAATTTGAAGGACAACTTGAGCAAAGTAGTTTCAGCTGAGTCTCAAATGTCGGCACATCTTTGTAAACAATTGCTTGAAGCTGCAGAGGCATGTGAGGTAAAACTTTTGCCCTTTATTTTCACTCAAGTAAATGCAGCAGTATATAATTGTGATGAATATGTATGCATATCTTTCAGGGTATGAGTGGAAGGTCACTTAGAAAGCTACCATTCTTGGCACATGCTTCACTTGCTGATCCTTACAGCTGTGAACCTGGCAATTTTTTGCATGTAATGATGCAAACAGCTAAAAGAGAGCGTTCAGTGCTGTCTGAGTGATTTTCCCCCATTCATTGTCAAAATTCTGCTTCTGTTACCAAGCTCAACCATAGAGCAAGTGGGATGACTATCATTAGTAAAATGCTGAGAGAGATTTATCATATGCGAGACAGAAACAAGCTCTTTGTTACTATCTGTTTGGGAAGAGTTGAAAGGTTTCTGGGCAATGTGAAGTGTAACAGCGATATATTTTTGAAAGCTATTACATCAATGATAGGTGCTCTTGCATGTTGTAACATCCACTGCGCTATGAACTGCATATATCAAAGTTAAGCTAATTAATGCTATATGTATATCATGTCAAGAAATTACAGAAGGTGTTCCCCTAATGTAGTGGTCTTGTTTTTTGTCCTCCATAAGAAAAGTCTTGAAAGAACGGCTTTTCTTTCACTTTAAGTAGAGTAAAGAATTGTCGCGACCCAAAAAAATACATGATGACCTTAGTCTTTTTCCATCAAGACAAGTCAGTCAAAATCCAACAAAAGCGAAGAACAAATGGAAAGGAACTAAGTGGGGAACTTATTCTTAATAAAACTCCCACAATTTGATTCACCTGTACAAGCCACTAACAATATATGAAATTGAAAGATAGGTATAAGTCTTAATGTCTTTATTTCTCAAATAGAACAAAGCATAAATAATAGAACAAGAGGGTTCATTGGACGACAAACAATTGCCTTTCAAAGTCTCCTTTGAAAAGCCTTGGATGATCCAAAAAGGAAATCTAACATGTTGGTTTGGATTTGGAGTTTGTCTTTCAAAGTCTCCTTTGAAAAGCCTTGGATGATCCAAAAAGGAAATCTAACATGTTGGTTTGGATTTGGAACTAGTACAAATGTAGAAGCAAAGAATAAGTACCAAGCAACACAATACTCACTAAGCAAAGAATAAGTACCAAGCAACACAATACTCACTAAGTAAGTCGGTAAGACAAGGTAAATTTAGATAGAAAATATGAATTTCTTTCATCCCAATCGAGTCTCCATAACTACAATTTATACAAAAATTAGTTCGATGTAAAGGTTTATAATGCACAGTTTACAAGATTTAGGGCTTTTTAGGAAAGCCACCTTGGTGATTCAATTTGGTGTAATTAGGTGTAATTACATTTTCAAACCTATTTGGTTGGGCAAGTAATTATTTGGCCATTGAGAGGGTGTAATTACACTATTCAATTCTTAGGAGCAGACTGTGAATTGCTAGTAAATGGTAATTATGTAGTGTAATTACAAGTTGGTTATATTTTTTTTATTTCTTTTCTTATATTTCAATTTGTATTTTTTCATTTTAATTAATTTTTTTTTATTTCTATTATCTTAATTCTTATTATTTTTATTATTCTAATATTTTCTAACACTATATTTTAGTTTGTAATATTTATTTTTTATTCCCTTCTCATTCTCAATCTTTACTTCATGTTAGTCGATACAATTATTTATATTATCTTATTTACTCAATTTTTTTCACTAACATGATTTTATTAGTTTTTACTTGTTAAATTAAAAGTTGAATTCATTATTGAATAAAGTTATAAACTTATGTTTTTTCTTTTAAATTATATTTATGATGTTATGTTAAAATTTGACATAAGAGTACTATGTTAAATTTTTTTATTTGAATTTTGAATTTATGTTTATATATTTAATTTCATTCGTTTTAGTAGTATTGACTTGATATATCATATTATATGATATTTATTTTTTTTTTAGTTAGATTAGATAGATTATTTTTTGTCAAAGATTTTAATAATTTTAGAACGACATTTTATTTATAATATTTAGTATTTTTTCAAACATGTATTTCATAATGTTCGTATAAATTTTGTATTTTTACTTTTTATTATTTAATTTAATTAAAATATATTAATTTAAAAATATAAATTGATTTTTTAAAATTATGTTACTTAAGAATATATGTTTACTAATTGCAATATGTCTTAAAACAACAATATATATCTTAAATATTTAATTTAGTATTATTTATAAATACTCTTA
>JAABOM020000012.1:9323517-9411246 GCA_011800125.2 Solanum clarkiae
TAACTAAATGAATGGAATGTTAACCTAATACTATCATGAAAATATCTCAGCTGAAATCACAATGCCTTTCACAGAAGGTCTAGCAACAGAATAGTAAGATATCACATTTGACGTTTTGATAAACTTCCCAAATTTCGTGCTAAAAAAGAGGGACGGAGCTTAGCCTTAACATACCTTTCCAACGGACGTCCAATGGCCCAAAGTGTCTTCATGAAAGTTGTTCTTTACATCCTAAGCTTCGCAATCACTATATATACGTAACTTTAACACACCTATAAGCAATGCAGAACTAAGCATTAATGACCAGCCTCGCCACATTGTATTTACGCGAGGAAACATCCATAAAACTTTACGAAAATGACCATAAAGGAGCCCCACATTAGCATCCAAACAGATCATCTGCAAACCAGCAATAACCAGAAAGAACACTATTTTTCACAGCTCAAAAATAGCCCTAAAGATAGATAAGAGGAGGGGAAAATAATTGCAAAGCGTAAGGCATGCATTACTAGGCACAAGAAAAAATTTAAATGCTTAAAATGCGAAGAACTCAACTAAATCACCTAGAGACCTTTAGAGAACTTTATCTTCAATTTATTTTCTTTTGTGGGATGAAACGGGACTGATTTCAACTTTAAAAAACTCAAATTCGCTAGCATCTAGGTAGGTCGACCTGACTCGGTCCAGGACCCGATTCCCTGCTCAGGCAGTCCCAGTAAAATAGTCATAGCTTTTCATTTTTAGGTCTGTTTGATACTCGATTTTGTGTACTACAAGATATACTCATAGATCTGCGATTTGATAAGTCATGGACCTTCTAACTCCTTATATTTTGGGATATATGACCTAATACATTTGACCCAATTTTAAGAAGGATTTTTTAATAAAACTTACGGTAACTTTGGCCAAGATTTATCTTGCAACTTTCTTGATTCCAAATCCTTAATGTATGACCTTTGTGCTATTAAAATAATATTGAAAAATCCATTATTACCAAATTATATGCTCTTAGTCTCATCTGAAAAGTAAAACTCAATTTAAACCTTCCAAATAGGGAAAGGTGCCAGTCGAGCCATTTCTTTAATGCCATATTGTAGGGGATTTGTTTGTCTTAAAACTTTAAGGCCTTGATATTATCACCTATTGGCAGCCTTATTACCCTTAGGTCCTATCCAAAATCATATATGTCTTATATAACATGTCACCTTATAATATTATTGAAAACGAGAACCACGGGTCTCACACTCTAAAATTTGGGTTATAACCATTTCCCACTTAATTTTGCCCCCTGATCAAGAATATAAAGTCGAATTTTCAATATCGTGCACAAATATTGAGATATATAGAAATTACGATTATGGGCATTTTCGAAGCACATTTTTGAAGCATTTCAATATCTGCCCCTTGGCAACATTCGTCCCCAAATGTCGAAGAAACATGCATAAGAGAAGTAGTCACCATAAACTTGTTGCCATAAACATGAATATCCATATGTTGCTAGACAAGAATGCAACATAAATTATTTTGCATTCTTGCCCGACAAGAATGCAACAAATGCACCTAAAAATCATTTTCAAAAATATTCACATGAATGTCAAGAATTACCATAAACCTGTTACCATAAACATAAATGCATGCAACATGACATAAGAGTTGAAACTTAAGACTTTAAATCATATAGGGGATTTTAGTTAGTACCTTCGGCTTGAGTAGGATGGAAGAGATATGGATATCGCTTTCTCATATCCGCCTCGGCCTCCCATGTGGCACATTCAACTTGTTGGTTCCTCCAAAGGACCTTAACATAAGTTCCATCTTTGTTTCTCAACATCTTCACTTGTCTATTCAAAATCTCCACCGGGACCTCCTCATAGGTTAGATTATCTTCTATGATACTCACAACATCCAAGGGCAATATAGCACTTGGGTCACCACGCACATTCTCAATATGGATACATGGAAGACCGGATGAACCATATTTACCTCCATAGGCAACTCCAACTCTGATGCAACCTTACCTACTCTCCTCAAAACTTTATAAGAAACCACCAACCTTGGGCTCAATTTCTCTTTTTTTGCCAAATCGAATCACACCTTTCATAGGTGATACTTTCAAATAAACCCAATCACCAACCTTAAACTAAAGATCTCTTCTCCTCATATTAGAATAGGACTTTTCTCTACTTTGGGCTATTCTCAATCTCTCCCTTATCAACCTTACCTTCTCCATGGCCTCTATTACCAAATTCGGACCTAGCAAAACCATCTCCTGCTCTTCAAACCACCCAAATGGGGATCTACAATGCCTACCATAAGGAGCTTCAAAGGGAGCCATACCAATGCTTGAGTGGTAGCTATTTTTGTGAGTAGACTCAATGAGTGGAAGGTGTTCATTCCAACTACCCTTAAACTCCAAAATACATGCTCTAATCATATGTTCAAGAGTTTGGATAGTCGTCTCGGCTTGACCATCCGTTTGAGGGTGAAAGATCATGCTAAGATAAACCTTGGTACTAAGACCTCTTTAGTAGGAACTCCAAAAGTGAGATGTGAATTGAGAAGCACGATCCCAAATGATAGACAAGGGCACCCCACGCAATCAAACCAACTCATAAATGACAACTTGGCATAATCTTCGACACTAAAGGCAGTTTTGACTGGTAGGAACTGAGCCAACTTTGTCATTCTATCCACAACAACGCATATAGAGTCAAAATGTTTACTAGTCTTAGGCAATCCAACCACAAAATCCATGTTGATCTATTCTCACTTCCAAGTAGGAATCTCTATATCTTGGGCTAGGCCACCCAGCCTTTGATGTTCTACTTTGATCAGTTGGCAATTGTGACATCCTGATATGAACTTGGCAATGTCCCTCTTCATACCACCCCAGGAATACACCTCCCTCGAGTTTCTATACATCTTTGTAGAACCTGGGTGAATAGAATAAGATGAATTATGGACCTCTTTCAAGATCTATTCATTCAAATAATCCATATTTGGTACATATAATCTACCTTGGTACCTAAAGGAACCATTTCCCCCTTGGGAGAAAACCTCTATGTTACTATCTTTCACTAAGGCCTTTAACAATGCGGGCTCAAGATCTTGTTTTTCCTTTACCTCCTCAACCAAAGAAGACTTAGAACCATCAATAACCACTACACTATTATTATCAACTTCCTCTAACCTAACCCTAATCTAGCCAACCATTAATCCTCTCTAGCCACCTCCTTGCCTCCATCCTCAACATGAGCTAGAGATCCCATGGACACTCTACTTACAGCATCGGCCACAACATTAGCTTTGTCCGTGTGATAATGCACACTCATATCATCATCTTTCAGAAGCTCTAACCACCTTATTTGTCTCAAGTTAATATATTTATGGGTGAACACATATTGGAGACTCTTATAGTCGATAAACATATCAACATGAACCCCATACAAGTAGTGACTTCAAATTTTCAAAATAAATACCACGACCGCCAATTCAAGATCATGGGTAGGAAAATTTTTCTCATGCACCTAAAGTTTCCTAGTGGCATACGCTATCACCTTACCATTTTGCATCAAGAAACACCCCAAAAAATTCATGAGACATCACAATATACCACAAACCCTTACAACCCTTTCGGTAGAGCCAAGATAGGAGCAGAGACAAGCTTACCTTTTAAGGTTTGGAAACACTTTTCACATTCATTGGTCTACAAATATTTCACCTTCTTTTGGGTCAACTTTGTCATAGGGGAAGAAATAGAAGAGAACCCATTCATAAACCTCTAGGTAATAACCCACCAAACCTAAGAAACTCCTATTATTCGATCGAGTCAAAGGTTTAGTACAATTTCTAATCACTTTTGTCTTCTTTGGATCAACTTTGATGCAATCACCCAACACCACATGGCCAAGAAAAGAAACCTCTTTCAACCAAAACTCACAGTTTTCATATTTAGCATAGAACCTCTCCTCCCTCAAGATTTGCAATATCACCTACAAGTGATTCAAATGCTCTTTCTCACTATGGGAATAAATTAAGATATCATCAAGTCAAGGTAGGGTTTAAAATCCCTACCTTGGTCCTAGACATGACATGGTGAATGGGAACCTGAAGGGGCTCAAACAAGTCTCTTAGAATATCAGTCACATATCCTTGGTTGTGGAAGCAAAGTAAACAACAACAAGAGATATAATTAAAAGTGAAACGGGACTAAGGATGTCTTTGATAATCATTAAAATGTAAAAGAGTCAAGCTCAAGCATAAGTGCATCATCATATCCAACAACACCTCTAACATGGTATGGATTTGGGGCCAAGACAGTTTCCGAGCTCACCCTCATATAGAAAATATGTGACATAAAGAAGTCTCAAAATAAGAATAATAATAAAGATAGTGTCGTTGAACTTGAAAACTCACCAAATTTTGCTTCAAAGGGTCGTACTAGCCATGTAAATGATGATCAAATGGTGCTTAGGTCCCTATATGGTAATATCATATAGGCATAGAGTAGGTGTTGGTAAGTTTGAATGTACTAAATATGTAGGATGCAATGCAACAAGGCATAAGCCAATATAGTCAAAATGCATAACAATAAGCAATAGATAAGTGTAATATCAATATGGAATGCATGGTTAATGCTTGAAGTAAAACATGCTTGTAAATCATTCAACTTGAATAGAACATAATACATGTGTGGAAGAGACCCTAATCGATAAAAGTAAGACCAAGCGAACTATAACTTGGAATCACGATGATTACCCTTCATCAGAAAAGAGGTGGTCTACTTGACAAGGTAGACTATATTTCACCTTATGGGATCCTATTCCGTTATGGAGAAGTATTCCCCCTTACAGGAACCCATCACACTTCAAGGTGGATTTCATGATAAGGTGCACTAAATTGATCCACTAGTATAGCAAGGGTAAAGTATAATCCTATGCTGGCACATAGTTTAGAGACTAAACACTTTATATAAGGATCCCTTTGGTCTAGCCCCAATCTAAAGTACTCAATTGGTGTAAGTCTAATACTACGATATACTTGAAATAAACATCACTTTAATAACTTGTAAGAAACATAGAAACATGACATGAGTAGCTCTTGACACATGCTTGACCTCTAATTATGAGGCTAACTTGAAACATGAGAGTAGTAATAATAAAACATGAATCCTTGCTTTAACATGAATGGCTCACAAAAGGTAAAAATCTTTAAAATAGGGTTAAACTTGATACTTGCATAATCATAGATAATTTCACCAATTCAATACATACTTGAAAGCCCTTATCATCGTATAGTCACTTGACTTGTAAATCATGAAATAGATCATCAACAACTTGAGAATTCTTAACTTGATATTTTATCAAGTACTTGGTGGGTTCATGATACTAGTTGAAAATTATGTAGTTGAGAGTGAAATAAGACGACAAAACTTAATGCAAATCAACCCACCAACATGCAGTAAAACCCCATGTAGGGTACCTTGAAATCCATTATCAAATCTCATAATAGATCATAATTTCTTTGTTCAAAACATACATAGACTCAATAGATATAATCAAATCATAGTATAAGCTTGAAATAGATAGTCATGCATAATCAATCAATATTTCATAAATCCCCAACACAATTCATGCTCATAATTCATAATAAGATATGCACATAGGTAATACAACTTGGAAACATGCAATTTCTATGAAAAGTGAGATTGGGCTCCATGGGTGAAAGGACCAAATAGATAAACCCACACACCTCAAACTTGGGTTTTCTTGAGATGAGCTTAAAGAGAACATAGAGCGTGAAGAGAATCCTTAAGTTCCAAAGTTAAGCATGAAATCTTTGAAATTTGAATGAGATATTTGGTTAAGTCTTAGAGAGCTTTTTGTGAGGGTTTTGAGTGATATAGAGTTGAAAAATGACTAAGTACAGGTGTTTTCATATATAAGTGGGCATGGGGCTATGACCCAAATGCCCTTGGACAACACTAAAAAATTAAGAAAAAATTTGTACTGATCCACGATACTGACCCATCGTGGATATAAGAATAACACTGATCTGTGCCTAGTCCACGTTGCGGCCTACTCGCAGATGCACGCTTGAATTTCAAAATTCACAAAATTTATTTTTCACTACGCATCCTCTAAAATCTAGATAATGCCCATTTCCCACTCAATTTTTCCCCTTGATCGAGATTATGAAGTCAGATTTTTTATATCACGTATGAATTTTGAGATATATAGAAATTATGTTTATGGACATTTCCAAAGCATATTTTTAGGGCTTTTCACACCCAAATTGAGTCATGTTGGTTCCTTGTATGAGGTAAACCTATTACAAAGTCCATGTTTACACCCTCTCATTTCCACATAGGAATCTCAATATTTTGGACTAGACCTCCTAGTCTTTGATGTTCAACCTTCCCTTGTTGGAAATTCGGCCATTTCGCTACAAACTTGGCTATATTTCTCTTCATGCCATTCTATCATATACTTCCCTGAAGTCTATATACATTTTGCTAGATCTAGGATGAATAGAATACATTGAATTATGGTCTTCACTTAATATCATTTCTCTTAGGCCATCAATATTTGGGTCATATAATCGGCCTTGGCAATGAAGTACCCCATCTCCCTCTTATGAGAAAACCTCAACCTTCTTATCAATCACCAACTTCTTTATCTCCACCAATGTTGGATCCATATCTTGGATTGCCTTAACCTTCTCTATTAATGATGACTCTGCTCCATCATGCATATGAACACAACCCAAATGTGAATTGCTCAACCTTACACCCTAACGGGCCAATTAGTTCCTTAATAAACACCTTTCTTTCCTTCTCAAGATGGGCTACACTACCCAAAGACACTTTACTAAGAGCATCGGCCACAACATTTATCTTACCTGAATGGTACAACATATTTATATCATAGCCTTTAAGCAATTCTAGCCATCTTCATTGCCTAAGATTCAAGTCCCTTTTGCTAACGCATATTGCAAGCTATTGTGGTTAGTCAATATATCAACATGAACCCATGAAGATTGTGACCCCATAGTTTCAATGCAAATACAACCACCACCAATTCAAGATCATACGTTGGATAATTTTGCTCATACACCTTTAATTACCTTGAATCCAAAGTAATGACTTTGTCATATTTCTTCAACAAACAACCTAATCCCATACATGAAGCATCACAATAAACAACAAACTCATCCAAACATTCTAGTAATGTCATAATAAGGGCTGAGGTAAGCTAGTCCTTCAATGTTTGAAAATTTTTCTTACATTCATCTAACCATTGAACTTTCACCTTCTTTTGGGTCAACCTAATCAAAGGTAATGCAATAGAGGTGAATCCTTAAACAAATCTCCTATAGTATCTAGCCAATTTTATGAAACTCCTAATATCCAAAGAAGACAATGGTCTTAGCCAATTCTTACCCATGTCCATTTTCCTTGGATCAACCATAACACTATCACTAGGCACAATATGACCAAGGAATGCAACTTCTCTCAACCAAAATTTAGACTTGCTAAATTTGGAAGAAATAATTTCTTATCTCTCAAGTTTTGCAAACAAAATTATCAAGTGACCCATGTATTCCTCTTCACTTTGGGTGTAGATCAATATATCATCAATAATGACTACCACAAACAAGTCTAGATAGGGCTTGAAATTTCAATTCATTAAATTCATACAAATAGAGAGGGCATTTGTCAACTCAACGACATAACCAAGAGATCAAAATGCCTATACCTTGTCTGCAGTGCTATTTTAGGGATATCACTCTTCTTCACCCTCAGTTTGTGATACCCCAGATCGAAGATCAATTTTGGAGAAATAACTTGCACCTTGTATTTGATTAAATAGGTCATTAAGCCTTGAAACAGGATACTTGTTTTGAATGGTGACCTTATTCAATTGTCAATGATCTACACACATTTGATGAGAATCATCCTTCTTCCTACCAAATAATATTGGGAGCACCCATGAAAACACAATAGGCCTTATAAACCCTTGTCAAGAAAATCCTTTAATTGTTCATTTAATTCCTTCAACTCGCTGATGCCATTCAATATGGAGGAATTAAAATGGGTCTAGTATCAGGTTAGAGATCAATGCCAAAGTTAATTTCTCTTTCGGTAGGAATGCCAGATAAATCATCGGGAAAGACATTAACTGTAAGAACCGAATCAACAATAGGAACTTCAAACTCTACATCCCTAACCTGAAAAACATGATATATGCATCCATTTGAAATTATCTTCCTAGCCTTCACCATATGAGATGAACTTAACCGTGAACACCAGATTGGTTCCTTTCCATTCTAGAATAGGTTCATTAGGATTTTGGAATTTGACTCTACACGTTGTACAATTAATTGAGGCATATGATGCATGCAATCAATCTATACGAAGAATAACATCAAAATCAATCACGTCAAGTTCAACAAGATCATATGGAAGGAGTGTATGAAGTACGATTATGGGATAGCTTCTATTGACTTTCTTGGCTAAATTTGACTCACCAACCGGAGTACAGTTCAAATATGGTTCTACCAAAATTTGGGAGACAGACCATACACTATGGTAAGATAAGGAGTGACAAAGGATATATTTGTCCCAGGGTCAAGTAAAGCATATGCATCAAGATTAGAGACCTTTAATGTAACTGTAACCACATCGGAAGACTCTTCCACTTCTTGCCTAGTATGAAAAACATAAAATCAATTGTCATGGGATCCACATCTTTGAGCTTAGGTACCTTGTTGAACTTGACTTTTTTGAGCCACTTGACCATGGGGATGCCCTTCCTTCCCTTTAGTAATAACACTAGGACACTCGAAAACCTTATGCCCTATCTTTCCACAACCAAAGCATGGACCATACCTTTCAAGCAATCACCAACATAGCCCCTCCTACACTTAGGACACCTAGGAGGAATGGCACCACCCTTAGTAACATCACCTTGTACCTTAGTAGAAGGCACCCTAAACCCTTGATTAACACCCTTATATGACTCTTTCCCTTGATGGAAATAACCACCATTAGTTTTAGCATATGACATATCACCATCAAATCAAGCCTTCTTGGACTCTCTTACCCTCATCCTTTGGAGCTTTTCACTCTCTATTTGTCCAACATGAGTCATAAGCCATGAAATATCCATTTCGCTTGCAGGATTTGCCGTCTTACATTCCATTTTCACCAAATTAGACAAACCTAAAATGAACTTATTCATAGGGGATCTAGGATAGGCTACCAGAGAACGAACATATTTAGATAATTTTGCAAACTTGAGGGCAATGCTCCATCACACTCATAGTACCTTGTTTCAAAGTCACAAACTACGCCACCTCTATATCCTTTAACTTAAAGAGAAAGAAGAGATGAAGAGAAGCAACCATGAAGGCATCCCAACCAATAATCCCTTCCTTATTACTCCTCTTAGATTTCTATTGTGTAAACCAAACTTGCAAATATCTCTTGAGCTGACAAGCTGATAACTTCGTCTTCTCCTCACAAGATACCTTCATGATATCTACCACTTTGTATACTTCAACAATAAAATCTTGTGGGTCATTACCCAGCATGGATCCATAGAACTCAAGGGGATTAAACTCTAGTAAAATCTCTCACCCTAGAAGCCAAGGTAGGAGTCTTTGAAGAAGCAACAACTTGGCCAACAGAGTGAAAGTAGCTCTAAATTCCTCATTAGTCACTTGATCAGCTTAAAGGTCTAGAGGAACTTGAGGAGCCGGAGGGATTTGATCCTTATTAGCATTGACTCCCCTAGGAAAAATGCACTTTAAGAAGCCATTCTCAAAAAATTTTTAAAGAATAAGCTCCAGAGGGAAGGAGTCTTGAAAGTACAACGTAGATCACAAAGAAGTGAAGATTTTCTAAATGACTCATAGAATCTTATTCATGGATGTCGCATTCTTCATACCAATGAATAAGACTCTACTAGATGCGGCATATTATACTCTCGAGGTTACTTTCAGACCTTGTGCCCTGATAATAATTTTGTCACGAATCAAACCTAGAAGGCACTCCATCCAAGCCACTTATTTATATCATAAGCATATATAGGATAAACAAACAATGATAAGGTAAGCAAGCAAAAACATAGTTCAAACAATCTAAACATAGGAGTCAACATTTCCCATTAAAGAGAATTATAGCAGCATAGGTCAACACATGCCTCTACATCATAAATCTTGGAAGGGAATAGAACATACGTACTATCTCACACTCAAAATAAGAATGTACAAAATCCTTACCAACATCAACATAAGCAAGAACATAAGTGCTTGTACCTAAAGAATGGGAACTCACTAAATACTTATAAGTAGAGCACAATAGCTAGCTATAAAAGTGACGAGTGGTATTGTCATCCATCCCTACATGGTGATATTATGTAGGCATGAGTATGTATTAATATGTTAGAATGTACTAAGCATACAAGCATGCAATCCATCAATGAATATTGTACATAATAACAATACACATAGACATAGCAATAGATTAGGAACAAGCTATGTATGAATCAATGTGCCCTTTAAAATCATAGATAGAATCATCATAAAATATTTCATAGCCTAGTAGACATACATATGTACGAATAAAAGCATAATCGATAATAAAGCCATGTAAACTATTACATGCAATCCTGATGTTTTCACTATACCGAGCAAAAGAGGAGTCTACATCACCAAGGTAGACTTGAACATCACGCTACAGGCTCATTCCTAACATAGAGAGAATCACATCAAGGACCCCACCCCTTAGGTTCCATCCTAGCTCGATGAGTGTCAAGACCACACCCTTTAGACTTCATCCAAGCATGGTTAGTGGTAAATCATTAAGCTATATAGATCCATTAGCTAACCTTATAGGCATATAAATAACATCATCCTACAGTGTCACATAGTTATGGGACAATGAAAACTACCAATGTCCTCTCGGTGCTAAGAAATATCCCACAGAATATATAATCATGAATATAAATAGCCATCATCATAATTCATACTTTATATAAATCATACTTTCATAACTTGAAAAATAAGCATCACAACCTTGCGAATAGTACATCTACATAACTTTGCATATATTTTCGGTATACTCCCTATCATATCATTATTTCATAAACATTAGGGTCTTAAGTCACCCTTATCATCATCATCGTCTCCATAAAATCAACTTCCATACTTAGAATGCTAGTCATAAGATCATTTCTTTAACATAGGGAAATTAGGGCCATGTGTGGGTTCATAAGAAATTGAGCTAAAATTATGCAATTAGATGAAAATCATGTAGGGCTCATGCAACTAAAATCACATGGAATCATTTGTAAAGGAACCTACATCAATTTCAAAAAGCCCTAATCATCATACAGTTGAAAGCTTTTATGGAAAAACTATCAGTTTCATGTAATTGACATGAATCCACACTAGGATTGACCAATAGACATAATTTCAGTCATAATTAAAGAAATTGTGCAAAAGTAGAGAAGTCTGAAACATTTTACATACTTGAGATTACGTAGATATTGAGAATTTAGAAGGGGCTCCATAGAACAAAGGATTATATGGATGAAAAGTCATATACCTTAAGTGATTGCCTTGAAAAAAGTGAAGAAAAATGGAGGATTTTAGTTGATTTGATCTTCAATGGAGTTTTTTCTTGGAGGAGAAGAAAGCCTTAGAGAGTAGTTTTAGAGAAATAAATTTTAACTCATTAATTATGAAAGAATGAGGTTAATTTAGGGGTTAAGGGAGCTTTATAGGTTGAATTGTAGTTGCAACACCTTCCATGTGACACAAAATGTGCTTCTAGTATTTTGTTTGAATATCAAAATTATCGTGCATTTTTAGTGAATCTGAGCTCATATTCAGTTTTAGGAGGTAAAATTATATAGAGAAGGGTCTCCCTCAACTTTTACATCAACCACATCAAAATTATCTTTTTAGTTGATTTAACTAGAAAAGAGTACGACAAAGCCGTATTGTGGAGAGGTTCCAAGATTGTAAAAAAGTGACCTAAATCCATTCCTAGTCTAAACTGGGAGAAAATTAAACTTTGCACAAACATGACCTTAGCAAGAGCAAGCCTGCATCACCCACCTATTTCATCCATTTGTATATTTTTCCAAATATTTTCAAGCTTAGGTGAGGAAAATTGGGACACGTCCCAACACCTTTATGTGCGCAAATTCTTGAAAATTCTATCATTTTAGCCTTAAATCTCTCTTAAACTCTCCCAAATTCCTCCCAAAGGCTTCCCAAAATCCCTCATTCAATTCCTATATTTTCAAGAGCATTCATTGAAGTTCAAGTCTCAAGGTGATTTTCCCAAGACTCCTCAAGTCTTCTTCATCAACTTCAAGGCTTCAAGGTGATGGGTCTTTCATCCATGGGTTCTTCCACTCATGGAGCCCAAACCTCCTTTTTAATAAAATTTCATTGTTTCAAGGATTATTTCTTTATGCGATTTGGCATGTATTGATTTGAATATGCATGAACACCTAGCAAGGTTTGATTCCAAGAATAATTTTATGAATCTTACACTATGCATGCAATAATATATTGAAAATCTATGAATGATTATAGATTTTTAAATGGATTTCATAATACCCAAGCTAAGAGTTTTACTAAGTTGACGGTAGATTGATTTGAATGGTTCCAAAATGATCATATTTTACTTTATCCATGTCCAATATTCTTGAATTTCATGATTTTAAGCTTGATGAATAGACCTATCATGTTTTGACTAATGCTACATGATGAAAGTCCTATTGTAAGATATGTATGTTATGAATGTTTAAGGGCTAATAACCATGCTATGTGTCCATAAGAATTTTATGGAAGTGATGAAAGATATGAAGCCCCTCTATGGTGCTATGATGTTATTGATTTGATAAGCTACTCCAAGGATAATCCTATTACTCACTAAGTTCTTTTCATGATCCAAGACTAGGGCCTAGACGTGACCGGTGAATGGGGAACCCAAAGAGAACCCAAACAAGCCTCATAGCATAACAATACACATCCTTGGTCGCGGAAACTATTAAAATGACAATGAAAAATAAGCATAAGCAAGGGAATTGGAACTGAGGATATACCTCCATATCATAATATCAAGAAACAAAAGAATCAAGACTCATAATGTAGATACATAATATGCCAACAACACTTCTACTACATAGATAAGAGCGGGAGCCAAGACAAGCAATCGGGCTCAACCTTATAGTCAATACATAACCAAAAGAAAGATAGTCTTAATACATAGCAATAGTTCATAAGTAACATCCCCAAAGTGGATGATTCACTAACAAGCTTGTAGTACAATCAAACTAGCCAAATGGAAGAAGAGGATTATCAAGCGGTGCACCGTTTCCTACATAGTGACATCATGTAGGCATGGAGCATACGTTAGTACGTTTGAATGTACTTAGTATGTAGGATACAATGCAACAAGTGATAGGTATCATATGGAAAATGCATAATCATAAGCAATATGTACCATAATAACAATATGATATGTATGAATGATGCTTGAAGTAACATTATACATATGTAGAACATAATATGAGGGTAAGGACTGACCATTATAGTGCAAGCCAAGGCTTACCACCCCCTTGGATAGGTGCATGAGGTACAAACCCCGTCATGAGGTTGATGGAGTACAAACCCCCTAACAAGGTTGATAGAGTACAAACCCCCCAACGGGTTGATGGGTACAAACCCCCAACAAGGTTGATGGGTACAAATCCCCAACAAGGTTAACCAGGCCTACCACCCCCGAATTACGCGATCAAGGTACTAACCCCTCAACAAGGTCATCCCCAACACTGTAGAGATAATATCGTATATATATACTCTTTTCATCATCATATTCATATATTCCCTTTCATCGTTATTCTGTTATCATTTCATTATCATCTCATCATCATTTCCTCATCATATAGTTATTCAACTTACAAGACATGCATAGTACCTCCAGTTCCTCAAGAAACTATAACAGGACATTTTATCAAACCCATAGAGGATGTTTAGCGCTACTGTAAAACCATGCAATTCAAGAGTGAAACCATGCAAGAAAATTCAATGTAAAACCTTCAATAGAGACTTGCGAACACCCTCAAGCAATATACATCAAAACCCTTCATCAAGTTATACAATAGATCTTAGATTCATAGCTCAAAACATAGTAAAACAGTCACATTTTCATAACCCCAACATAGTGTGTAGTGATTTTCATAATAAATAAGATATATGAGTAAATCATCTTTAAATCATGCAAGTTATGGTAAAAGGAGGCTTGGGCATCATGTGTGGAAGGAACCAATGAAAGAAATCCATATACCTTAGCTTTGGAGATGAATTTAATGAAGATGGAGACTTGAAGCTTGAGTGCAATCCTTATGAATCCGGAAATGGTTTTGAGACTTGAGTTTAGGAGTAAAATATTTGACTAAGTATTTGAATGAATATTAGGGATGTTTAGAATTATATAAGGGTAAAAAATGGCTAAGTATAGGTATATTTATATTTGGGAAGACTTAGGCCCAAGACTTAAAAGTCATGGACCGAAGTCACAAATGGACCAAAAATAACATAGGTGTGTGCCCTTGGCGCACCGCGCCAAGCGTGCGAAAAGCTCTCTGGAAATCGTATTTTGGGAATTTTGAATTTTGATAAGGTTTCTCTAAAATAGTGGTTGACCCCCTGAACAAGAATATGAAGTCAGACTTTTAATATCATGCATGAATTTTGAGACATATGAAAATTACAATTCCAGGCACTTTCAATGCACATTTTCGGGCATTTTTCGTGGTGGTTAAAATATCTTCCCCTTGGGAACATTCGTCCCCGAATGTCAAAGAGATGTATATGAGAGACACGAACATGGAAATTTCAGACCATATAGAGATGCAACAATGCACTTAAACATCTTTTCCAAAATCTCATCATAAGTGTAAAATCATCATGAACTTGTCAATTTAAACATGAACATATGCAATAACATCAAAAGGTAAGGACTTAGATCAATACATTAGGCTTGAGTGGAGTGGAAAAGGTAAGAATATCGTTTTTGCATGTCTGCTTCGCCTTCCCAAATAGCACCCTCAGCTTGTACTCTCAACTTGTTGATTCCTCCAAAGGATGTTAATGGAAGCCACCTTTTTGAGTTGGAACCTCTTCACTTGCCTATCCAAGATCTGAGTTGGAACCTCTTCATGAGTCAAATTATCTTCTACCACACCCACAACATTAAGAGACACCATAGCATTCAGATCACCCATACATTTTTGCCGCATAGACACATGAAATATTGGATGAACCAAATTCATTTTTCTTGGCAATTCTACCTCACAAGCTACCTTGCCAACCTATCTCATCACCCTAAAAGGACCCACATACCTTGGGCTCAACTTGTTCTTCTTACCAAAATGGATCACACCCTTCATGGGTGATGCCTTGAAATAAACCCAATCACCATCTCGGAATTCAGGATCCCGTTTTCTCACCTCGGCATAGGACTTTTGGAGACTTTGGGCCATCTTCAAACTTTCTCTAATCATCCTAACCTTCTCAAGAGCCTTCATAATCAGATCTAGTCCTAACAAGGCCACATCACCAACCTCAAACCACTCAACCAGTGTTCTACAATGTGTACCATAAAGAGCCTCAAATGGAGCTATACTGATGCTAGAATGACAACTATTGTTGTAGGCAAACTCAATCAACAGAAGATGATCACCCTAACTACCTTTAAGCTCCAACACACAAGATCTAAGCATATCCTCAAGGATTTGGACAGTCCTTTGGGCTTGGTCATCCATTTGAGGGTGGAAGGCCATAGAAAGCTTAACACTAGTACCAAGAACCTTTTAGAAAGATCTCCAAAAATGTGAAGTAAATTGAGCTCCATGATCTGATATGCTGGATAAAGGAATCCTATGCAATCTCATCAAGTCATGGATGTATAACCTTTCATAATCTTGAGGCCCATATGTGGTCTTAATGTATAGAAAGTGAGCCGATTTCGTCATCGTATCAACCACAACACAAATGGAATCAAAATCTTTTCTAGTCTTGGGTAACCCAACCACAAAATCCACATTAATCACTTCCCACTTCCAAGTTCAAATCTTTGTGTCTTGGGTTAGGCCACCCAAGCTTTGATGATCTGCTTTGACTTATTGACAACTATGACAATCGGAAATGAATTTTGCAATTTCCTTTGTCATGCCTCCGCACCAATACACCTTTCTCAATTCTCTATACATTTTAGTGGAACAAGAGTTGATAGTATAGAAAGAGTTATGGGACTCATCAAGGATCTTTTCTATCAAGCCATCAACATACAATACACACAACCTACCTTGGTACCTAACAACACCATCTCCCCCTTGGGAGAAAACCTCTACCTTGCCCTTTTTCACCAAGGCCTTCAACTCTAACAAGGAGAGATCAAGATCTTGTTTTGAAATCACCTCATCAACTAAAGAAGACCTAGACCCATCCACAACAACATCACCATTACTAACCTCCTCCAATCTAACCCCCAACCTGGCCAACCAATGCACTTCCCTAGCCATCTCCTTCTCACCACCATCAACATGAGCTAGGCTACCCATGGACACCCTATTCAAGGAATTCGCCACCACATTTGCCTTACCCGAATGATAATGAACACTCATATCACAATCATTAAGAAGGTCTAGCCACCTTCTTTGCCTCAAGTTGAAATCTTTTTTAGTGAAGACATAATGGAGGCTCTTATGATCTGTGAACATATTAACATACAACCCATACAAGTAATGACATCAAATCTATAATGCAAATACGATGGCGGTTAGTTCAAGATCATGGGTAGGGTAGTTCTTTTCATGCACCTTGAGTTCCCTAGAAGTATAAGCTATCACCTTACCATCTCACATTACCACACAACCCAAATCAACTCTAGAAGCATCATAATACACCATAAATCCATCAAACTCATTAGTATTGACAATAAAGGAGTGGACACAAGCTTATCTTTCAAGGTTTGGAAAGTCCTCTCACATTCATCGATCCACACAAACTTAGCCTTCTTTTGAGTCAATTTTGTCATAGGGGAAGCAATAAGAGAGAACCCATTAACAAACCTTCGATAATACCTCGTTAAGCCCAAGAAACGCCTAATGTCGGATGGGGTCAACGGTCTAGGCCAGTTTCTTATCACATGGGTCTTCTTAGGATCCACCTTTATACCATCCCCCGACACCACATGGCCTAAGAAAGCAACCTTCTTCAACCAGAATTTACATATTTCATATTTAACATACAATTTCTCCTCCCTCAGTCTTTACAACACAACCCTTAAATGAGCCCTATGTTCCTTCTCACCACGAGAATATATCAAAATAACATCAATAAAGACCTCAACAAAGGAATAAAAGTTGGCTTTGAAAACCCTATTTATAAGATCCATGAAGATGGTTGGTGCATTAGTCAACCCAAAATACATCACAACAAACTCATAATAACCGTATCTAGTCGGGAAGGCTGTCTTGGGAATATCACACTCCCTCACCTTCACTTGATTATACGTGGACCTAAGATCAATTTTAGAGAAATGGCTAGCACCTTGTATTTGGTCAAACAAATCATTAATCCTTTGAAGAAGAAACCTATTCTTGATGGTGACCCTATTGAGTTATTGGTAGTCAATACACATCCTAAGGGACCCATCCTTCTTTTTCACGAAAAACACTAGTGTACCCCAAGGTGATTGGCTAGGCCTAATAAACCCCTTCTTCTACAAGTCCCTCAAGTGAAAATCGAAACTCCATCGGGGCCATACGGTAAGAGAAAATCGAAATGGGTTGAGTATCGGGAAGAAGATCTATACGGAAACCTATTTCCCTTTAGGGAGGAACACCAGGAAGGTCATTTGGGAAGAAATCAAAAAACTCAATCACAATCGGAACCAACTCTATGGGAATGACTTTAGATTGCATATCCCAACCATCATAAGATGGTAAAGACACCCCTTAGAGATCATTTTACGAGCTTTAATGCAAGAGATGAATCTATACTTGACCACCACATATTGACTCACCTACTCAAGGACGGGTTCATTTGGAAATTGGAATTTGACCATACGGGTTCTACAATCAATAGAACCAAAGTAGGCATGCAACCAATATATCCTAAGAATGACATCAAAATCAATCATTTCTAACTCAACAACATCATATGGAAACATTTTATGCAAGATGCAAATGGGAGAACTTCTATTAACCTTTCTAGCAACAACAGATTTACCAATAGGAGTGGACACCTCATATGACTCGTGCAATAATTCAGGCTCAACAAGAAATCCTTTGGCAACAAAAGAGGTACCAAAAAAAAGAATGGCATCTTGATCAATCAACACATACACATCAAAGTCAAAGATTTCAACATACCAGTAACAACATCCGGGACTTCATCAACCCTTTACCTCCCATTCAAAGCATAAAACCGATTGTGCCTTGGGGAACCATCTTGGCGGCCACCTCTCCCTAAAGGGATCACAATAGCACCTTGAAGACGAATCTCCTTCTGCTTGTTGAAATTTCAAGGGCAATTTGTTGCCTTATGCCCCATTTCTGCACAACCATAGTAAGCACCAGTATCCTTCAAGCATGGGCCACCATGACCCTTACCACACATCAGACACACATCAATAGGAGCCACACCCCTACCATCTTTGTCCCTTGGAAAATCATTTGCAACCCTCTTTTGAAATGCATGAGAAGACTCTTGGCCTAGTTGGAATCGATCATTCTTTTGGAACTTACCCTTAAAACGAGCCCTCTTGGCCTCGTGATCCCTTCTCTTCCTTAATTTCTCCTCTTCCATTTGTTCAGTATAGTTCATCAAAAATGACAAGTCCATGTCACTACTCAACATGGTGGACCTTCATTCTTCACTAACCAAGTAGGAGACACCCATAACAAATTTGTTCATTCTCGACCTTGGCTCGGCAATTAGTGAGGAGCAATCTGTGGAAATTGGGTGAACTCAAGGGCATACTCCCTTACACACATGGACCCTTATCTCAAATTCATAAATTCCACTAACTTCGATTCCCTAAGTTCAAGGGAGAAGAACCAATTGAGGAAGTCCACCTTTAAATCCTCCCAAGCATCATATAGTTGCTCCCTTTTCCTCCTTGCACTAGTTGTAGCATATTTGTACTACCCCTTTGAGTTGGTAAGCTGCCAACTTCGCCTGATCCTTCGACCTCACACTCATAATATATAAAATCTTGTAAACCTCATCAATAAACTCTTGAGGCTCCTCACTCATCTTTGATCCATGGAATTCCAGAGGATTCATTCTCATGAAGTCTCTCACCCAACAAGCTGGTGTATGATCATGAGGGGCTTGGTCCCCTTGATTGGCTTGATTAACCAGCATTTGTGCAAGCAAGGTGAGAGCATCCCTTTTAGAAAGATCTCCAAAAATGTGAAATAAATTGTGATTCATGATCTGATATTATGGATAAAGGAACCCTATGCAATCTCACCAAGTCATGGATGTATAACCTTTCATAATCTTAAGGCCCATATATGGTCTTAATATATAGAAAGTGAGCCGATTTCATCATCGTATCAACCACAACCCAAATGAAATAAAAAATTTTCTAGTCTTGGGCAACCCACCCACAAAATCCACATTAATCACTTCCCACTTCCAAGTTCTAATCTTTGTGTCTTGGGTTAGGCCACCAAAGCTTTGATGATCTGCTTTGACTTGTTGACAACTATGACAACCGGAAATGAATTTGGCAATTTCCTTTGTCATGCCTCCCCACCAATGCACCTTTCTCAATTCTCTATACATTTTAGTGGAACAAGAGTTGATAGTATAGAAAGAGTTATGGGCCTAATCAAGGATCTTTTCTATCAAGCCATCAACACACAATACACACAACCTACCTTGGTACCTAACGACACCATCTCCCCCTTCGGAGAAAACCTCCACCTTGCCCTCTTTCACCAAGGCCTTCAACTCTAATAGGGAGAGATCAAGATCTTGTTTTGTAATAATCTCATCAACTAAAGAAGACCTAGACCCATGCACAACAATATCACCACTACCAAGCTCCTCCAATCTAACCCCCAACCTAGCCAACCAGTGAACTTTCCTAGCCATCTCCTTCTCACCACCATCAACATAAGCTAGGCTACCCATGGACACCCTATTCAAGGAATTCGCCACCACTTTTGTCTTACCCGAATGATAATGAACACTCATATCACAGTCTTTAAGAAAGTCTAGCCACCTTCTTTGCCTCAAGTTGAAATCTTTTTTAGTGAAGACATAATGGAGGCTCTTATGATCTGTGAACATATTAACATGCAACCCATACAAGTAATGACATCAAATCTTTAATGCAAATATGATGGCGGTACGTTCAAGATCATGGGTAGGGTAGTTCGTTTCATGCACCTTGAGTTCCCTAGAAGCATAAGCTATCACCTTATCATTTGACATTAGCACACAACCCAAATAAACTCTAGAAGCATCCTAATACACCATAAATCCCTCAAACTCATCCAGTATTGACAATATAGGAGTGGACACAAGCTTATATTTCAAGGCTTGGAAACTCCTCTCACATTCATCGATCCACACAAACTTAGCCTTCTTTTGAGTCAATTTTGTCATAGGGGAAGAAATAAGAGAGAACCCATTAACAAACCTTCGATAATACCTCGTTAAGCGCAAGAAACTCCTAATGTCGGATGGGGTCAACGGTCTAGGCCAGTTTCTTATCACATGGGTCTTCTTAGGATCCACCTTTATACCATCCCCCGACACCACATGCTCTAAGAAAGCAACCTCCTTCAACCAAAATTTACATATTTCATATTTAACATACAATTTCTCCTCCCTCAATCATTGTAGCACAACCCTTAAATGAGCCTTATGTTCCTTCTCACCACGAGAATATATCAAAATATCATCAATAAAAACCTCAACAAAGGAATCAAAGTTGGCTTTGAAAACCCTATTTATAAGATCCATGAAGATGGTTGGTGCATTAGTCAACCCAAAATACATCACAACAAAATCATAATACCCGTATCTAGTCGGGAAGGCTGTCTTGGGAATATCACACTCCCTCACCTTCTCTTGATTGTACCTGGACCTAAGATCAATTTTAGAGAAATGGCTATCACCTTGTATTTGGTCAAACAAATCATTAATCCTTGGAAGAAGAAACCTATTCTTGATGGTGACCCTATTGAGCTATTGGTAGTCAATACACTTCCTAAGGGACCCATCCTTCTTTTTCACGAACAACACTGGTGCAACTCAAGGTGATTGGCTAGGCATAATAAACCCTTCTCCAACAAGTCACTCAAGTGAAAATCAAAAGTCCATCGGGGCCATACGGTAAGGGAAAATTGAAATGGGTTGAGCATCGGGAAGAAGATCTATACAGAAACCTATTTCCCTTTAGGGAGGAACACCAGGAAGGTCATTTGGGAAGAAATCGAAAAACTCAATCACAATCGGAACTAACTCTATGGGAATGAATTTAGATTGCACATCCTAACCCTCTTAAAATGGTAAAGACACCCCTTAGAGATCATCTTACGAGCTTTAATGCAAGAGATGAATCTATACTTGACCACCACATATTGACTCACCCACTCAAGGACGGGTTCATTTGGAAATTGGAATTTTACCCTACGGGTTCTAAATCAATAGAACCACAGTAGGCATGCAACCAATCTATCCTAAGAATGACATCAAAATCAATCATGTCTTACTCGACAAGATCACGAGGAAACATTTTATGCAAGATGCAAATGGGAGAACTTCTATAAACCTTTCTAGCAACAACAGATGTACCAATAGGAGTGGACACCTCATATGACTCATGCAAAAATTCAGGCTCAACAAGAAATCCTTTGGCAACAAAAGGGGTAACAAAAGAAAGAGTGGCATCCTGATCAATCAATGTATACACATCAAAGTCAAAGATTTCAACATACCAATAACTACATCAGAGACTTCATCAATACTTTGCCTCCCATTCAAAGCGTAAAACCTATTGTGCCTTAGGGAACCATCTTGGCGGCCACCTCTCCCTAAAGGGATCACAATAGCACCTTGAAGATGAACCTCCTTCTGCTTGTTGCAATTTCAAAGGCAATTTGTTGCCTTATGCCCCATTTCTGCACAACCATAGTAAGCACCGGTATCCTTTAAGCATGGGCCGCCATGACCCTTACCACACTTCGGACACACATCAATAGGACCACACCCCTACCATCTTTGGCCCTTAGAAAATCATTTGCAACCCTATTTTGAAATGCATGAGAAGACCCTTGGCCTCGTTGAAATCGGCCACTCTTTTGGAACTTACCCTTAAAACGAGCCCTCTTGGCCTCGTGACCCCTTCTCTTCCTCAATTTCTCCACTTCCATTTGTTCAGTATAGGTCATCAAACATGACAAGTCTATGTAACTACTCAACATGGTTGACCTTCATTCTTCACTAACCAAGTAGGAGACACCCATAACAAATTTTTTCATTCTCGACCTTGGGTCGGCAATTAGTGAGGAGCAATCTTTGGGAATTGGGTGAACTTAAGGGCATATGCCCTTACACACATTGACCCTTATCTCAAATTCATAAATTCCACCAACTTGGCTTCCCTAAGTTCAAGGGAGAAGAACCAATTAAGGAAGTCCACCTTGAAATCCTCCCAAGCACCATATAGTTGCTCCCTTTTCCTCCTTCCATTAGTTGTACCATATTTGTACTACCCCTTTGAGTTGGTAAGCTGCCAACTCCACTTGACCCTTTGACCTCACACCCATAATAGATAAAATCTTGTAAACCTCATCAATAAACTCTTGAGGGTCCTCACTCACCTTTGATCCATGGAATTTCGGAGGATTCATTCTCATGAAGTATCTCACCCGACAGGCCAGTGTATGATCATGAGGGGCTTGGTCCTCTTGATTGGCTTGATTAACCAGCATTTTTGCAAGCAAGGTGAGAGTAACACTAATCTCTCCATTGGCCGATTGCTCCTCGGGCATGCGGGATCGTCTCCCTCTTGTGTTAAGAATGATCTAGCATTAGAAAGAACAAGCGTTAGTAGAGGAAAGCTTACTTCAATTGTATAGCATGACTTAGAACACGAAGAAGAGAAACAATTCCTAAAACATCTCATAGCAACCTTCTCATAATTGTGGTGCACAACATAATCATAAATAGGACTCTAATCAACATGGTGTGTTGGTTTCCAAGGATCTAACAAACTAGTACTTTGATACTATCTTTGTCACGACCCAAGCCTAGGGCCTAGATGTGACCAGCGAATGGGGAACCCGAAGAGACCCCAAACAAGTCTCATAGAGTATCATTATACATTCTTGGTCGCGAAATCAATTAAAATGACATTGAGAAATAAGAATAAGCAAGGGAATTGGGACTAAGGATAAACCTTCATATCATGATATCAAGAAATAAGAGAGTCAAGACTCATAACGTAGATACATAACATCTCCAACAACACCTCTACTACATAAAAACCAAAAACAAAACTTTTTTATAAGCGGGGGCCAAGAAAAGCAACCAGGCTCACCCTTATAGTAAATACATAACCAAAAGAAATAAGTCTTAATACACAGCAAGAGTTCATAGGCAACATCCCCAAATTGGAGGACTCACCAACAACCTTGTAGGACAACCGAACTAGCCACGTGGAGGAAGAGGATAATCAAGTGGTGCACCGGTTCCTATATAGTGACATCATGTGGGCATAAAGTATGCACTAGTACGTTTGAATATACTAAATATGTAGGATGCAATGCAACAAGTGATAGGTATCATAGGAAAAATGCATAATCCTAAGCAATAGATAGCATTCTAACAATATGGCATGTATGAATGATGCTTGAAGTAAAACCTTGCTTGTATAGAACATATTACGAGTGTAAGGAGTAACCATTATAGTGTAAGACAAGGCGTACCACCCCTTTGGATAGGCGCATGAGGTACAAACCCCTTCGTGAGGTTAATGGAGTACAAATACCCAAACAAGGTTGATGGAGTACAAACCCTCCAATGGGTTGATGGAGTAAAAACCACCCAACAGGTTGATGGGTACAAATCCTCAACGAGGTTGATGCGTACAAACCCTCACAAGGGTTGATGGGTACAAACCTCCAACAAGGTTACCCGGGCCTACCACCCCCCGAATTAGGCGATAGAGGTACTAACCCCTCAACAAGGTTACCCCTGACTATAACCCCTCGAGTTAGGTTTGGTCATCGCCAACACTATAGAGATAATATCATATATATACAATCCTTTCATCATCATATACATGTATTCCCTTTCGTCGTGATTCCATTATCATTTCATCACCATATCATCATCATTTCATCATCATATAGTTATTCAACTGACAAGACATGCATATGCACTTCAATTCCTCAAGAAACCGTAATCAGATATTTTATTAATCATTTGGTGGGTGTGTAGCCCTAGTGTAAAACTATAAAATTCAAGAGTGAAACCATGCAAGAAAATTCAATGTAAAACCTTCAATAGATACTTGGTAATACTCTAAGCAATATACATCAAAATCCTTCATCAAATCTTATAATAGATATTAGATTCATATCTCAACATATAGTAAAACTATCATAATTTCATAAGCCCAACATAGTGTGCAGTGATATTCATAATAAATAAGATTCATGAGTAAATCATCTTTAAATCATGCAATTTAGGGTAAAAGGAGGCTTGGACATCATAGGTGGAAGGGAACCCATGAAAGAAACCCACACACTTTAGATTTGGAGATGAATTTGATGAATATTGAAGATGGAGACTTGAAGCTTGAGTGCAATCCTTATGAATACAGAAATGATTTTTGAGACTTGAGTTTAGGAGTAAAATATTTGGTTAAGTGTTTGAATGAATATTGGGGAATATTGAGAATGATATAAGGGTGAAAAATTGCTAAGTATAGGTATATTTACATTTGGTAACACTTAGGCCAAAGACAAAGTCAAAACTGGACCAAAAATAACACAGGTGCACGCCCTTGGCGCTTCGCGCAAGGGGCACGTAAAGCTCTCTGACATTGTATTTTGGGAATTTTGAATTTTGATACGGTTTCTCTGAAATAGGGGTTAGACCCTTTTCCTCATAAATTTGACCCCCTGAACAAGAATATGAAGTCAGATTTTTGATATCCCGCACGAATTTTGAGATATATGGAAATTACGATTCTGGACACTTTTAAGGCACATTTTTGGGCACTTTTTGTGGTCGTTATAGTTATGTATGATATAATTATGACTATGTTTTAAGTACTTCGTGTGATGTGGACTTAGTACTGAGAAGATCTTTGTAAGTCACCATTGTCGCTTAACTTTGTGCCACCATAGCATATCAGGTGATACCTATAAAAACAGGTGATGCCTTAAAGGTAAGGACATCATATAAAACTACAGAAAAGGCAATGCCAAAACATATGGATACCACAAAAACCTATTGAAAAGGCAATGCGTAAGGTGAAGAAATTTGGCAACACCCACCGAAAAGGCTATCTTGCAAGATGAGGTATGTTTTACCTTGGCAATGTAAACTGCTCCTTTTCTAGTGTGGAGGAAACATCGGGATTCCATATAGTAGCTAACATGGTATTGCATATCGGTTATGGTCTTCTCCTATATATATATATATATATTTGCTATGTTGTGAGATTTGATTATTTTTCATGCATGCTTTGACTAAGGCATTGATTATACATGTCATATTGAGCTTATTTTCCTTATATATGACTATGCATGTTGACAATCAAGGCTAATAATCTTTTGTTGCATTTCACCCCTCATACTTTGTACATTCCAAGTACTAAACCATACTTTTTGCCTACATGATCTAACTATGTAGAGATTGGAGCTCCTATGCATCCACTTCCATGTTGCCAGTTAGTTTTTTTGAATGCTTACTTGTGGTGAGTGCTCTATTCCAGGGACAACAACCATTTTCTATCATGCTTAAGTTAGGACTTATTTATTTTTATTATCTACCTTTGATGGTGAGCCTGTGAGATGTATTTACCCCGTTCTATTTATGTTTAGAGGTGTTGTTTGATAATATGACAAGCTTGACTCTTATGACACTTATGTATCTATGGATATTTACTTCAGTCTTTATCCCTTGTATGTATTGGCTAGATGTTGATGGCAAGTGATGATCATTCTAAGTTCATACTTCTTTATAGCTTGAGTCCTATTAACCCTTCCTTTAGTCTTTTGTTAATGATTGGATGATGGAAATTCCTTTCACTTTTACCCTAAAGCTTGAGTCCAACATCCAGATTTCCACCATTTTGAATTTTCTGATGCTTGATCTATGTTTCCACAACTAAGAATCTGCTTATGTTTGCTACGAGATTTGTTTGGGGACTCCTAGGTGTCCATTTTTTGTGTTGCACTTAGGCCTTAGGCTTGGGTCATGACAAGATTGGTATCAGAGTACTAGGTTTGTAAATGATCCTCGAAAATATAATACACCGCGTAAAGTAGAGTCTTGTTCATGGTTGTGAAGCACGCTGCAACTCAAAAAAAGGAAGTTGTGAGGCATTTAAGAAATGAGTCGCTTCTTCTCAATATATGTCATGCTTTAGGACTTGATTCAAGACTTCCCATCTCTAATGGTTTCCTTTTGCACTTCTAGATTATGTTGCTATGAAGGATTCCCCAAAGAGCTCCCACTCTTGAGACGGATCCAACCCCTCCGGCCCCACAAGCTCCCCAAGAAGAAGTAGGGGTCTGTCACGACAAATATTAAAATTTGCTACCTTATTGGCATAATCCGTAACCAACCAAATCAACTAAGGGGCCAAGACTCCTCATGCTCCTACTATGGCCTCAAGAATGAGGGACTTCATTAGAATGGACCCTCAAAGTTGCATAACTCTAAAGTGGAGAAAGATCTATAAGAATTTATTAATGAGGTGTATAAAGTTCTTTCTACTATGGAGGTAAGCTCGGAGGAGAAGACAGAACTTTTATCCTATCAACCCAAAGGCCTTACTGAAATATGGTTCACTCAATGGAAGAAGGAAAGGGTGAATGATGAGCCTATTCCTTGGGAAGAATTCAAAGCCCCCTTCTACAACAACTTCTTTCCTATTGAGGAAAAGGAGGCAAGAATGATAGAATTTATGAATCTCAAACAAGGTTCTATGAGTGTGAGGGAGTATTCCCTTACGATTTACAATCTCTCAAAGTATACTCCTCACTTGGTTGCTGATTCTCTAACAAGGATGAATAAATATTCTCTAAGATTATGTGACTTGGTTAATGAATAATGTCACACCGCTATGCTTGTTGAGGATATGGTCTTGTCTCGGCTCATAACATATGCTAAGCAACTTGAAGGTGCAAATTTTAGGTAGAGAAAGAGTGGGGAGTCCAAGAGGGCTCATTATGAAGGTAGATTTCAAGGCTCTATAAGTGGTGGAGGTGGTCGTATTCAATATGGCCACAGATTCCAAGGTTAAGGGTCATCAAATGCTCAACAAAAGTTCACTACCGATAAGGTGCCAAACTCTAAGACTTAATCTCAAGGTGGAAATTGTGGACCGACTCTTCCTAGGTCCTAAAATATTGAAGGAATCATAGTGGCATATGTTGGAGGAACACAGATGCGTGCTTTGGGTATGGAACGATGGTCCATAAAATTGATAATTGTTCGCATGCTCAAAATAAAGGGAGATATGGCCATCCTCAATATATGGTGCTCGTGGAGAACGAAGGGCACAAGGTGGTCAACAAAGGGATGTTCCACATCAAAACTGGTTCTATGCTCTTCAAGGATAGAAAAGGGTGGATGGGGAATCCAATGGTATTACAAGTATGTTAAAGGTCTATGATTATGTCGTATATACTTTATTTGATCCGGGTGCTACTCTATCTTTCATTAATCCATTAGTTGCTAACAGGCTGGATATGTGTCCTGAATTATTGTGTGAACCCTTCTTGAAGTCTAATCCCATTAGTGACTCTAATGTTGCTAGAAGTCTATAAGGGTTGTCCCATGTCCATATTGCATAAAGTCTTGCGTTGTGATCTTGTTGAACTTAACATGGTACATTTTGATATTATTCTTGGGATAGATTGGTTACGTATTTATCATACTTCAATTGATTGTAGAACCTTCAAAGTTAGGTTCCATTTTCCTACGAAACGCGCCCTTGAGTAGGAAGGTTATGATTTGGTGGTAAAGGATAGGTTCATCTCTTGTATTAAAGGCTTGAGAATTGATTGCTAATGGTTGCATTTATCATCTTGTAAGGGTTAGGGATGCGGAGCACAAAGTTTCTTATATTGAGTCTGTTATGGTGGTCAATGAGTTTCTTGATGTCTTTCCCAATGAACTTCCTAGTTTCCCTCCCAGAAGGGAAATAGATTTTGGTATAGACCTCCTACCTGATACTCAAACCATTTCTATTCTTCCCTACCTCAAGGCCCCAGTGGAATTGAAAGTGTTAAAGGATCAATTCAAAGACTTATTGGAGAAGGGATTTATTAGACCTAGCAAGTCACCTTGGGGTGCACCAGTGTTGTTTGTAGGAAGAAGGATAGCTCACTTAGAATGTATATCGACTACCGATAATTCAACAAGGTCATCATAAAGAACAAATATCCTCTACCAAGGATAGATGACCTGTTTGACCAATTGAAAGGGTTGATTTTTGGTACGGTTATCGTCAAATAAGGATTATGGAATGTGATATACCTAAAATGGCTTTTCAGACTAGGTATAGTTATTTTCAGTATGTGGTGATGTCTTTTGGCCTAACTAATTCATTGAAAATATTTATATATCTTATGAATAGAGTCTTTATATCTCATATTGATATGTTTGTTATGGTATTCATTAATGATATCTTGATTTATTCTTGGAGTGAGGAAGAGAATATAAAACATTTGAGGATAGTGTTGCAAATGTTAAGGGAGGAAAGCTATTTGGCAAGTTTGATTAATGTGAGTTTTGGTTGAAAGATGTAGCATTTCATGGGCATGTGGTGTCAGGTGAATAGACTAAAGAAGATTCTAAAAAGACGCAAGTGGTGAAAAATTGGGATAGGCCCTTCACTCCGAAAGATATTAGGTGTTTCTTGGGCTTACCGGGGTACTACCGGATATTTATTGAGGGTTTTTTCCTCAATTGCTTCCCCCTAGATAAAGTTGACAAAAAAGAAGGCAATGTTCATTTAGAACGGCGAATATGAAAAGAGCTTCCAAACTTTGAAGGAAAAGCTTATATCCACTTCTATTTTAGCCTTATCAAAAGGGTTGGAAAAGTTTGTTGTATATTGTGATTCTTCAAGAATTGGATTGGGGTGTGTGTTGATGAAAAGTGGCAAGGTCATTGCCTGTTCTTCTATACAACTAAAAGTGAATGAGCGTAATTATCCTACTGATGACCTTGAGCTAGAGGCCATGGTATTTTCTTTAAAAATCACGACCCAAGTATAGGGCCTAGATGAGACACGCCGAATGGAATCCGAAGGGAACCAAACAAGTCTCTTGGAATATCAATCACACATTCTTGGTCACGGAAGCAAAGTAAGCAATAATAAGAGATATAATAAAAAAGGAAATGGGACTAAGGAAAATCTTGATACTCATAAAAGCATAAAGAGTCAAGCGTATAGCATAAGTACATCTTGATATCCAACAACACCTCTAACATGGAATGGAGCGAGGTCCAAGACACTCTCTGGGCTGACCTTCACAATAATAAGTGTTCAGCATAAAGAAGTCTCAAATAACAAGAGTAATGTAGATTGTGTCCTCAGACTTGAGGATTCACCAAAGCTTATCTTTGAAGCATCTACTAGCATGTGGAGGATGATCAAAATGTACTCTGGTCCCCACATGGTAATATCAAGTAGGCATAGAGCATGTATTATTACTTTTGAATGTACTAAGTATACAGGATGTAATGCAACAAGACATAAGCCTATATAGTCAAAATGCATAATCATAAGCAATGGATATATAATCATAATATGGCATGCATGACTAATGCTCATAATAAAACATACTTATGAATCATTCATATATATATATATATATAACGTACGCATGCGTAGCAAACGACCTCAACCGACATAGACCAACAAGCTACAACTTGGAATCCAAGGCATAATACCTCCTTGGTAAGGTGGAATGGGCTTGACTCCCTCCAACTAGGTGTGGTCTACTTGCCAAGGCAAACCAAACATGATAAAATGACTGGATAGATCTACTAGTATAGCAAGGGTAATAATCATAATCGTATGGTGGCACATAGTTTAGAAATAAAAGACTTTATGTAAGGACCTCTTGAGTCAAGCCCCCATCTTAAGCCTCAACTGGTCCTAAGCTTAATCCCATGAAATACTTGAAAATAATCATAACTTGTATAACTTGTAAGAAACATAAAACATGACCAGATTAGATCTCGAAACATGCTTGACCTCTGATTACTAGTTCAAAATCATGCAATTCAAGAGTGAAATAAGATGAGAAAACATAATGAAAATCAACCACCAACATGTAGTAAAACTCCCGTGTAGGGTACCTTGAACTCCATCATCAAAACTCATAATAGATCATATTTACATAACTCAAAACATGCATAGTCTCAATAGACAAATATAAACTCATAGTAAGCTTAAAATAGATACTCATGCACAATCAACAATACTTTGATAAAACCACAACATAATTCATTCTCATATTTCATAATAAGAGATACTCAAAAGTAATATAACTTGAAATAATGCAATTTTCATTACAATGAAGATTAGGATCCATGGTTTAAAGGACCCAATGGATGAAATCCACATAACTCAAACTTGGTTTTCTTGAGATGTGCTTAAAGGAAACATAGAGTTTTAAGTGAATCCTTGAGTTCCAAAATTAAGCTTGAAATCCTTGAATTTGGTATGGGATATTTGGTTTAAGTCTTGGAGAGGTTTTTGTGAGAGTTTTGAGAGATATAGAGTTGAAAAATGTTTAAGTATAGGTGATTTCACGTTTTAGTGGTCATAGGGAAATGCACTTAATGCTCTAGGCCAAAAAAGAAAAACCCAAAGAAAAATTTTAACTGGTCCGCATCCTTGGCGCGGTGCGGACCCATCGTCCAGGCAATATTTGTATTGCTCCACACCCTTGGTGCGTCGCGTCCATGGCATGGATGCTCTCTGAAAATCATAAATTATGAAAATTATTTTTCGCTATGGGTCCTTTAAAATCCGTTATACCCATCTCCCACTCAATTTTCCCTTTGATCGAGAATATGAAGTTGGATTTTCAATATCACACATGAATTTTAAAATATATGAAAATTACGATTATGGGCATTGTGAAGCACATTCTTGAGGCATTTCAATATCTCCCCCTTGGTAACATTCATCCCTGAATGTCAAAGAAATATGCATGAGAGAAGTAATCATGAAGTTTTCAGCCCGACATGAATGCAACAAATGTATTTAAACAACATTTCAAAGATGTCAACATGAATATCAAGAATCACCATAAATTTAACATAACATGAGAACTGGAAATTAAGACTTGAAATCATGTAGGGGACTTAGAGTAGAGTGGAAGACATATGAGTATCACTTTTTATGTCCGCCTTAGTTTCCTATGTGGCAATTTCAATTTGTTGATTCCTTCAAAAGGACCTTGACGGAAGCTACATCTTTGTTTCTCAACCTTGTGACTTTCCTATCCAAAATCTCCACCGGGACCTCCTTATAGATCAAATTATCTTTTATAACACCCACGATATCTAAGCGCACTATAACACTTAGGTCACCCACACACTTTCTCAACATGGATCAAATGGAAGATCAGATGTACTATATTCAACTCCATAGGCAACTCCAACTCATATGCAACCTTACCCAGTCTCCACAAAACTTTATAAGGACCCACAAACCTCGGGCTTAATTTTCTTTTTTGCCAAACCTGACCATACCCTTCATGGGTGAGACTTTCAAGTAAACCCAATCAGAAACCTTAAACTCAAGATCTTTTCTCCTCACATCAGAGTAGGACTTTTGTCTACTTTGGGCTGTTTTGCTTCTCTCCCTTATTAGCCTCACCTTCTCCAAGGATTCCATGACCAAATCCTAACCTAGTAAATCTCTCTCCCCTACTTCAAACAACCTAACCGGGGATTTACAACACCTACCACATAAAGCTTCAAATGGAGCCATACAAATGCTCAAGTGGTAGCTATTATTGTAAGCAAACTCAATAAGTAGAAGATGTTCATCCTAACTACCCTTAAACTCCGAAACACAAGCTCGAAACATATCTTCAAGGGTTTGGATAGTCGTCTCGGCTTGACCATCCATTTGAGGATGAAATGTCATACAAAACTTAACCTTTGTACCAAGACCTCTTTAGATGGACCTCCAAAAGTGAGAAGTGAATTGAGCACCATGATCCGAAATAATAGACAAGGGCATCCCATACAATCTAACCAACTCGTGTATATGCAACTCAGTATAATATTTGGCACCATAAGTGGTTTCGACCCATAGAAAGTGAGTCGACTTTGTTATTCTATCCACAACAACCCAAATAAAGTCAAAATGTTTCTTAGCCTTAGGCAACCCAACTACTAAATTCATGTTGATCTCTTCATACTTTCAAGTAGGAAACTCTATATCTTGGGCTAGGCCATCGACCTTTGATGTTCGGCGTTGACTTATTGGTAATTGTGGCATCCGGATATGAACTTGGCAATGTCTCTCTTCAAACCACCCCATTAATGGACCTCCCTCAAGTCTCCATACATCTTTGCAGAATCGGGGTGAATGGAATAGGATAAATTATGGGCCTCCTTCAAGATCAACTCCCTTAACTCATCAACCTTAGGAACACACAATCTACCTTGGTACCTTGGGCACCATCTCTTTCTTGGAAGAGAAAACCTCCACTTTACCATCTTTTACCAAGGCCTTTAACTCAAACCATGTGGGGTGAAGATTTTGTGTTGACTTTACCTCCTCAATAAAAAAGATTTAGAACTATCAACAACCACTACACCACCATTATCAACTTCATCCAACCTAATCCCTAATCTATCCAACCAGTGGACCTCTCTAATCACCTTCTTACCACCATCCTCAACATGATCAAGACTACACATGGTGATAATGCACACTCCTATCATAGTCTTTACGGAGCTCTAACCACCTTCTTTATCTAAAGTTAAGATCTTTTTGGGTGAACACATATTGGAGGCTCTTGTGGTCAGTAAACACATCAGCATGAACCCCATACAAGTAGTGATGCCAAATTTTCAAAGCAAACACCTCGACTGCCAATTCAAGATCATGGGTGGGATAATTCTTCTCCGCACCTTAAGGTTGCTAGAGGCATATGCTATCACCTTACCGTTTTGCATCAAATCACACCCCAAACAAATTCTTGAGGCATCACAATAAACCACGAATACCTCTAACCCTTCTGGTAGAGCATGATAGGAGTGGAGACAAGCTTATCTTTCAAAGTTTTGAAACTCTTCTCACATTCATCGGTCTACACGAATTTTTCCTTCTTTTGGATCAACATTGTCATAGGGGAAACAATAGAAGAAAAGTCATTCACAAACCTCTGGTAATAACCCCCCAAACCTAAGAAACTTCTAATATCTGCTGGAGTCAAAGGTCTAGGCCAAATCCTTATCACCTCTGTCTTCTTACGATCGACTTTAATGCCATCATCGGAGACCACATGCCCTAGGAAAGCAATCTCTTCCAACAAAAACTCACATTTTTCATATTTTGCATACAACTTTTCCTCCCTCATGATTTGCAACGCCACCCTTAACTAATTAACATGCTCCTCCTTACAATGGGAATAAATCAAGATATTATCAATAAAGACCACCACAAACATGCCAAGGTAGGGTTTAAAAACCCTATTCATGACATCCATAAGTATAGCCAGTATATTAATCAATCCAAAGGACATAACCACAAACTCAAAGTACCCATACTTAGTTCGGAAAGTTACCTTGGGAACATCACACTCCCTCACTTTTACTTGGTGATACTCAGACTGAAGATCAATATTAGAAAAGTGAGTAGCCCTTTGAAGTTGATCGTAAAGGTCATCAATCCTTTGTAGAAGGTAACAGTTCTATATAGTGAATCTATTAAGTTGCCGAGAATCAATGCACATTCTAAAAGAATCATCCTTTTTCTTCACAAATAACAGTGGTGCACTCAAGGGGACTTACTAGGAGTTATAAAACACTTCTCCAACAAATCCCTCGATTGATCCTTTAAATCCTTCAATTCCACCGGGTCCATACAATAAGAGGGAATGAAAATGGGTTTCAGTATCAAGAAGGAGGTCTATACCAGAGTCTATTTCCTTTTCGAGAGGAACACTGGGAAGCTCATCGGGAAAAGTATTAAGAAACTAATTAACGACCGGAACTGACTCAATAGGAAGGACTTCGGACTCAACATCCCTAACCCTCACATGATGATAAAGGCAACCCTTAGAAATCAACTTTTGGTCTTTAAGACAAGAAACGGACCTACCTTTGAATGCCTCATCATGACTTTCCCACTCAATGATGGGCTCATTAGGGAATTGGAATTTAGCCCTATAGGTTCTACAATCAATAGAAGCATAATATGCCTGCAACCAATCCATCCCAAGAATAACATCAAAATCCACCATATCTAATTCAAACAAATTACAAGGTAAAACTTTATGCAATATGAACAGGGGACAATTTCTATAGACTTTTTTTTAGCAAAAATGGACTTACCAATGGTAGTTGACACATCATAGACTTAACACAATAATTCAGGACTAACATGAAGCTTTTAGGCAACAAAAGGAGTAATAAAAGAAAGAGCGGCAGGAGGGTCTATCAATGGTTACATAACAAAATAAAATACCTTTAACATACCAGTGATGACATCGGGCACCTCATCCACCCCTTGTATTCCTTGAAGAGCGTAGAATCAATTTTTCTTGGAGCATCCCCTTGTTGACCTCTCTTTGACCTTAGACCCGCATCAACACCTTGGACTTGTGGATGACCATCTCTACCTTTGTTTTGAGCATGAGGATAATCAATAACCTTGTAACCCATCTCACCACAGCCGAAACAAGCAAATTTCTCAAACATGGACCACCATGATTCTTTTCACACCTTGGGCATCTATGATGTGTCATTCCTCCATTAACACCTTGGCATCTTGGGTTGGTCACGCTATCATTGGCAAACCTCATGTTAGGAGCATTGGGTAACCCTTGGCCTTGGAACTTGTGACCTTGAGGAAACCAGCAACCCTTAAAACCTTGAAAACCAACTTCACGACGAGCCCTCTTAGAATTACCACTTCTTCTTTTTCTAAGTTTATCCCCATCTAGTTGCTCGGCATAAGTCATGAGCCAAGACAAATCCATATATTCTACAAGCATGGCAGTATGACACTCCTTATTAACCAAGTCAGACACTCTCCACACAAATTTTTTCAACCTTGATCAAGGTTCGAAAGCCAATTGTGGAGCATACTTGTATAGCTTGTTGAACTTGAGGGAATACTCCCTCACACTCATAGAACCTTGCTTAACGTTCGTAAACTCCATTATCTTAGCCTCCCTTAGCTCGATAGGAAAGAACCACTTAAGGAATACGGCTTTGAAATCTTCCTAAAGGATAGCATTATCATTCCCCTTCTCTAACTTCCATTGTGTATACCAAACTTGAGTCACCCCTTTGAGTTGGTAGGCCGTTAACTTTGCCTTTTTCTCCAAATTGACCCCTATGATGGATAAAACCTTGTACACCTCATCTATGAACTCTTGCGGATCCTTATTCATGGAGGGAAAGTAAAACACAATAAGAGATATCATAAAAAAGGAAACCTTGATATTCATAAAAGCACAAAGAGTCAAGCTCAAAGCATAAATACATCTTAATATCCAACAACACCTCTAACATGGAATGGAGGGCAGGGACAAGACACTCTCCTGGCTCATCCTCATAATAACAAGTGTTCAACATGAAGAATTCTCAAATAATAAGTATTATAGATTGTTTCCTTGGACTAGAGGACTCACCAAAGCTTATATTCAAAGTATTTACTAGCCATGTGGAGGATGATCAAAAGGTTCTCCAATCCCTACATGTAGGCATAGAGTATGCATTAGTATACTTGAATTTACTATTTATTTTTGATGCAATACAATAAGACATAAGCTAATATAGTCAAAATGCATAATCATAACCAATATATATTGTGTGTGTGGGAAGGGACCTAAACCGACATAGACCAAGTAACTACTCCTTGGAATCCAAGGGATGACACTCCCTCAGTAAGGTGGAACAGGCATGGGCTAGGTGTGGTCTACTTGCCAGGGCAAACCAAACATGATAACATGACTAGATGAATCCACTAGTATAGCAAGGGTAATAATCATAATCCTATGATGGCACATAGTTTAGATACAAAAGAGTTTATGTAAGGACCCCTTGAATCGATCCTCCATCTTAAGCCTTAATCGGTGCTAGGTCTAATCCCACAGAATACTTGAAAACAATCATAACTTGTATAACTTATAAGAAACATGAAACATGACCAGAGTAGCTTTTGGAACATGTTTGGCCTCTAATTGTGAGCCTAACTTGAAATGTGAGAGTAGATCATAATCATACATGAACCCTTACTTTAACATCAATGATTCACAAGAGGTACAAAAACATGAAATAGGGCTTAGCTTGTAACTTGTAAAATCATAGATAATTTTCATGAATTCAATATATACTTGAAAGCCCTTAATCATTATATAGGCACTTGACTTGTAAATCATGAAATAGATCATCAATAACTTGAGAATCCTTGGCTTCACATTTTGTCAAACACTTGGTGGGTTCATGATACTAATTAAAAATAATATAATTCAATAGTTAAATAAGATGAGAAAACTTAATGCAAATCAACCCGCCAGCATGTAATAAAACCCCATGTAGGGTACGTTGAAGTCTATCATCAAAACTCATAATAAATCACAGTTCCATCGCTCAAAATATATATAATCTCAATAGACAAAGATAAACTCATAGTGTAAGCTTAAAATAGATACTCATGCATAATTAACAGTAGTTTGACAAAACTCCAACATAATTCATGTCATATTTTATAATAAGAGATAGCCATACGTAATACAACTTGAAATCATGCAATATTTATGAAAAGGAAGATTGGTCTCCATGGGTGAAAGGACCCAATGGATGAAACCCACATACTTTAAACTTGGATTTTCTTGAGATGAACTTAAAGGAAACTTAGAGCTTGAAGTGTATCCTAGAGTTCCAAAGTTAAGCTGGAAATCCTTGAATTTGGTATGAGATATTTGGTTAAATTTTTGAGAGGTTTTTGTAGGGGCTTTGAGTAATATAGAGTTGAAAAATGGCTAAGTATAGGTGATTTCACGTTTTAGTAGGTATGGGGCTATGGCCCCAATACCCTTGGCTGAAACAGAAAAGAATCAAGGAAAAGCTTATACTAGTCTGCGTCGTTGGTGAGACGTGGACCTATCACGTAGGAAATATTTATACTGCTCAGAGCCGCTGCTGCATCGAGGTCAGGATGCGGATGCTCTATGGAAATCATAAATTACCGAAAATTATTTTTCACTACGGGTCATCTAAAATCTGGGTTATACCCATTTTTCACTCAATTTTCCCCCTGATCAAGAATATTAAGTTAGATTTTCGATATCAAGCACAAAAGTTGAGATATATAGAAATTACGATTATGGACATTCTGAAGCACATTTTTAGGGAGTTTCATATATGGGGTTCATGTAGATGTCTTCAACAACCATAAAGTAACTTCAATATATATTCACCCAAAAAGTTCTTAATTTGCGATAAAAAAGTGGTTGGAACTCCTTAAAAGATTGTGACATGAGTTTATATTGTCACCCGACCAAGGCTAATATTGTGGTCGATGCTCTAGGTAGGGTGTCCATGGAGAGTATGGCTCATATTGATGATGGTAAAAAGAAGTTTGCAAAGGAAGTTCATTGATTGGCTAGGTTAGGGGTTGGGTTGGATGAAGCAAAAAATGGAAGTATGGTGGTTATAAATGGTTCCAAATCTTCTTTAATTGAAAAGGTTAAATCTAAGCAAGACCTTAACCTCGCTTTCGTGGAATTTAAAGCATTCATGAGAAGGACAAGATAGAGGTTTTCTCCCAAGGGGAATATGGTGTCCTTAGGCACCATAGTTGGTTGTGTGTACAAAATGTTGGTAGGTTAAGGGACTTGATTTTAAAAGAGGCACATAATTCATACTATTTCACTCACCCCGATTGTAAAATGATGTATAGGGATTTGATGGAAGTGTATTGATAGGGTTGTATGAAAAGAGACACCGGAAATTTTGTAGCTAGATGCCATAATTGCCAACAAGTCAAAGATGAACACCAAAAGTCAGGTGTCCTAGCCTAGGACATAGAGATTCTCACTTGGAAGTAGAAGAGATCAACATGGATTTTTTGATTGGTTTGCCTAGGACCAAAAAGTATTTTGATTCTATATGGGTTATTATTGATAGAATAATAAAATTAGCTTATTTCTTATCAGTCAAAATAACTTATGATGCTGAATATTATTATGCTAGTTTGTGAATCCATGAGTTGGTAAGATTGCATGGGGTTCCATTGGCTATTATTTTGGATCGTGATTCCCAATTTACCTCTCACTTTTGAAGATCTTTCCGAAGTGGCCTTGCTACTATAATCAAGCTTACTATGACCTTTCATCCACAAACTAATGGTCAAGCCAAAAGTACAAGGCAAATTCTTGAGGATATGCTTAACGTATGTATTTGAAATTTAAAGGTGGTAGGGATAAGAATATTTCACTTCTTGAGTTTACTTACAATAATAACTATCACTCTAACATTAGGATAGCACCATTTGAGGCCTTATACGATAGAAATTGTAGATCCCTAGTTAAGTGGTTTGAATTGGGGGAAATAGTTTCAATAGGTCTGGAGTTTGTTATGGATGCCATGGAAAAAGTGAGACTCATAAGAGAAAGGTTGAGAATGGGTCAAAGTAAGCAAAAGTCCTACTCCTATGTGAGGAGAAGGGACCTTGAGCTTAGTGTTGATAATTGGGTGTATTTCAAGGTCTCACCTATGAAGAGTATACATCGGTTTGGTAAGAAGGGAAAGTTGAGCCCTAGGTATTTAGGGCCTTATAGAATCTTGCGACAAATTGGTAAGGTTTCTTATGATTTGGAGTTGCCTATAGAGATGTGTATGGTTCATCCAATATTCCTTTGTCTATGTTTAGGAAGTGTGTAGGTGATCCAAACTCTATTGTGCCTTTGGAGGTTGTTGGTATTGAGGAGAATTAGGAATATGAATAAGTTTTGGTTGAGATGTTGGATAGGCAAGTGAAGAGACTGAGGAACCAAGATGTAGCATCTGTTAAAAATCATATTGAGTAATTAGCAAGTTAAAAGAGCTATTTGGGATCTGTAAGCAGGCATGAAGAAGCAATATTCTTATTGTCTACAATCTATTTAAGGTTAAGATAATAAGTTAACCCTATTTATGGTGTCAAGTAATTTATTTCATCCCTGTGTAATTTTGCATGCATCCATACTCATGGTGACATGTTTTGATGGTATTTGACGCATATGTTTGGAATTTTATTAAAATGATGTTTAAGTTGTATTGATGCACTTACGTTAGGCCGAAAAATTATTTAATCACTCTTTTTTAGCATATTTCCATCACATTCAGGGATGAATGTTCCCAAGAGGGAGATATTGTAACACCTTCCATGCGACTCGAAATGTTCTTATAGTGTATTTCCAAAATATCATAATTTCCATGTGTTTTTTAGTGAATCTAAGTTCTTATTCGTTCTTAGCAAGCAAAATTGACTAGTGAAAGGGTTTCCCTAGATTTTAGATCAATCATATTGAAAGATAAACTTTTTTGTAGATTTTTCCTTAAGCAAAAAAGCATGAAACAAATTTGCATCATGGGGGGGGGGGTTCTAAGTTAGTACAAAAGTTGCCTAAACCCATTCTTTGGCCAAAATAGGGGAAAATTGATTGTCGAGAAAAAATGGCCTTAGCAGAAAAACGTCTGCATCTCCCACTTGTTTCATCCATGTGTAAATTTTATTAAAAATTTCTAGAATTAAGTGATGGCAATTGGGACATATCCTAGCCTTTATATGCATGAATTCTTGAATATTCTATTATTTTTAGCCCTAAATCTCTTTCAAACTCTCTAAGATTCCTCCCAAAACCTCCCCAATATCCCTCATTCAATTTCTATATTTTCAAGAGATTCCATTATAGTTCAAGTCTCAGTATTATTCCCCCAAAACTCCTAAAGTCTTCTTTATCAATTTTAAGTCTTCAAGGTATATGGGTCATTCACCCATTGGTTCTTCCACTCATAGAGCCCAAACGTCTTTTTTTAATGAAATTTCATGATTTCAAGGTTTATTTCTTTATTGATAATTTCTATTACTCATTATAAGAATGATTTAAGTTGGAATTTGGCAAGTATTGGTTTGAATATTCATGAACGTCCATTATTTTTAGATTCTAAGAATGGTTTCATGATTCTTAGACGATGCATGCTATGATATATTGAAAATCTATGAAAGATTATAGATTTTGAAATAGATATCATGATACCACAAGCTAATGGTTTTACTATATTGATAGTGGATAGATTTGAATAGTTCCTAAATGATCATGTTTTATATTATTCATGGCTAATACTCTTTAATTTCATGATTTTAAGCTTATATTCATAGACCCACCATGTTTTGAAGCTATATGATAAAACTTCTTATGTTGATGAAAGTCTTATTGCAAGATATCCAAGTTGTAATTGTTTAAGGGCTACTAAACATTCTACGAGTCCATGAGAATATTGTGAAAGTGATTAAAGATGTGAAGCCCTTCTGTGGTGCTATGATATTATGGATTTGATAAGCTATTTCTATAATAGTACTATGAATTATGAAGTTTTGTGTGATATAATTATGATTGTGATTTAAATATTCCGTAGGATGTTAGCTTAGCACCGAAAGAACCTTCCTAGGTGAGCATTGTCCCTTAACTATGTGCCACCATAGAATATCATGTAATATATACTGAAAATGCAATGCCTTAATGTAAGGATATTATATAAACCTATTGAATAGACAATGTTGTAAGGTAAGAATACCACAAAAACCTATTAAAAAGGCAATGTTGTAAGGTAAGGATATTTGGCAACAACGACCGAAAATGTTATTCCATAAGGTAAGGGTATGGTTTACCATGACAAAGTATATCACTCCTATTTAAGTGTAGAGGAAATATCGGGATTTCATGTAGTAGATCACATGATCTTACATGTCAGTTATGATCTTCTCTCGTATATTGATGTTATGTTATTAGATCTTGATTATTTTTCATGCATGTTTTGACTAAGCCAATGGTCATACATGCCATATTCAACTTATTATCCTTGTATATCACTATGCATCTTGACAATCATACATAGTAGATTCCAAGTGCTAAAGCATGTATTTTTCCTACGTGACCTAACTATGTAGGGACCAAAGCTCCTATTCATGCACTTTCACTTGGAAAGTTGATTTGTTTGAAGGTGTACTTATGGTGAGTCATCCATTCGGAGGACAACAATAATTTTACATCATGCTTACATTAAGACTTATTTACTATTATTATCTACTTTTGAGGGTGAGTCAGGGAGATGTCCTGTCCCCCATTTCGCTCATGTTCAGAGGTGTTGTTAGATAATTTGATGAGCTTGACTATTACGACATATATCTATGGAGATTTCCTTTAGTCCCTATCCCTTATATGTATTTGTTTACTATTGATGGCAAGTGATGATATTCCTAAGTCCCTACTTCCCCATAGCTTAAGTCCTATTAACCATCCACTTAGCCTTTTGTTGATGATTGGATGATGGAAATTCCTTTCCTTCTTACCCTATAGCTTGAGTCCAAAGTCTGATTTCCTCTATTTTGAATTACTTGATGCTTGATCTATGTTTTGTCAACCAAAGATGTGCTTATGTATATTATGAGGCCTTTTTGGGGACTCGGGTTCCCATTCGCATTGTCACACCTAGGACCTTGGCTTGGGTTGTGACAATAGTGCAAAAAATCACCCAAAGTCATTTAAATGAGCTTAAGTAAAAGTCTAAGTCTTTCTTACTTAATGTTTGAATTTTAAGAAAAACTTGAACTGTCATGAAACAAATCCGTGACGCAAAATCATTTCACCATAGTTCATTTTTTTGTGTAATTCAATATTTCTCCTATTTTAAACCTAAAATGAGTTTAGGTCACTTTTATACCAAAATGAATCCTCTCAGAGACACGAAGAGGTCACAAATGCTTCTGGAACTGCAAAATTTTATGAAAAAAATACTTTTTGATATGGTTGGTCGAAAAATCAAAAGAGACCATTTTCCCACATAGTTTTGCCTTTTGATTAAGAATTTGGTCTCGAATTTGCCAAAATGAATATGAATGATAAATTATGCAATGCATCTTTCATAATTTCCTTCGAAGGGATTTTGAGAGGTGTTATAGAGCATGTAATCCTTCCTCACAACCAAGTCTCTACATAATTCATCACGATAATCTACATTAGCTCCCATCAACAAGGAAGTATCTATCCGATCTGAAGCATCCAATAATCACGATTAGGCATTCCAACTGGTCATAAAGCATAGAACTTCTCACGTATCGCTGCCTGTCATCGAAATCAAAACACAAATAATATAACTTGATCTCTTTCATAATCTGGTGTCGAGCCAGGCCATATCACATTACTATACATAAGCTCAATGAGAAAATGTTGTACATCCTAACTTCGATAAGGTTCTATTTGTGTTTTCCAATTTTAATCACATTTTTTATCTTATATCCCGTCATAGTGCTTCTAGGAGGTTTGAATGCTTAACCCATACTCCTGACCCCAAACCTAGTGCCCCATCAATAATGCCTAGGACTCTTGTACTCTCTCTTAAAACATGCCTCATTATCCCTTAGCTAAATCCTACGATCGATTGTCTCTTACTTTACCCCAACTACTCAAATGAAAACTTTGTTAAACTCACTTATAATTATAAGTAATACAATTTACAACAAATGCCATATAAATGTCCCTCTAAATTCTCAATAACTAACACGTTTGATCATTTTATTACCTAGTGAAACTATTCCTTAACAAGATTAACTACCAAGTGCGACTTACAATGAAGACTTAAATCTTCATTCATACCATGTAAGCCAATCACTTTTCTCGATCAACATAAATCCATACCTTAAAGATGGTATGCCTCAGTTCATCATCAATTACTTTTTCTATGACCTTACTATCTCTTGAATAATCGTACCTACTTAGAATCACACTTACCCACACTTACCCATAACAAGATAGGATGGCTACACTTGATCCACCACTAAAGCCTCACCCACCAGAAAGAAAAGGCATACCTATGTTCAAGAAATACACTCTCATAACAATCCAACTCAAAAGTCAAAGTAGGAAATGCATAGAGGTATGAAGACTCATGGACACAACATAATATATATAAATAATTATCTTAAGAAAATACCTATAGTCATCGCAGCTGAAGCCTCTACCTTGATCGTGAGAAACATAGGATTGAGTTCCAATGGCCTAAAAATCCTCTCCACTTCCTTTCTAATCCAAAGTATCGCTCACACATCTACCTGAAGCATGACAATCTTTTCCAACCTGAACCTTACCACGACCTCTATTCTGAGACATTGACCCCTTAGCTGCCATAATAGGATCCCGTTGAGGCCCTCTTAGAACCTGCAAGGGAACCATTATGCAAGATGTACTAGAGTCCCATAAGCAAAATAATACCATCCATGAGTAAACTACTGCAATGACCTCGATGAGTTGATGTGTCTACTAGAGCAACCTCCAAATGTTGATAATGATGCATGAACTAGCCCTCAGGGCTGATTAGAATCATGCTTTCTATAAGAACCTCCACCTCCTAATGTGGTCCATGAGTACTATCTTGAAGAACAGTTCCTCTTAGGGTCCTTACACTCCCTATGAACCACCGGTTTGGCCTCCTTGGTAGTGCTCACACTAGGAGAAAAAGGAACTAACAAGCACTAGTTTGAAGATATAAGATCTAATGGTGGAAAAAACTCTCCACAAGTCAGCAACTTCCGTCCATCTCTATAGGAATCAATGATATAGCATGAAAAATTAATTCGCAAAAACATGCTTTACAGTCAGCAATGTACATACCACCCTAGGCCAACCCCCAAATGCTCAATCAACTTGTCATGATCTAAGTCTAAGGCCTAGTCATAACATAATGAATGTGGAAGCCAAATGTGCCACATGCAAGACTCTTGACATAACATAAGCATACATAAGGTAGAAAAGCATATTCATAAGTACATAAGTGGAAATATAAGTCTTAAAATAAGTTGAACATAGTAGTCAAGATACTTACTCATTAAAGGGAGTTGCATCAACATAAGTTCAAAATAAGTCTTGAAATAAGTTAAACATAGGAGTCAAGATACTTACTTATTAAAGGGAGTTGCATGAACATAGGTTAAAACCATGCCTAACTAACTAGATCTTGGCGAAGACTAGACGATGCCACTAGTTCACCATCAATATAAGAAAATACAAGAGTCGCAACATAATCAACATAAGCAAAAAAGTAAGGGCTTGTTCCCGAAGCATAGGAACTCAACGTGTCTTCGAAAGTAGAATTCAAATCTAGAATAAAAGTGTGGTGTTGAGTTGTTAGCCATCCCTATATGATTAGATCATATAGACAAAGAGTATGCATTAATACGCTGGAATGAACTAAGTATTTAGGCATGTAATACAACAAAAAAAATCATCATATAGTAAACAATATGCATAATCATAGCCACGAGATGATGAATGATCTATGCATTGTAAAGTCATGAATAGAAGCATTAGAAAGTACTTCATAATTATCCTATAAATACATATGTGGGAATAGGACCATAACCGATAATAAGACCATGCGGGCTATTACATGAAATCTTGATATTATCGCCATATCAGATAAAGAGTAGCCTACTTGCCAAGGTAGACTATAGCCTATATAGTTGGTTTCATAACATGATGCTAGATTTGGATACACTACCTAAGCCTTTTTGGCCCATAAACCTACGGTAGCATGTAGTTATAAGACTTAAGACTTTACATAAAGATCCCTTAGGTTGAGCCCCACCTTAAGCCTCATTAGGTGCAAAGTCAAACCCCAAATAATACATATAGTGATCAATATCATAATTCATAATAGTCAAAATACCATAACTTGTATAATAGGTATCCTAATCAAGTAAATCAACTTAATTAGTAAGAATAGCCATCTACTTAACATACATGAAGTGTTGGTATGCTCCTCATCTTGTAAACTCGCATAAGATAGGGTCTTAGGTCATCTTTCATAATTATGATCCTAAACATATTTGTATGTTTATAATTTCATCATAAATCATAACTTGACATAGGAATTAGGAAAGAATATGAGTTCATGAAAAATTGAGTCAAAAATCATGGAATTGAGTGAAATTCATGTAAAATCATGCAATTGAAAATAATGGAATTATAAGTAATAGAACCCATATCAATTTCATAAGCCCTACTTAACATGTAATCGAAATTCCTTGAAAACTCACTTCAAAATCATGCAACTCTCATAATTCATAGGTGATGGAGAAATTTAGTTAAGTGATTAGCATAATTCAAGAAATTGAAGTAAAATCATGAAAACCCATAAAATTCATGTTTGAATCTGAAAGAAAAGTTGAGTTTGACTTAGGATCCATGGATAAAATTGGTCAATGGATGAAAAATCATATACCTTGATGAAGAAACCATAGAAATTTAGAAGAATTTGATCTTAAATCCTTGGGAGAATTAGAACCCTAGTGATTTAATGGTGGAATCTGTCACGCCCCAAAGTCCCGTTAGGGCGGACTGGCACCCGTTGCGGATAAGGCTCGAGAGAACCAACCTGTATCTATGCGCTTTCTATATATATTATGAGGGATTTCTATATTCGACATGTATTTAATAAAATAAATGGTGATCACAAGCCAAAAGGAAATGCATATGACCAAGCCGTTGGGACCACGGTGTCTAAAGTACGAGACATGACTTTACTTTGCTTTACTTAGTCTACAAGGCCTCTCAAATAAAAAAAAGATCTGATAAGGGTCGGGACAGGACCCGCTTCAACAAACTATTCAATAAAAACATGTAAGCTCTAGACATATACAAAGCCTCGAAGAAACCTGGAGCTTGGTGACAGCAGTTGAATATCCAGTACTCCTACTGGGGAGATCTACTAGCACTTATACCTGCAGCATGAAATGCAAGTCCCTCATAAGGGAAGTCAATACGAGATAATGTATTGAGTATGTAAGGCGGGAAGCACTGTATATGATATAACAACTCAAGTGAAATCATACACTGGTGTAGCATAAGAGACCACCGTTATTTATAATGTGGGATCATGTACTTTATGTTCCTTATATTTCTTTACCTTTATTGTAAAATCTATACTGTAAAATCTGTGCACAACTGAATAACAAATGACCAACTGATCAGTGGTGAACTGTATCGGGATCATCCCTAGCTAGGTTATTCCTTAACCCCTCGGGCTACCATCCGTTATGAGATTTTTCCCTGGCTAGGTGATTCTTCCACCCCTCGAGATATCGGGATCATCCCTGGCTGGGTTCTTCCTTAACCCCATTAGGCTACCACCTGTGATAGGATCATCTCTGGCTAGGTGATGCTTCCACCCCTTGGGCTACCACCTATCAGAAACTGTATACTTTATCTTTCAATTACCTTTGAGATGATTCTTTTGGTGGTCAAGATATTGAAACTGTAAGACTGTAGTTGTAGTATGTGACATGTAAATAAATATACAAGACAATGTGACAATGAAAAGAGTACGTTACACAATTAATGAAATGCGTATGAAATGATGCAACTCATGAACTTTGTTTGGCAAATAGAACTCATGTAACTTGTCATCTAGGGGTGTATGCTGATTTGAAAGTGACAATGTATGGAAGCCTATGAACATATGAAAGAGTGTAGACACAATTAATAGTTGTTTTGGAGTTGGTAAGTGCCTTTATGTACCAAGGAAGGATCTATGTTTCATGACAAATAATACGAAGTCAAGTAACCTTACATACCTCATTGTATGACCTTGTTACCACCTCGAGATAAACTTTCCTTCCTCCAAATAGTTATCTACACAATAGTAGGTGATAAAACTAGCATCAGTAGCCAATAGATACACCTTGGCAGCCCAATCACATAAGAAAACAATACACGGGCATCAAGCGGGTGTTTATAAACTCAAACATATTTATCAAACCTCTGCGCCTCTAACCGTATTTTCCAACACACATTCATATTTACACATCATGACCAGCCAATTTTAATGCCATAATAGTCCTACAACAGCCCACAAAGCACAACACATAACAATTCTACACAACCTAAAAATAGACAGCATAACGTTACCTCCCTTCACTACATTTTGATGTCGACAACTCCAAACTTACTCCAAATCTAACCAAACTGTTCTAGCTACATTTGCACATATAAAAAGACCTAAAACAGTCTTATAACAGCACTTGAGAAGTCATGAAGGATGTGAGTTAATAGCCTTACATTCAACAGCCCGCAAGTTCCAATCAACATGACGCTCAAGATAACACAATAAAACGCGCTTGTTAATGAAACTAAAATCAGGGAAGCAACCTTAGGGTGATGGTTATAACTCAATCATGTTAATAACACCGATTTATATTCATTATACATCCCACAAACAATAGAGAAGTCACTAAAACAAGAGGAAAATGTGCAACAACTTTCAAAACAGAATCTGCCCAGAATTTCCAGCACAAACATACTAGCATATACTTCTTGTTTTTCATAAGAAAATCATACAATAAACATGTGTAAACTTACTTACCACTATATTAAAGGTACAGGTATTGTATAAGAACCCTAGAAGTTCCCTTTTTGCTGCTTTGCAAGTCAATACATTTTGAGAGAAAAGTTGGAGAGGAAGCTGATTTTTTTGTGTGTTCAAGATGACAATGACTTGTGGGAGCTCCAAATGGGTCTTTGGCCGACTTACTAAGACTACTTAAGCCTTACATCACCAAGATGGTGATTCATCTCCTTGCCCCTTTCAATTGGGCCTTTTGGAGCTCAAATGGATGGGCTTTTGCTTCCCATTTTCTAGATTTCTTCTTCTTAACTAGTTGGGCCTAACTTGCTAAGAATATTGTAATGGTCTTGGGCTCCCTTTATATTATTCTTGGACTAATCATATAGTCCATTTATGATGCTACAATATGTGCTAAAGTTGCACCCTTACCACAGACTTTATTCGTAGTCGGACTTGGACAAATTCAACGTCTGGCGTCGTCTCCGTTTAGGTACCAAATTTAATCTAAGCAAGTAGGTGACTCACCTTCTAGCTTCTTGAGTCCTACAAGCACCTAAATTCTCTAACTTAATTTTAAGTCCATGATCACCTCAATACGACTTAGAACTTAGTTACACTTGACCCTCTTCGGTGTTAGACATACAAATCGCCTATCAATGCGAGATTTAAACCCTTTTAAAATTGGCGCTCATTTGACCAAACCATGTCATGTTTTATTTGCATTGTACTAGTATTGTAAGGTATGGGGTACACACTGGGTTTTATAAAAACCTTCTCCAGTAAGTACTTTAACTGCTCTTTTAATTCACGCAATTCTGCAGGGCCATTTTATATGGAGGCATAAAAATAGGTTAAGTGCCTGGAAGTAAGTCAATACCAAAATCTATTTCTCGTTAAGGAGGTAAGCCTGGGAGTTCTTCAGGGAACACATCAACAAATAATGTTACGAACACCAATTGCTCTTCATTGTACAGCTCACTAACCATAGAGAAGTCACTAAAACGAGAGGAAAATGTGCAGCCACTTTCAAAATAGAATCTGCCCAGAATTTCCAGCACAAACATACTAGCATATACTTCTTGTTTTTCATAAGAAAACCATACTAAACACATCTGTAAACATAACTACCACTATATTAAATGTATAGGTATTGTATAAGAACGCTAGAACTTCCCTTTTTGCTACTTTGCAAGTCAATACACGTTGAGAGAAAAGTTGGAAACAAAACTGATTTTTTTGTGTGTTCAAGATGACAATGACTTGTGAGAGCTGCTTTAGGCCCTTTTTAAATGGGTCTTTAGCCAAATTACTGAGGCTTCTTAAGCATTACATCATCAATCTAGTGATGCAGCTCCTTGCCCCTTTCACTTGGGCATTTTGGAGCTCCAAATGGATGGGCTTTTGCTTCACATTTTTAAGATTTCTTCTTCTTAACGTGTTAGGCCTAACTTGCTAAGAATATTGTAATGGTCTTGGGCTCCCTTTATATTATTCTCGGTCTGATCATATAGTCCATTTATGATGCTAAAATATGTGCTAAAGGTTCACCCTTAACACAGACTTTATTCGTAGTCGGACTTGGACAAATTCAACGTCGGGCGTCGTCTCCGTTTAGGTAGTAAATTTAAGCTAAGCAAGTAGGTGACTCGCCTACTAGATTCTTGAGTTCTACAAGCACCTCAATTCTCTCACTTAACTTTAAGTCCATTATTGCCTCAATATGACTTAGAATTTATTTACACTCGGCCCTCTTCGGCGGTAGATATACAAATCCTTTATTAACGTGAGATTCAAACACTTTTAAAAGTAGTACTTATTTGACCAAACCATGTCATGTTTCATTTGCATTTTACTAGTATTATGAGGTGTGTGGTGTTATAGAATCCTTGAGAGAGTAGTCTTTGGAAGATTTTAGAGATTATGTAGGTTGAAATGAGAACGACGATGGTTTAATTAGAGTTAAGTTAGTTAGGGAATTATTGGGGGTGAAAATAAAACAGTTTAGGGATTAAGGGGTGAGAAATGACCAAAAAAGCCCTCAATAAAATTTATCAGACACCATTCATGGACCCAATCTATGGGTCATAGATTGGAGTACGACTCGTGGACAATGGGTTTCATCATGGTCACGTTTTTGGCCTTTGAAAATAGTCTCTAATTCCCATCCAAGAAACCTTCTTTATGGTCCTTAATTTCTTTTAAGGGTAATGCATTCCCCTTGTAGATTCCTCCCAGACTTGGAAAAATTCCCTTTCTTAGGCCCAGTCTACTAACCATGTTCACGATTGCTAAAAAGGACCACGGTCCATAAATACCACTCATAGTTCCCATCAACACTTCACTAAATTCTCCACTTTTAGAACTCTAATTACCACCTCTCTTCACAAGCCATTCTTCCAATTACAACCCGTAATGTTGCCTTATACGTTGACAACTAATGTAAAGATTTTACCAAGTCCACTATCCAACCTAACAGACCTGTTTATGACCTATAAAATCAAACTAAAGTCGTAGATAGGCTTCTACTCTCTAATCCAGATTTAATTTTTCTACCACTTTCTTGGTTTCCCACTTTCTAATGCACAGGGTATTAGAATATCTCCTCCTTGAGAGTATTCATGCATCAATGAGAATAAAGCAGACTTGAGTAGAGCAAAAAGTTGATCAACTACACAGCATGAATGCAAAAATGCACTTAAAACATCAATTTCATAATGTCCTTAAACTCATTCATCAAATATCATTTAACAATAGTATCATGAATATGCATTCATGTATTATGACATGAAAGGAATGGAATGCAAGAATTTATGAGGAATAGTTCATATTTAGGTACTTAGGCTTGAATAGAAGGAAAGAGGTAAGGATGTTACTTTATCACGTCCGCTTTTCCTTCCCATGTATCACACTCAACTTGTTGGTTTCTCCATAACACTTTAACGGATGTCACTTCCTTGTTTTGGAATCTCCTCACTTCCTTGTCTAAAATCTCAATGAGTATCTCATTATAAGTCAAATTATCTTCAATACTCACATCCACCAATGGAGCAACAGAGTATGGATAGCCCATAAACTTCCTCAACATAGACATATAAAACATCGAATGAACCATAGAAAATTTCATTGGCAAGTATAGTTGATTGGTTATCTTCCTAATTCACTTTAGGATCTCATAAGGTCCCACATATCTAGGACTTAACTTACCCTTATTTCCAAAATACATTACACCCTTGATAGATGAGACCTTCAAATATACCCAATCACCTTTATGAAACTCAAGGTATCTTCTTCTAACATCAAAGTAGGACTTTTGGTGAAATTGGGAATACTTTAAATTTATACTTATAACCCTTACCTTATCCATACGATCAAGTACCAAGTCGAGTCCAATTAATGACATCTATTCAGCTTTATACTATCCAACCGGTAACTTGCATCACCTACCATATAAAGGTTCAAATGACTCTATCATAATTCTTGTGTAAAGTTATCGTTATAAACAAATTCAATAAGAAGTAGGTGATCATCCTAACCACCCTTGAAATCAAGCACACATTTCCTCAACATTTCTTTCAATGTTTGAATGGTTCTTTCAATTTTTCCATTGGTTTGAAGATGAAAAATGATACTTAGCTTTATCTTGGTACCAAGACTCCTTTAAACGATTTCCAAAACTGAGAAGTGAATTAAGTGCCATGGTACAAGGTAATAGACAGTAGACCCCATGCAATCTCACCAACTCTTAAATGTAAACTTTAGTATAATCCTTGGCATTATATAAAGTCTTTACTGACAAACATTGAGCTAATTTCGTCATTCTATCTATAACCACCCGTAATGAATCATATTTTTTCTTGATCTTGGGAAAACCTATGATGAAGTTCATATTCACCTCCTCCCATTGCCAAGTGGAACTCTCAATTTCTGGGCCATACCACCTAACCTTTGGTGCTCAACTTTCACTTATTTGCAATTTTCACATCTTGCTACACACCTTACTATATCCTTCTTCATGTTATACCACTAGCACACTTCTCTAAATACATACATATTTTGATACAACCCAAGTGAATAGAATATCGAGAGTTATGAGCTTTATCTAGCAGCTTCTCCCTTAGGCCGTCGATATTTGGAACACAAAATCTCCCTTGGTAATTAAGAACTCCCTCTCCCTCTTATGAGAAAAACTAGATCTTCTTATTAATATACAACTTCTTCAGTTCAACCAAGGTGGGATTTATGTATTGCTTTGCTTCAAGCTCTATTAGTAAAGATTATTTAGCCCCAATTGCACACATGTACACCTCCACTATTGAACCACTTAGCCTCATGCCTAAATAACCAAATGATATATCTCTTTGACTAACTCCCTCTTTCCATTCAGAACATGCGCAATGCCACCTATAGAAAATCTACTAACTACATTAGCCACACCATTTCTTTTGCTAGGGTAATGCATCACACTTGTGTCATAATCTTTGAGAAACTCCAAGCACCTCCTTTGCTTTAAATTCAAATATCTTTGGCTAAACACATATTGCAAACTCTTATGATGGATGAATATGTCAATGTGCACCCTATAGGGATAGTGATGCTAAATCTTAATTGCAAACTGAAATGCCCCACATGTGCTTCAAAATTCTCCATAATCATGATTTCCATATATCATAAAATCTATATGTGATTTCAAAAACCTAACTTCACATTCTCGATCAGGAGAAAAAATTGAGTGGGAATTGGTATAAACTAGATTTTAGAAGACCCATAGCAAAAACTTATTTTTGCTAATTTATGATTTCCAGTGACTTTCCACGCCCTAGCCACGACGCGCTAGGGACGCAGAGCAATGTATCTTGTACACTACATCTAGTCCGTGTTATGCCAGGGGTGCATACTTGTGCAATATTTTCCTTACTTCTTCTGTTTCGGCCAAGGGCAATAGGGTCATAGCCCCCAGCCCACTTAAATGTGAAATCACCCATACTTAGCCATCTATAACTAACAAAACCCTCTCTCAAACCTCTTTAAAACTTTATCAATTCTTTCATTCAAATCTAAGGACTTCAAGCTTAATTTTGGAACACAAGGATTCATTTCAAGCTCTAAAACTACTTCTAGTTTATTTCGAGGAATTCAAAGCTTAATGTATGTGGGTTCCATCAATTGGGTCCCTTTCACCCATGGATCTCAACGTTCCCTTTTCATGAAAATTGAATGTTTTCAAGTTGTATAACCCATGGGTATCTCTTATGATGGATTATGAATAAAAATAATATTGGGGCTTTTTGAAGTATTGATTATGCATGACTAACTATTTTAAGATTATTTCATGAATTGATTTTGTCTATTAAGACTATGCATATTTTGAGCTATGAAACTATGAACTATTATGAGCTTTTGTGATGGATCTCAAGGTACCCTACCTGGGGGTTTTACTATGTGTTGGTGGGTTAATTTGCATTGAGTTTACTTATCTCATTTTTCTCTTAAATTTCATGATTTTGAACAAGTATCATCAATCCACCATGTGTTTGATAAAATAACATGACAAAAATTCTCAAGTTATTGATGATCTATTACATGATTTACGATTCAAGTGACTTCATGATCATTAAGGGCTTACAAGTATACATTGAATTCATGAAAAGTATCTATAATTTTATAAGTATCAAGTTAATCTCTATTTGAAGATTTTTACCTCTTGTGAGTCATTCATGTTAAAGCAAGGGTTCATATATTATTATAATCTACTCTCGTGTTAAAGTTGGGCTCACTAGTAGAGGTAAAGCATGTTTATGAGCTACTCAACTCATGTTCTTACAAGCTATTCATGTTATGATTAAAATATGATTATTTTAAATGTTCGGTGGCATTTGACTTAGCACCGATTGAGGCTTAAGATGGGGGCTTGACTCAAGGGGTGCTTATATAAAGTATTTAGTTTCTAAACTATATGCCTCCATAGGATTATGAATATTACCTTGCTATACTGCTGGATCCATCTCGTTCATGTGATCATGTTTTGTTTGCCTTGGCAAGTAGATTACACTTCACCGGGGGTGTCATGCCCGGTTACATGAACCGAGGGGGTGCCAGGCCTCGGAGTCCAAGTTTTAGCTGCTTGGTATATGTCAGTTGAGGTCACTTTACACATTTTTATGATATATATATTGTGAAATATGAATGATTTACAAGCATGATTTACTATGAGCATTGATCATGCATGCCATATTGAGATTATATATTCATTTGTTATGATTATGCATTTTTAACTATATTGGATTATGTCTTGTTACATTGCATCTTCCACACATAATGCATTCAAATGTACTAACGCGTACACTATGCCTACACGATATTACCATATGGGGACCTGAGCCCCTTTAGATTATCCTCTACGTGGCTAGTTCGACACTTTAGAGATAAGCATTGGTGAGTCCTCAAGTCCAAGGACACTATCTAGATTACTCTTGCTATTTTGAGACTTCATTATGTTAAGCACTTGTTATTATGAGGGTTTGCCCAGAAAGTGTCTTAGCCCCCTCTCCATTTCATTATTAGAGGTGTTGTTGGATATTATGATGTACTTATGCTATGAGCTTGACTCTTATATGCTTTTGTGATTATCAAAGACTTTTGTTAGTCCTGCCTCCCTTTTATTATATCTCTTATTGTTGCTTATTTTGCTTCCGCGACTAAGGATATGTGATTGATATACTAGGTGGCTTATTTTGGTCCCTTCAGGTTCCCCATTCCGCATGTCGCACCTAGGACGTAGGCTTAGGTCATGGAAAAAACACCATGTCCACTAGCTTAAGATCATTATTTGGGTAATTTCATTCATGCACCTTCAATTGCCTTGAGGCATGTGCAATAACCTTTCCATGTTGTATCAAGACAAAATCCAAACTTACATGTGAAGAATCATAATAAATAACAAATCTATTCTAGCCTTCGAGTAATGTCAAATAAGGGATGATGTAAGGGAATCCTTCAATGTTTGGAAACTTTTTGCACATTTGTTGGCCATTGGAATTTCACCTTTTTTTAGGTAACTTAGTCATGGGAGAAGAGATGGAAGAGAATCCTTCCACAAATCTCTAATAAGAACCATCCAAATCCTAAAAGCTCTTACTATCAAAAGGAGTCAATGGTCTAGGCCAAGTTCTTTACTACCTCCATCTTTGTTGGGTCCATTCTAATACCATCACCCCAAATAATGTGGCTAAAGAAAGCCACCTCCCTCAACCAAAATTAACACATTTGCAAAACTTGGAAAAAATTTACCTATCTCTCAATGTTTACAACCCAATCCTCAAGTAATCCTTAAGCTTCTCCACATCATCCTGCAAACAGAGCAATATGTCATCTATGAAAACCTCTATGAAGCTATCCAAATGTGGCTTGAAAACCCTACTCATTAAGTCCATGAAAGCTACAGGAGAATTTGTTAGTCCAAATGGCGTTACCAATAATTTAAAATGGCCATACTAGGTTTTAAATGCCATCTTTGGAATGTCATACTCCTTTACCCTCAATTTGGTGATACCCGGCCTGAAGATCAATTTTGGAGAAGTATCTCACACCTTGAAGTTGGTCAAATGGATCATCAACCCTTAAAATTGGATACTTGTTTTTGATGATGACTTTGTTCAGTTGATGATAATCCAAATATATCTGAAGTAAACCATCTTTCTTTCTAACAAACAATATGGGAGACCCCATTGAGGAACATATGGTCATATGAAACCTTTATCAAGCAAGTCCCTCAATTGTTCATTCAATTTCTTTAACTCCGTCAGAGCTATTCAATATGGAGATATAGAAATGGGTTGAGTATTGGGTAGGAGACCAATATCAAAGTTAATTTTCCTTTGAGAAGGAATACCGTGAAAGTCATCAGGAAATTTACTAACAATAGATACCAAATCAAGAGTAGGAATTTCGGAATCCACATCCCTAACACAAACAATATGGTATAGACACCTTTAGAAATCATTTTTTGAGATTTCACATATGAAATGAATCCCTTGAACACCAAATTTGTACCATTCTACTCAAGAAGCTCATTAGGGATTTGGAATTTGATGCTTCAGGTTCTACAGTCGATAGAGACATATAACACATGCAACCAATCCATACCAAGAATAAAATCAAAATCAGTCATGTCATGTTCAACAAGATCACAAGAAAATACTATGCAAAACTGACATAAGATAATTTTTATAAACTTTTTTAGACCCAATTGACTCACCAACCAGAGCGTAGACAAAGTAAGGCTCTAACAATACTTTAGAAGACACATCAAACTTTATGTCAAAGTAAGGGGTAACAGAAGGTAAATTTATATCGGGGTCAATTAAAGCTTACACATCAAGATCAAAGACCCTTAACATATCCATAAGCACATAGGGAGACTACTCCACCTCTTGTCTAGCATGTAGAGCATGTAACTGATTGCCACAGGGACCACCTCCTCGATGAGGTTGGGCACCTTGTTCTACTTGCCCACTTTGAATCGCTTGACCTTGAGTACGCCCTTCTCTCACTTTGTTAGCAACACTAGGGCACTCGAAAACATTGTGCCCTATCTTTCCACAACCATAACAAGAAGCCATACCCCTTAAGAAATCACCACCACGGCTCGTCCCACACTTGGCACAGTTTAGAAAATTTGTAACACTAGCTTTAGCACCATATCCTTGAACATTAGGGGTAGTGTCAGAACCCAAGCCTAGGGCCTAAGCTTAACACGACGAATGGGATGGTTGTGGGCACCTCATCTAAGACATCCTAGCATATTAGGTATTTATAGACATAACTCATTATTTTGCAGAAATAAATTGGAAAAGGTCTATGGTACATCATTGACGTAAGAGTAGATATTTCAGAACACAAATAAATGTCCATAAATATATCATCTCGAACATGAATAAACGAGAATCGTTAAATGGTTAGTTTCCCTCAAGTAGAAAAGATTCCAAATTTGAACATTGGAAGTGAAAACCTTAAGTTTAAAAATCAAAATGTACATCATGACGAAAAATACATAGCATGAAGGAAAATAGGTAGAGTCGCAAATTAAGGGCTCACCACCACAACACTCTTCTTCAAACATTGAAAGAACTAGCCATGAGCTGAGAGAAGAGGAGTGTTGATCCCTACATAGTGATATCATATAGGTAAATATGTGTTAGTGCTTTTGGAATGTACTAAGTGTATGAGATGCAATGAAATGATGAAATTTTAATGCCATACTTTATAATATAAAGACTTTAATATATGAAGTGGTAAAGGAAATATTAATATAAGGTGGAGAATGCACAACGAAGAATGATCAATATGAATGAAAGTAATGCATAAATGAAACATATTTGATGGAATAAAGATAAGAATCATAGACACTATAGAAATAGACCATAACTGACATATAAGACCATGTGAGCTATTGTATGAAATCCAACATAACCCCCTGTGTTGGCACGGAGACTCCACTTGACGTGAGGAACTCCATCACATGGCATGTATAATCCTATATCATAACTGGCCTAAGTGGATCCACTAGCTTAGCCTATGAGGGCTCATGGTGGCATATAGTTAAAAGGGAAAAGGGTTGCTTTTTAGGGTTCCCTTAATGAACCTCACCTCATTGGATCATTAAGTGCTAAGTCATCCTATTGAATTTCTTAAAAGCTTATACTTAGTCAAATAATGATACTGAGAATTATATAGTAACTTCAAAAGTAGCTCAAAACGTAAGGAGCTGCCAAGTGAGATTTGTCCTTTCATCTTGGGGACCATCATAAATATCATTTAGGGCATTATTGGCATGCTTATATCTTTGAAAAAACATCAACTTAAAACATTTCTTTCATGCCCTACTTATCATCATATAACATGCAAAGATTGACTTCAAACATCGTAGGCGAAATATTAGTGGGGAAAACCTCGTAAATCATAAGAATCATGTATGATCATGGGTGTAATATGCTTAGTCACAACATGCATTAATAGCCACTCATATTCATTCAAAAACCCAAATCAATCGGGTCATCACTATCAACTTAAAACATATAATGATACTTAGTAAAACATTACATGGTAACATTAAATTAATATTATAATATAAAACATCATGTAATCATCATTAGCATTCATTGTAGGATTTAAGGAACTTAAAGAAAAGGTAAAAGCTTTTAATGTAGGACTTTGTGGATGAAGGAAGATCCACAAATCAACTTACATACCTTTGGTGTAGCCTATGAGGAAGGAACTTGTTGTTATGGAGAAGATCTTTGAAAACGCCAGCCTTTTTACCTTGTTCTTGGAAAGATTATTTTCCTTAGAAAATTTGACAAAGTGGAAGAATGAAAAAAAAAAGAATGGGACGTTAGGGCTTTAAGGCCTACTTAGGGGTCTAAAGGGCCATAAAAATGACATAGTTTAGATTTAGTATTGGTAGAAGGGACGAAGATGTCCTTTATTAAAATGTCCAGACATAAACCATGAGACCCCAACTATGTCTCGTGGATCAAACCATGAGTCATGGTTCTCGTCGTTCTTTTCTCCTTTTCCAATCTTTAGATATTGGTTACTACCGACCGATCCATAAAATTCCTATCTATAGGCAATACTTCAATCCAAGAGTCATGGATGGCCTCATGGATTCCTTCCGTACTTAGAAAAATTCCATCTTTACTAGACACTATCTATGAAGGTTAACGACATTTGGTATAAGGAAATACAGGCCATCGTATTAGTTGTGGATAACCTTCCTACAACTATAAATTTCCTTCATGTCTAGAACGCACACTTACAACTAGATCTATTGTTTGTGTTTCTTTTTTTGAGCCATATATGGTCTTCGTGGATCATTTTGTACTTAGAAAAACTTTAACATTTTTTAGTCTCTCATCCATGAGCTTGGACTACGGCTCGTGGTATCAACCATGGGCCATGAACTTGGTTTCATAATTTAAGCCCTGAGCATTTCTAGCCTAACTTTTTTGCAGTTGCTAGGTTCCTAACTTAAGGGTCCTTACAATATCTCCCAATTGGAAACATTCGTTCCTGAATATACTTAAACGTAGGCTCTGAAGAGTTCAACATCACCTAATAACTCGACATGCATGTGAAAACACAATCTAAACATCATTTCATGAAATTGCGAAAGCCCATACTTAAAAGATGTCCCAAAACTACCCATAAACATAAAAATAGGTATATGCATCATGAAAAATTGAAATGCGAGAAATTGGATGTTTTAGGCAAGAATAAGTTAATACCTTTGGCTTGAATAGAGTGGAAAGATATGGGTAACGCTTCATCATGTCCACCTCCACTTCCTATGTTGCACCTTCTACTTATTGATTCCTCCAAAGTACGTTAATGGAGGAAGCTTCTTTGTTCCTTAGCTTCTTCACTCGTTGATTCCTCCAAAGTACTTTAATGGAGGAAGCTTCTTTGTTCCTTAGCTTCTTCACTTGCTGGTCTATGATTTCAATTGATGCCTCTTTGTAAATCAAATTCTCTTCAATGTTCATATCTTCCAAGCAGACTATAAAGTTTACATTACCAATGAACTTTCTCAACATTGATACATGAAAGATCGGATGAATCAAATTTGTCTCCATTGGTGAGTCTAACTCATATGCCACTTTGCCAACTTTTCTCACCACCTTGTGAGGCCTTACATACATAGGGTTTAATTTTCCCTTTTTGCCAAATAGGATCACACTTTTCATAGAGGACACCTTCAAATAGACCTAAGTACTAATGTTGAACTCATGATCCCTCATCCTCATATTGAAGTAGGACATTTGCCTACTTTGGGTAGTTTTTAACTATTGTCTCATGAGTCTAAGCTTTTCCATTGCGTCGATGACTAAGTCTGCTCCTAGTAAGGCTATCTACACCGTGTACCATACAGTGCCTCAAATGGTGACATCATGATGCTTCTGTGAAAGCTGTTATTGTAGGAATACTTAATGAGGGGCAAGTGCTCATCCCAACACCCCTTGAACTCCAATACGTAAGCTTTCAACATATCTTCCAATGTTTGAGTTGTCTACTCGACTTGAACATTAGTTTGGGATGGAACGTGGTACTCAATTTCACTTTAATACCAAGATCCCTTTAGAAAGATTTCAAAAAATCATAGGTAAATTGGTGCCATAAGCCGATATGATGGACAATGGAACTCCATGAAACCTCACCAATTCCAGGATATATAATTGAGCATAATCTTCTGTACTAAATATCATTTAGACTGGCAAGATGTGAGCAAACTTTTTTCAATCCATTCCACCAATAGACCTCCCTCAAATTTCTATACATTTTTGTAGAACTCAGATGAACAGAATAAGAAGAGTTGTGAGCTTTTGACAATATCAACTTTGTGAACTCATTATCATTTGGCATAAACAATCTCTATTGATACTGAAGTACACCACTCCCTCTTGTGATAAAACATCAATATTTCCTACCTTCGCTAAGGCTTTCAGTTCGACTAAGGTGGAATCAAGGTCTTGCTTGGAATTCTCAACCTTAATCAAAGAAGATTTGGACCTATCACGACCCAGGGCAAGATCCTAGATGTGACACGGGAAATGGGAACCCAAAGGGATCCCAAATAAGCTTCTTAGAATATCAATCACACATTCTTGGTCACAAAAGTAAAATAAACAACAACAAGAGATATAATAAAAAGAGAAGCAAGACCATTGGAAATCTTAATATTCATAAAAGCATAAAAGAGTCAAGTTCATAGCATATATACATCATAACATCCAACAATACCTCTAACTTGGAATGGAGCGAAAACCAAGACACTTTCAAAGTTCACCCTCATAATAACAAGTGTTCAACAAAATAAAGTCTCAAAATTGCAAGAGTAATGTAGATAATGTCCTCGGACATGAGGACTCACCAAAGTTTATCTTTGAAGTATCAACTAGCCACATGATGGATAATCAAAAGGTGCTCTGGTCCCTACATAGTAATATTATGTAGACATAGAGTATGCATTAGTACGTGTTAATATACTAAGTATGTGGGATGCAATGCAACAAAACATAAGCCAATATAGTCAAAATGCATAATCACAAGCAATAAATATATAATCTCAATATGGCATGCATGATCAATACTCATAATAAAATATGCTCGTAAATCTTTCATCTTGTACAATGTATATAGCACACATATGTTGGAAGAGAACTTAGCTGACATAGACCAAGTAGCTACAACTTGGAATCCAAGGCATGACACCTCCTCAGTCAGGTGGACGAGCATGACACCCCCTGCTAGGTGTAGTCTACCTGCCAAGGCAAACAAAACATGATAACATGACTAGATGGATCCACTAGTATAACAAGGGTAATAATCATAATCCTATGGTGGAACATAGTTTAATGACTAAAGACTTTATGTAAGGACCCCTTGAGTCGAGCCCCCATCTTAACCCTCAATCGATGCTAAGTCAAATCCCATAGAATACTTCAAATAATTATAACTTGTAAGAAACATGGAAACATGACATGAGTAGCTTTTGAAACATGTTTGACCTCTAATAGTGAGCCTAACTTTAACATGAGAGTAGATTATAATCATATATGAACCCTTGCTTTAACATGAATGGCTCACAAGTGATAAAAATCTTGAAATAGGGTTAACTTGATACTTGTCAAATCATAGATGCTACTCATGAACCCAATACGTACTTGAAAGCCCTTAATCATCATATAGTCACTTAACTTGTAAATCTTGAAATATGTTATCAATAACTTGAGGATTCTTGACTTGACATTTCACTAAACACATAGTGGCTTCATGATACTTATTCAAAATCATGCAATTCAAGAGTGAAATAAGATGAGTAATTTTAATGCAAATCAACCTACCAACATGAAGTAAAACCTTATATAGGATACCTTGAAGTGCATTACAAAGTTTCATGATAATTCATAATTTCATAGCTCAAAACATACATAGTCTCAACAGACAAAATCAATTCATTGTATAAGCTTGAAATAGATAGTCATACATAATCAATCAATATTTCATAAAACCTCAACATAATTTATGCTTATAATTCATAATAAAAGATACCCATAGGTAATACAACTTGAAAACATGCAATTTACATGAAAAGGGAAGGTTGGGCTCCATGGGTGAAGGGGACCCATTGGATAAAACCCACATACCTTAGACCTTGAATCCTTTGAGGTGAGCTTGAAGTAGACTTAGAGCTTGAAATGAATCCTTGAGTTCTAAAGTTAAGCTTGAAATCCTTGAATTTGGAATGAGATAATTGATTAAGTCTTGGAGAGGTTTTTTAGATTGTTTTGAGTGATATAGAGTAGAAAAATAGCTAAGTATGGGTGATTTTACATTTTAGTGGGCATGAGGCTATGACCCCAATGCCTTTAGGCACACAGGAAAAACTAGGAAAAATGTTGTTCTGGACCGCGTGCAGTCCCGACGCGGATGAAATGCGAAGGAGAAATAACACTGCTCTGCGGCCCTGAAGCAACGCGGACAGGGTGCAGATGCTCTCTAGAAATCTGAAATTAGCAAAAATTATTTTTCACTACGAGTATTCTAAAATCTGGGTTATACCCATATCCCACTTAATTTTTATCCTTAATTGAGAATATAGAGTCGAATTTTTGATATCACGCATGAATTTTGAGATATATGAAAATTACGATTATGGACATTCCAAAGCACATTTTTGGGGCGTTTTGGTATCTCCCCCTTGGGAAAATTGGTCCCCGAAATTCAACGAAACATGCATAATCAGAGTAATCATGAAGATTTAAGCCCTACATGAATGAGACAAATGCATTTAAAAATCATTATCGAAAATCTCAACAGGAATGTCGAAAATCACCATAAACTTGTTACCATGAACATGAATGCATGAAAAATAACATAAGAGCTGAAACTTAAGACTTGAAATTATATAGAGGACCTAAATTATTGCCTTTAGCTTGAGTAGAATAGAAGAGATATGGGTATCGCATTCTCATGTCCACCTCAGCTTCCCATGTGGCACTTTTAACTTGTTGGTTCCTCCAAAGGATCGTGTAGAAACTACGTCTTTGTTTCTCAACCTCTTCACTTGCCTATAAAAAAATTTCCATCAGGACCTCCTCAAAGGTAAAATTATCTTCTACTACACCCCCAAAATCTAAGGGCACAATAGCACTTGGGTCACCCATAGACTTTCTCAAAATGGAAACATGGAAGATCGGATGAACCATATTCATCTCCATAGGCAAATCAAAGTCATATGCAACCTTACCCACTCCACTGAAAATTTTACAAGGACCCACAAACCTTTGGCTCAATTTTCCTTGCTTGCCAAACAAGATCATACCCTTCATGGGTGAGACTTTCAATCAATCATTAACCTTAAACTCAAGATCTCTTATCCTTACTTCAAAGTAGGACCTTTGTCTACTTTGGGTTGTTTTCAATCTCTTTCTTATCAAAATCACCTTCTTCATGGCCTCCATGACAAAATCTGGAACAAGAAAAGGTATCACCCACACTTCAAATTACCCAACCAGGGATCTACAATGTCTACTATATAAAGATTCAAAGGGAGTCATACCAATGCTTGAGTGGTAGCTATTATTGTAAGCAAACTCAATAAGTGGAAGATGTTCATCCCAACTACTCTTAAACTCCAAAACACAAGCTCTAAGCATATTCTCAATAGTTTAGATAGTCCTCTCGGCTTGACCATCCATTTGAGGATGAAAAGTTTTTCTAAGCTTACCTTAGTACCAAGATCTCTTTGGAAGGACCTCCAAAAGTGTGAAGTGAATTGAGCACCACGATCTAAAATAATATACAAGGGCACCCCATGCAATCTAATCAACTCATGTATATACAATTTAGCATAATCTTCGGCTCTATAAGTGGTTTTGACTGGTAGAAACAGAGCCGACTTTGTCATTCTATCCATAACAACCCAAGTAGATTCAAAGTTTTTCTTAGTCCTAGGCAACCCAACCACAAAATCCTTGTTGATCTTTTCCAACTTCCAAGTAGGAATTTTTAAGCCTTGGGCTAGGCCACCAGGCCTTTGGTGTTTGACTTTCACTTGTTGGCAATTGTGAAATCAGGATATGAACTTGGCAATCTCTTCGTACCACCCCACCAATACACCTCCCTCAAATATCTATACACCTTTGTAGAACCGGGGTGAAGACAATATGATGAATTGTGGGCCTCCTTCAAGATCAACTCTCTTAAGTCATCAACATTAGGCACACGCAATATACCTTAGTAGCTAAGGGCACCATCTCACCCATGAGAGAAAACCTCCACTTTACAATCTTTCACCAAGGCCTTCAACTCTAACAAAACAGGGTTAAGATCTTTTTTCAATTTTACCTCCTTAATCAAAGAAGATTTAGAAGCATCAATAACCACTACACCACCATTTTCAACTTATCCAACCTAACCCCCAATCTAGCCAACCAGTGAAAGTCTCTAGCCAGCCCTTTGCCATCATCTTTAATATGAGCTAGACTACCCATGGACACTCTACTTAGAGCATCGTCCACAACATCACTTTGCCAAGATGAAAATGCACACTCATATGATAATCTTTAAGGAGATCTAACCACCTTTTTTGTATCATGTTAAGATCTTTTTGCATGAACACATATTGGAGACTTGTGGTTGGTAACACATCAACATGTACTCTATACAAATAGTGACACCAAATCTTTAAAGCAAACACCACGAACGCCAATTCAAGATCATAGATGTGATAATTCTTCTCATGAAGCAATATTCTATCACCTTGCCATTTTACATCAAAAAAACACCTAAACCAATTCTTGAGGCATCACAACATACCACAAACCCTTCCAACCGTTCTGGTAGAGCCAAGATAGGAGCGGAGACAAGCTTATCTTTCAAAGTTTGGGAACTCTTTTCACATTCATCATTCCACGAAAATTTTGCCTTCTTTTTGGTCAACTGTTTTATACTAGAAGCAAAACAAGAAAAACTATTCACAAATCTCCGGTAGTAACCCACCAAACCCAAGAAACTTCTAATATCTGATAGAGTCAAAGGTCTAGGCCAATTTTAATCATCCCCATCTTCAGATCCATCTTAATGCCATTACTTGACACCACATGCCCTAGAGAAGCAACGTTACGACCCAAGTCGAGGGCCTAGAAGTGACAGGGTGAATGCAAAACTCGAAGGGACCCTAAATAAGCCTCTTAACATATCATTACACGTCCTTGGTCGCAGAAGCAATTAAATAATAATAAGAGAATAGAAATAAGGGTTGAGGGACTACGAGAGTCTTTAATAACTTAAAACATACTGACTCAAGAGAGTCAAAGCTCATACAATCATTACATAACTTGTCCAACAACACCTCTAAAGTTAGAATTGTGCAGGGACAATACAAATTTCCGAGCTCACTCTCATAGTCAAAAGTATAAAATAGATAAAGAGAGTTTTTTCACAATATAATATCAAAAGATATCATCCTCAGAGTTGAGTCAGCAAACTCTCTTTCAGGAGGTATTATTAGCCACGTGGAGGAAGATGATCAAGTGAAGCTCCAGTTCCTACGTGATAATATCATGCAGGCATAGAGTATGAATTAATATATTTGAATGCACTATGTATGTAGGATACAATGCAATAAGAGATTGTCAACATAAGTTAAATTTGTACATATCGGCAATGGATAAGTATAGTAACAATATGGTATGCATGTATGATTCTTGAAGTAAATATGCTTATACAGAACATATGATATAGGTAGTAAGAGACCATCATTATAGAGTCTAAGCCTCACCACCCCCTTGGGAAGGAGATCAAGGTATCCACCCCTCAATTTATTGATGATTGTTACACCCTACTATCTATGGAGATTGAGATATCCACCCCTCAGCGTTGATTATTATCACACCCTACCATCTATGGTGACTGATGTATAAACCCCTCAATTTGGTTGATGGTTGTCACACCCTACCATCCATGGCGATTGAGGTATAGCACCCCCTCAACAAGGTATGGTCAGCTTGCAACACTATAGATACTTCTCATGAAATTAACGCATATATACCTTCCTCTTGTCATCATAAAGTCATTCAACTCATAGTTCATGCAATGGATCATATGTGAACCCATACAACTTTCGTTCTTCCATTTCTTGTTCTTGGTTCTAACTGTTAGTTAAACTATTTCTTGATTTCATCCATATATTCATTCAAATCACAATCACAAAGGACTGAAAGGACTTCGAGTCTATTAGAATCCCCTAGAGTAGTAAAATAATATCCTTTAGTTCATTTTCAATATAACTAGCACTAGCAAATATCTAATATCAACATATCATGTCTTTCTTCCATAACATAAACCAAGCATTCATCTTAGATTCAATCCTATTCGAGAATCAAGCATCAAAACATCTAGATGGGTTCACTTATAGTTATTCAAGTACAGATACCTCTCGTCCCTAACCGACCCTTTCTAAATACAAAATAAAACCTCAAGAATCCAAAATCGAATATTTTATCAAACACTTGGTGGGTGTATTATTCTAGTGTAAAATCATGCAATTCAAGAGTGAAATCACATGAGAAAAATCAATATAAATCAACCCACCAATACTTGGTAAAACCCTCATGTGAAATACATTGATAACCCCCATTAAATAACGTAATAGGTCATAGTTTCATAGCTCAAAACACGCAAAGTCATAATAGTCAAATCATCTCATTGTATAGACTTAAAATGAGTAAACTTGTGTTTTCAATTAAACTTTCATGAAATCCCAATGTAGTATGTGTTCATAATCACTAATGAGTAATACCCATAAGCATCATATCTTGGAAACATGCAATTTTCATAAAGGGAAGATTAGGCACCAAGGGTGAAAAGAACCAATGGTTGAAAGCAAATACCTTAACTTGAGTTTCTTGAAATTGAGTTAAGAAAGAATTGAAGCTTGGAATGGAGTCTTGGAATCCAAAACTTGTTGAGTTTCCTAGAATTTGTGTTGGGGTTTTGGCAGAGGCTTTTGAGTGGATTTGATAGTTTTTTAAAGTTAGGAGTAATGATTTGATCCTTTCAGATAGGGTTTAGGTCTTTTGGGGAGGTTAGGTTAGTATTAATTAGAATAAATAGAATTTATGAAAACGCCTTTAATGAAAGAGAGAGAAAAATTGACAAAGTGTCACCTCACTTGAGGTTACATGGGTCATATGGCACTCCACAGGTCATTTTCAATGCTCGTGAGATGACACTTAGTCAAAACTTTGAAGTTAGGACACTTGGAACAAGTTAGCGCCCTCGTCGTTTCGACGAGAGCCCCCACAGGTCATGTGGTGCTACACGGTCCATGGAGCTACACTTGGAGAGAGAAAAAATATTGCCAGGCCCCCATATCGAGGACCACAACTCATAAGGCTTGACATGGACCATGAGGATGGCCGTTGCACTACACTTAGTCAAGAACTTCTTCCCATACCCACTAGGCCTTACGTGACACTCCCACGGCTGGCCACATGATAAGTGGCAAGCCACTTGGCCTGTGCCACTAGCCATGCACCATCCCTTAGGCCAAAAATGTCCTTTTACAACTCAAGATAGTCCACACGGCTCGTCCAAAGCCTCACTGCCATTTAGGTGTTCGTGTAATATCACAGGAGGATCTCACGATAATGGTCATAACTCCTTCATCCGAACTTGGATTGAGGTGAAACCAAGTGCATTGGAAAGCTAACTCAAAAGGAATTTCATTTGAAATTTAATGGGTCGTCCAGTTCCATGTATGTTAAAAGTTATGCTCATTCAAAGTTGACCCTTACATAAACCAACACCAAAAACGTAACTCATGGGTAAGTCTTGAACTCGTCTAAGTACTAGAAGTCCCCCTCGACCTTAATACACTCCCCACCTAAACAAATGAGGCTTGAAAATAGGATACATGAGAAAATGGAGCTACGGGGTGTCACAATATCTCCACTTTGGAAATTCATCCCCAAATGTCAAAGAAACGTGCACAAGTAATCATGAAGATTTTAGCCCAACATGGATGCAACATTAGCACAACATGGATGAAACAAATGCACTTAAACATTATTTTCAGAAAGTCACAACACGAATATCAAAAATAACCATAATCTTTCCAACATAAACATGAATGCTTGCAAATGATATAAGGGATGAAACTTAAGAATTGAAATCACATAGGACACATAGATTAGTATTCTAGGCTTCAATAGAACGGAAGGGATAGGGATATCGCTTTTGCATATCCGCCTTGGCTTCGCATGTAGCACTTTCAACTTGTTGATTCCTTGAAAGGACCTTAACAGAAGTCACATCCTTGCTCTTTTACCTCTTCACTTGTCTATATAAATCTTCTACTAGAACCTCTTCATAAATAAAATTATCTTCTATCACACCCACAACATCCCAAGCAACAATGACACTTAGGTCCACCCGCACATTTCCTCAACATAGATACATGGCAGACCGGATGAACCATACTCATATCAATGGGCAACTCCAATTCATAGGCCACCTTCCCAATTCTCCTCTACTCCCTATAAGGACCCTCACCCCTTGAGCTCAGTTGTAAACCTTATACACACATAGCCCATCTTGCTACCTAAAGCCACTATCTCTCTCTTATGAGAAAACCTCCACCTTACCATCTCTCACCAAGGTATTCAACTCTAACAAGGTGGGCTCTAGATCTTGTTTTTCTTTTAGCTCCTCAACCAATGAAGATTTAGAACCATCATCTACCACTACACAATAATTTTCAACCTCTTCCAACCTAACCCCTAATCTAGCCAACCGATGGACCTCGCTAGCCACCTCCTTGCCACCATCATCAGCATGAGTTAGGCTACCTATAGATATCCTACTCAAAGCATTGGCCACAACATTAGCCTTACCGGAATGATAATGCACACTCATATCATAATCCTTAAGGAGCTGTAACCACCTTATTTGTCTCAAGTTAAGATCCTTTTGAGTGAACACATATTGGAGACTTATGATCGGTGCACATATTAACATGCACTTTGTACAAATAATGACGCCAAATTTTTCAAAGTAGTTACCATGACAACTAATTCAAGATCATGGGTAGGATAATTATTTTCATGCACCTTAAGTTTTCGAGAAGCATAGGCTATCACCTTACCATTTTGCATTAGAACACAACCCAAACTAGTTCTTGAGACATCAAAATACACAACAAACCCTTCTAACCCTTTTCGGTAGTGACAAGATAGGAGCGGACATAAACTTATCCTTCAAAGTTTGGAAACTCCTTCCTTACTCAACGGTCAATACAAATTTAGCTTTCTTTTGGTTCAACTTAGTCTAACGAGAAGCAATAGAAGAGGACCCATTAACAAATCTCCGATAATAACCCGCTAAGCCCAAGAAGCTTCTAATATCCAATGGGGTCAAAGGTCTAAACTAATTTCTAATCACCTTCGTCTCCTTAGAATCCACTATAATGCCATCACTGGACACCACATGACCTAGAAAGGTAACCTCTTGCAACTAAAACTCACATTTTTCTTTCTTAGCGTACAATTTCACCTCCCTTAATTACGGGCTCATTAGGGAATTATAATCTAACTCTAAGGGTCCTACAACAAGGAAGACATATTATGCGTGCAAATAATCCACCTCAAATACGATGTCAAAATTCACCATATCCAATTCAACAATGTCATAAGACAAGATCTATGTAATGTGACACCAAAACAATTCCTTTGGACCTTCCTAGAAACAATACACTCACCAACGGGGTAGACACCAAACGTTCACACAACAACTGGGGACACATATGAAACCCACTAGCACCAGAAATGATAATAAAAGAGACAGTGGCACTCAGATCCATCAATGCATACTCATCAAAGTAAAAGGAAATTTCACCATACCGGGAGCAACATCGGGTGCCTCATCCCCTCGCTGCCCTTGAAGAGCATAAAATTTATTGTGCCATACGGTACCACCTTGATGACCTTGAGGACGACCCTCCTTGCCCTTGCTTCAAACATAAGGGCAATCAACAAGCTTATGACTAACACTTTCACACCCATAACACACATTTGAATCCTTTGAGCATTTGCTATGATGATGTTTCTCACAATTTGGGCATTTCAGAAAACTCACCCCCACCATTGCTACATTGGAACCTCATATTAACATTTCCATCAATAGCAAGCCATTGTTTGGAGCACTAGAGGACCCTTGGCCTCGAAATGCATGAACTTATTGGTAACGCTCACCCTTAGCACTTTGGAGATCCCCTCATACTGCGTCCTCTTAGGCTCTACACTCTTCCTTTTGCCATCATATGGACAATCAACCATCTTGTAGTCCATCTTACCACACCCATAGCATGCACCTGTTGTTCCTCAAATGTGTGCCATCATGTTTCCCCCCACACCTTGGGCATCTAGGATGAGTCACTCCACCATTTCCCCCGAGCTTGGCATATGGATGCCTACCTTCAATTCGAGCTCTCTTGGCCTCTCCCTCTCCACTCTTACCTTTTGAAGTCTTGAGGGTACCCACCGATCGGTTGAATTGGGCGGTCATGACCTTGGACAATGCCAATAGAGCATTGCAAACCTCCACATTCGATATATCACCGTCCTAAGTAGCCTGAGACAATTTTCTGAAATGAAATGGTTAGGAATTAGTAATAAGCCCTAAAGGACCTAGCTCTACCGCATGAAATAGTTCATGAATAAGTAAAATATTTCCTGAAATGCTTCATAGTCTATTACTCATAGTCGTAGCGCGTTTTACTACCATGAATAAGACTCTAATTGACACAGTGTATTAGATGTCGAGGTCCATTAACAATGTAATGCTCTGATACCATGTTTGTCATGACCCAAGGCTAGGGTCTAGATGTGACACCGCGAATGGGGAACTTGAAGGGACCCCAAACAATCCTCTTAACATATCACTACACATCCTTGGTCACAGAAGCAATTAAACAACAATAAGAGAATAGAAATAAGGGCCAACGGACTAAGGGAGTCATTTATAGATTAAAACATAAAAGATTCAAGAGAGTCAAAGCTCATAGCATTATTACATAACTTGTCCAATAACATCTCTAAACTTTGAATTGAATGGAATCCAAGATAACTTTCCAAGCTCACCCACATAGTCAAAAGCATACAATAAGATATAGAGAGTCTTTTCATAACATAAGGTAAAAAGATATCATCCTCGAAGTTGAGGACTCGTCGAACTTTCATTGAGAAAGTAGTACTAGCCACATGGAGAAAGATGATCAAGTGGAGCTCTGGTTCGTACATGATAACATAATGTAGGCATAGAGTATGTATTAGTACGTTCGAATGTACTGAGTATGTAGGATGCAATGCAACCAGAGATTGGAAACATAAGCAAAATGTGTAAATATAGGTAATGGATGAGTATAGTAACAATATGGCATGTATGAATGATGCTTAAAGTATACATGCTTATATAGAACATATTACATGGGTAGTAAGAGACCATCATTATAGAGTCCAAGGACAACAAATAACTATGGCTCTTGGCCCAGACAACGTCCCAACCACCCCCTTGGAAAGGCAATCAAGGTATCCACCCCTCAATTGTTTGATAATTGTCACACCATACCATTCATGATGATTAAGGTATTAACCCCTCAATCGGTTGATGGTTGCCACACCCTACCATCCATAGTGATTGAGGTTTCAACCCCTCAATTTGGTTGATGGTTGTCACACCCTACCATCCATGGTGATTGAGGTATCAACCCCTCAATTTGGTTGATAATTGTCATACCTTACCATCCATGGTGATTGAGGTATCAACCCTTCAATTTGGTTGATGGTTGTCACACCCTACCATCCATGGTGATTGAGGTATAGCATCTCCTTAACAAGTGTGGTCAACTTGCTACACTATAGATATTTTCCATGAAATCAACACATATACACCTTCCTTTGATCATTATAAAGTCATTCAAGTGATAGGTCATGCAATGGATCACAAATAGCTCAAGAATCCAAAACCAAACATTTTATCAAACGAGTGTACTATGCTAGTGTAGAATCATGCAATTTAAGAGTAAAATTACATGAGAAAAATCAATGTAAATCAACAAACCAATACTCGGTAAAACCCTCGTGTGAAATACACTAAAAACCGCCCAACAAATATCATAATAGTCCATAGTTCTATAGCTCAAAACATGCAGAGTCATAATAGGCAAATCATCTCATGGTACAGACTTAAAATGAGTAAACATGTGTTTTCAGTCAAACTTTCATGAAACCCCAATGTAGTATATCTTTATAATCACTAATGAGTATATCTTCATAATCACTAATACCCATAGGTAACATAACTTGGAAACATGTAATTTTCATAAAAAGGAAGGTTACGAACCATGGGTGAAAGGAATCAATGGTTGAAACCCCCATACCTTAGACTTTAGTTTCTTGAAATTAAGTTGAGAAAGAACTGAAGCTTGGAATAGGATCTTGGAATCCAAAACTTATTCTTGAGTCTCCTAGAATTTTTATTGGCATTTTGGAAGAGGCTTTTGAGAGAATTTGAGAGTGCATTCATGTTAGGAGTGATGACTTGATCCTTTGAAATAGGGTTATGTCTTTTAGGGAGGTTAAGATAGTATAGAAGTCCAAAAAGATCGTTAGAATAAATTGAATTTATGAAAATACCATTAATGAAATGGAGAGAAAAATTGAGAAAGTTTCACCTCACTTGAGATTACATGGGTCGTATGGCACTCCACGGGTCGTGTAGATTTCCATGAGATGATAGTTAGTCAAAAATATGGAAGTTGGGACACTTGGAACAAGTTAGCATCATTATTGTTTTAACGATAGCCTCTACAGGTCGTGTGGTGCTACACAGTGTGTGTAGTTGCCCATGGAGATACATTTGAAGAGAGAAAAAATGTTGGTAGGCCCCCATGACAAGTTCCATGGCTCGTGAGGCTTGCCATGGCCGGTGAGGATAGCCGTGGCTCTACATTTAGTCAAGAACTTTCTCCCACGCCCACTAGGCCTTACTTGTACACTCCCATGGCTAGCCACACAGTCAGTGGCAAGACACATGAGGCATGCCACTGGCCTGCCCCATCCCTTAGGCTAAAAATAACCTTTTCCAGCTCAAGACAGTCCACATGACTCGTCCAAATCCTCGTTGCTCATTTAGGTGTTCGGGTGACATTACTACACGGAAGGGTCTCATGAAAATGGTCATAACTCTGTCATCCAAACTCGGAGTGAGGTAAAACCAACTGCATTGGAAAGATAACTCAAAGGTCTTTCATTTGAAATGTCGTATGTCATCCAGTTCCATTTGTACTAAAAGTTATGCTCATTCATTGTTGACCCTTACATAAAGCAATACCCAAAACACAAATCATGGGGAAGTCTTGAACTTTTCTAAGTACTAGAAGTCTCCCTCGATCCTAACACACTCTCCACCGAAACAAATGCAGCTTGAAACATGGATACATGAGAGCATGGAGTTATGGGGTGTCACAAGAAACCTCTTTCAACCAAAATTCACATTTTCTTATTAAGCATACAACCTCTCCTCTCTCTAGACTTGCAACACCACCCTCAAGTGATTCACATGTTCTTCCTCACTTCGAGAATAAATCAATAAATCATCAATAAAGACCAGCAAAAACATTTCAAGGTTGGTTTTAAAGACCCTATTCATGAGATCTGTAATTATTGGTTGTATTAGTCAACCCAAAGGGCATAACCACAAACTGAAAGTGCCCATACCTAGTATGAAAAGTCATCTTGGTAATATCACACTCCCTCACCTTTATTTGGTGGTATCCGAACCGATGATTAATCTTATAAAAGTGATTATCCCCTTGTAGTGGATCAAAAAGTTCGTCAATCCTTGGTAGAGGGTACATGTTCTTTATGGTAACTATCACGACCCAAGCCTAGGGCCTAGACGTCACACGACAAATGGGGAACCCGTAGGGACCCCAAACAAGCCTCTTAATATATCATTACACATCATTGGTCATGAAAGCAATTAAACAATATGCAAAGAGTAGAAATAAGGGAAAAGGGGCTAAAAGGATACTTTTATAACATGAGCATCAAATTAAGAGAGTTAAGGCTTAATACATAACATGTTCAACAACATCTATACTACATAGATAAGAGTGGGGGCCAAGACAAGAAACAAGGCTCACCCTCAAAGTTAATACATACATAAAAGAAAGATAGTCTTAGTACATAGCATGAGATTTATAGACATCATTCCCAGAATGGAGGACTCACCCATTAACTTGAGAGTAATCGTACTAGCCACGGGGAGAAAGATGCTCACGTGGGGCTCAGGTTCCTACATGGTGACATCATGTAGGCATGGAGTATGTGTTAGTACATTTTAATGTACTGAGTATGTTGGATGTAATGTAACAAGAGATAAGCAACATAACTGAAATGCATAAGCATAGGCATGAGTAGCATATAACAATATAGCATGAATGGAAGATGCTAGAAGTAAATCATGCTTACATAGAGCATTATACATGTGTAAGGGGTGACTATTATTAGTGAATATCCAAGGCCTACAACCTCCTTGGAGAGGCAAATGAGGTACAAACCCCTCAACATGGTTGATAAAGTACACACCACTCAACATGGTATATGAGGTACAAACCCCTCAACTTGGTTACAAAGGTACAAATCCCTTGACGTGGTTGTCAAGATACAAACCCCCTGATCTAATTTCACTACCCACCACCTCCCGAGCGACGAGATCGAGGTACAAACCCCTCAACATAATTACCCAATCCTACAACCCCCCGAGTGAGGCTTGGTCAATTCCCAAAATTATAGATATAATATCATATACATACACTCCTTTCATCATCATATAGTCATTCAACTCATAACACAAGCATTGGACCTCCAATTCCTCAAGAAGTTATAACCAGACATTTTATCAAACACTTGGCGGGTGTATAGTGCTAGTGTAAAACCATGCAATTCAAGGGTAGAATAATGTAAACAAGTCAGTGGAAAACCATCAATAGATACTTGGTAACACCCTTAAACAATATACATTATAAAGCTTCATTAAATCTCACAATAGATCTTAGATTCATAGCTCAAAACTTGCTAAAACAATCATAATTTCATAAAACCCCAACATAGTATGCAGTGAAATTCATATTAAGTAAGACATATAAGTAAACCAACTTTAAATCATGCTATTTAGGTAAAAAGGAAGCTTGGGCACCATGGTGAAAGGACCCAGTGGTTGAAATCCACATACCTTAGCTTTGCAGAATTCTTGAAGAAGATTGGAAATGGAGATTTGAAGCTTGAGTGGAATCCTTAAGATCTGGATGAGTGTTGGGATTTGAAATTTGGGGCGAAATATTTCTCGAAGTGTTTGAGAGAGTAGTTGGGAATATCTTGAATGATATGAAGGTGAAATATGGCTAAGTATAGGTATTTTCACGCATGGGAATGCTTAGGCCCAACATCCAAAAGACTTGGACAGAGATAAAAATCATTGGCAACAAAATATATAGGTTTGCGATGCAGAACTATTGCGGAGGAAAAATTTACATAGGTCTGCAATGGTTGCATGTCGCGGCACCGTCGCAGATCAATTTTGGAAAAATGAAATTGCAATTTTTTTGCTCTAAAATCGGGGTTAGACCCATTCCCCCACACAATTCTGCCCCCTGATCAAGAATATGAAGATAGATTTTGATATCACGAATGAATTTTGAGATATATGGCAATCATGATTCTGGGCACTTCCAAGGCAAATTTTCGAGCACTTTTTGGGGTCATTTTAGTAACTCTATTAAGTTGACGGTAATCAAAGCACGTTCTAAGAGACCATCCTTTTTCTTCACAAATAACACCAGTGCACCCCAAGGTGACTTATGAGTCCTTATAAAACCCTTCTCCAATAATCCCTGAACTGATCCTTTAACTCCGTCAATCCCGTCGAGGCTATATGGTAAGGGGGACTGGAAATGAGTTGAGTATTGGAAAGGAGGTCTATACCAAAGTCTATTTCCCCTACAGGATGAACAACGGGAAGCTCATCGGAAAAGATATTAAGAAACTCATTAACTACCAAAACAGACTCAATAGGAAGGACTTTGGACCGAACATCCTTAACCTTCAGAAGATGATAAAGCCAACCCTTAGAAGTCAACTTTTGGGCTTTAAGATATGAAATTAATCTACCATTGACCATGTCACGACACAAGCCTAGGGTCTAGGTGTGACCGGCAAATATGGAACCCGAAGGGACCTAAAACAATCCTCATAGTTTATCATTACACATTCTTAGTCGCAAAAGCAATTAAAATGATATTGAGAAATAAGCACAAGTAAGGGAATTGGGACTAAGGGTACATTCATATCATAACATCAAGAAACAAGAAAGTCAAGACTCATAACTTAGATACATATAATGTCTAACAACACCTCTACTACATCGATAAGAGCGGGGGCCAAGACAAGCAACCGAGCTCACCCTCATAGCCAATACATAACCAAAAAAGTAGTCTTAATACATAGAAAGAGTTCATAAGCAATGTACCCAAAGTGGAGGACTCACCAACAAGCTTGTAAAATAATCAAACTAGCCACGTGGAGGAGGAGGATGATCAAATGGTGCACCGATTCCTACATGGTGACATCATGTAGGCATAGAGTATACGTTAGTATGTTTGAATGTATTAAGCATGTAGGTTGCGATGCAACAAATGATAGGTATCATAGATGAAATGCATAACCATAGGTAATAGATAGCATACTAACAATATGTGCCTAGATAGAATACTAACAATATGACATGTATGAATGATACTTGAAGTAAAATCATGCTTATATAGAACATTATACTAGTGTATAGAGTGACTATTATAGTACAAGCCAAGGCCTACCACCCCCTTGGGTAGGCGCATGAGGTACAAACCCCTTCATGAGGTTGATGGAGTACAAAACACCCTATAAGGTTGATGGATTACAAACCCCCAAACGGGTTGATGGAGTACAAACACCCCAATGGGTTGATGTGTACAAACCCCAACAAGGTTACCTGAGCCTACCACCCAACGAATTAGGCGATCAAGGTACTAGCCCCTCAACAAGGTTCCTAGGGCCTACAACCCCCCCCCCCAAGTTAGGCTTGGTTATCCCCAACACTATAGAGATAATATCATATATATACACTGCTTTCATCATCATATACATACATTCCCATTCATCATCATTCTGTCATCATCTTATCATCATCTCATCATATTTTCATCATCATTTTATCATCATATAGTTATTTAACTCACGAGATGTGCATAACCTCTTCAATTCCTAAAGAAACCATAATCGGACATTTTCAAGCAATATGTGTCAAAACCCTTCATCAAGTCTTATAATAGATCTTAGATTCATAGCTCATAATATAGTAAAATAGTCATAATTTAATAAGATCAATATAATGTGCAGTGATTTTCATAATAAATAAGACCCATGAGTAAATCATCTTTAAATCGTGCAATTTGGGATAAAAGGAGGCTTGGGCATCATGGATGGAAGGAATCCATGAAAGAAACCTACATACCTTAGCCTCAGAGATGAACTTGATGAAGATTGAAGATGGAGACTTGAAGCATGAGGGAAATCCTTATGAATTCAGAAATAGTTTTGAGACTTGAATTTAGCAGTAAAATATTTGGCTAAGTATTTGAATGAGTATTGAGAAACATTTAGCATGTGTAGGTATTTTTACGTTTCGGAACACTTAGGCCCAAAACTTCAAAGACTTGGACTTCAAGAAAATAACTGGACAGAAAAATATACATGTCTTCATCACAAAAAGGACATGAGAATAGAGTTTCTTCATTTGCGAACCCTTGATGCATCGCACCAGGGGCGCAAAAAGTTCTCTATAAATCACATTTTAGGAATTTCAAGTTTTTATACAGTTTCTCTAAAATTGGAGTTAGACCATTTTCCCCCCTAAATTTGACCCTCCTGAACAAGAATGTGAAGTCAAATTTTTGATATCACATACTGATTTTGAGATATATGAAAATTACGATTTCGGGCAATTCCAAGGCACATTTTCCGGCACTTTTTGGGGTCGTTACAATATCTCCCCCTTGGGAACATTCGTCCCCAAATGTCAAAGAGACGTATATGAGATACATACACATGCCACTTTCAGCCCACATAGAGATATAAAAATACACTTAAACATCATTTCAAAAATCTCATCATAAGTGTAAAATCATCATGAACTTGTCAAATTAAACATGAACATACACAATGACATAGGGGATGAACTTAAGATTTGAGAGCATATAAAGGACTTAGATCAACACATTGGGCTTGAGTGGAGTTTAAAAGGTAAAGATATCACTTTTTCATATCCATTTCATCCTCCCAAGTAGCACTCTCAACTTGTTGATTCCTCCAAAGGATGTTAATGAAAGCCACTTCTTTGTTTCTCAACCTCTTCACTTGCCTATCCAATATATGAATTGGAACCTCTTCATACGTCAAATTATCTTCAACCACACCCAAAACATCAAGAGGCACAATAGCATTAAGATCACTCACACATTTCCTCAATATAGACACATGAAATACCGGGTGAACCTAATCCATTTGTCTAGGTAATTCCAACTCATAGCTACCTTGCCAACCCTTCTCATCACCCTATAAGGACCCACATATCTTGGGCTCCACTTGCCCTTCTTACCAAAATAGACCACCCTCTTCATGTGTGACACCTTCAAAATAAACCAAATCACCAACTCGGAATTCAAGATCCCATTTTCTCACATCGGCATAGGACTTTTTGTGACTTTGGGCCATCTTCAACATTTCTCTAATCATCCTAACCTTCTCAAGAGCCTCCATAACCAGATCTGGTCCTAACAAAGCGACCTCACAAACCTAAAAACCACCCAACCGGAGATCTACAATGTCTACAAAGAGCCTCAAATGGAGCCTTACAGATGCTAGAATGATAGCTATTGTTGTAGGCAAACTCAATCAACAAGAGATGATTGTCCCAACTACCGTTAAGCTCCAACACGCATTCTCTAAGCATATCCTCAAGGGTTTGGATGGTCTTTATGGCTCGACCATCCATTTGAGGATAGAAGGCCATAGAAAGCTTAACTCTTGTGCCAAGATCACTTTGGAATGATCTCCAAAAATGTGAAGTAAATTGAGCTCCACGATTCGATATGATAAAGGAACCCCATGCAATCTCATTAATTCATGGATGTATAACCTTGCATAATATTCAGCCCTATATGTGGTCTTAACTGGTAGAAATTGAGTTGATTTCATCATCTTATCAACCACAACCCAAATGAAATCAAAATTGTTTTCTAGTCTTGGGAAACCCAACCACAAAATCCATATTAATCACTTCCCACTTTCAAGTTGGAATCTTTATGTCTTGGGTTAGGCCACCTGGCCTTCGATGTTCGGCTTTGACTTATTGACAAATATGACAAAAAGAAACGAATTTTGCAATGTCCCTTTTCATGTCTCCCCACCAATACACATCCCATAAATTTTTATACATTTTATTGGAACCGGGGTGGATAGAATATGAAGAGTTATGGGCCTCATCAAGGATCTTTTCTATCAAACCATCAACACACGGTACACACAACCTACCTTGGTACCTAAGGGCACCATCTACCCCTTGGGAGAAAAATTTCCACCTTTCCCTCTTTCACCAAGGCCTTCAACTCTAACGAGGAGGGATTAAGATCTTGTTTTGCTATCATCTCATCAACAAAGGAAGACCTACAACCATACATAACAACAACATCACCACTACAAGCCTCCTCCAATCTAACCCCCAACCTAGTGAACCGATGTACTTCCCTAGCCATCTTGTTCTCACCACCGTCAATATGAGCTACGTTACCCATGGACACCCTACTCAAGGCATCCACCATAACATTAGCCTTACCCGGATGATAATGCACACTCATATCATAGTCTTTAAGAAGTTCTTGCCACCTTCTTTGCCTCAAGTTGAGATCTTTTTGAGTGAAAATATATTGGAGGTTCTTATGGTCGGTGAACATATCCACGTACACCCCATAGAAATAATGTCACCAAATTTTCAAGGCAAATGCTACGACATCCAATTCAAGTTCATGAGTAAGGCAGTTCTTTTCACGCACTTTGAGTTTCCTAGAAGTATAGGCTATCAGCTTACCATTTTGCATTAGCATACAACCCAAACCAACTCTGGAAGCATCACAATACACCACAAACCCCTCAAGCCCATCTAGTAGTGACAATATAGGAGTGGACACAAGCATATCTTTCAAGGTTTGGAAGCTTTTCTCACATTCATTGGTCCATACAAACTTAGCCTTCTTTTGAGTCAATTTTGTCATAGGGGAAGCAAAAGATGAGAAGCCATTCACAAACCTCCAATAATACTCCACTAAGCCCAAGAAACTCCTAATGTCTGATGGGGTCAACAATCTAAGCTATTTTTTTTTAATCTCATAGCTCTTCTTAGGATCCACCTTTATACCATCCCCCGACACAACAAGCCCTAGGAAAGAAACCTCGTTCAACCAGAACTAACAAGTTTTATATTTAGCATACAGCTTCTCCTCCATTAATCTTTGCAATAAAACCCTCAAATGAGCAGTATTCTCCTTCTCACCATAAGAATAGATCAAAATATCATCAATAAAGACCACAACAAAGGAGTCAAGGTAGGGTTTGAAGACCCTATTCATAAGGTCCATGAAGATGGCTGGTGCGTTGGTCAACCCAAAAGACATCACATAACAAACTTATAATGCCCATATCTAGTCAGAAGGTCGTCTTAGGAATATCATACTCCCTCACCTTTACTTTCTGATTTTCGGACAGAAGATCAATCTTTGAGAAATGGCTAGCCCTTTGCAATTGGTCAAACAAATTACCAATCCTTAGAAGATGGTACCTATTCTTGATGGTGACCCTATTGAGTTGCCGATATTCAATACACATCCTAAGGGGCCCATCCTTCTATGTTTCAAACAACACCGGTGCACCCCAAGGAGATTGGCTAGGCCAAATGAACCACTTCTTCAACAAGTCCCTTAATTGCTCCTTCAACTTTTTCAACTCCGTCGGGGCCATATGGTAAGGGGAAATAGAAATAGGTTAAGTATCGGGAAGAAGATCTATATAAAAATCTATTTCCCTTTTGGGAGAAAAACTGGGAAGGTCATTTTGGAAGAGATCAAGAAATTCATTTTATAGCAGGAACTGACTTTATGGGAAGGACTTTAGACTCCACATCCCAAACCCTCACAAGATGATAAGGACACCCCTTAGAGATCATCTTATGGGCTTTAATGCAAAAGATGAACCTACCCTTGACCACCACATCTTGACTTTCCTACTGAAGGACGGGTTCATTTGGAAATTGGAATTTGACACTACGAGTTCTACAATCAATAGAAGAATAGTAGACATATAACCAATCCATCCAAAGAATGACATCAAAACCAACCACGTCTAACTCAACAAGATCACAAGGAAACACTTTATGCAAGATGCAAATAGGAAAACTTATATAAACTTGTCTAGCAATAATATATGCACCAATAGGAGTGGACACCTCATATGACTCATTCAACAACTCAGGGTCAACATGGAGCTTTTTGAAAACAATGGGGTGACAAAAGAAAGAGTGGCACCTAGATCAATCAGTTCATATACATCAAAGTCAAAGATTTTCAAGATACTGGTAACAACATCGGGATCTTTATCAACCCCTTGCCTCCCAATGAAAGCATAAAACTACTTTTGCCTTGGGGCACCATCTGGTCGGCCAGCTCTCCCCAAAAGGATAGCATTTAGCACCATGAGGATGAATCCCCTTACCATTGTTGCAGTTTCGAGGGCAATCTATTACCTTATGCCCCATTTCTCCACAGCCATAGCAAGCCTCCACATCCCTCAAGCATGGGACACTATGAACCTTACCATATATTGGACATATATCAATAGGATCCACACCCCTACCATCTTGGGCCCACAAAAAATCATTTGGAACTATCCTGGGAAATGCATGAGAAGACCCTTGGCCTTATTGGAATCGGCCACTCTTTTGGAACTTGCACTCAAAATGGGCCCTGTTGGCCTCATGACCGCTTTTCTTCCTCAATTTTTCCCTCTTCCCTTTTTTGGCATAGGTCATTTAACATGATAATTACACGTTAATAATCAATATGGAGGACCAGCATTTTTCACTAACTAAGTCAGAGACACCCATAACAAATTTGTTTATTCTCGACCTTGGGTCGACAATCAAGTGAGGAGAAAACTTTGAAAGTTGGATGAACTTGAGGGCATACTCCCTCACACTAATGGACCCTTGTATAAAATTTATAAGTTCCACCAAATTAGCTTCCCTAAGTTCAAGGGGGAAGAACCGATTAAGGAAGGCCACCTTGTACTCCTCCCAAAGCACTACATAGTTGACCCCTTTTTCATCCTTCCATCGGTTGTACCATATTTGTGCTACCCCTTTGAGTTGGTAAGCCGCAAACTCCGCCTTTTCCTCTGGCCTCACACCCATAATAGACAAAATCTTGTAAACCTCATCAATGAATTCTTGAGGATCCTCATTCACCTTTGATTTTGGGGGATTCATTCTCATGAAGTCTCTCATCCAAGAGGCCGGTGTAGGAGAATGAGGGGCTTGAGCCCCGTGATTGGCTTAATTAGCCACCACTTGTTCAAGCAAGGTAAGAGCATCCCTAAGCTCTCCATTGGCCTGTTGCTTCTTGGGTGTGTGGGCTTGTCTCCCTCTCATTTTAGGCATGATCTAGCATAGCAAAGAACAAGCACTGGGGGAGGAAATCCTACACCAACTCTGTAGCATGACTCAAAATATGAAGAAGAGAAATAATTCCTAAAACATCTTATAGCCTCCTTCTCATAATTATAGTGAACAACTTAATCATAAATAGAACTCTAATTAATGCAATGTGTTGGACTCTGAGGATCTAATAATCTAGTGCTCTGATACTATCTTTGTCACGACCCAAGCCTAGGGCCTAGATGTGACCGACGAATAGGGAATCCGAAGGGAAACCAAACAAGCCTCAAAGCTTATCATTACATATCCTTAGTCACGAAAGCAATTAATATGACATTGAGAAATAAGCATAAGCAAGGGAATTGGGACTAAGGGTACCTTCATATCATAATATCAAAAAACAAGAGAGTCAAGACTCATAACTTAGATACATATCATGCCCAACAACACCTCTACTACATCGATAAGAACGGGGTCCAAGACAAGCAACCAGGTTAATCCTCATAATCAATAAATAACCAAAAATGTAGTCTTAGTACATAGCAAGAGTTCATAAGCAACATCCCCGAAGTGGAGGACTCACCAACAAGCTTGTAGAACAATCGAACTAGCCATGTGGAGGAGGACGATGATCAAGTAGTGCATCAGTTCCTACATGGTAACATCATGTAGGCATGGATTATGCATTCATATGTTTGAATGTACTAAGTATGTAGGATGCAATCAAAAAATGATAGGTATCATAGACATAATGTATAATCATTGGCAATAGATAGCATACTAACAATATGACATGTGTGAATGATATTGAAGTAAGATCATGCTTATATTGAACATAATACAAGTGTAAGAAGTGACCATTATAGTCCAAGCCAAGGCTTACCACCCCCTTGGATAGGTGCTTGAGGTACGAACCCCTTCATGAGGTCGATGGAGTATAAACCTCCCAACAAGTTTGATGGAGTACAAACCCCCCAATGGGTTGATAGAGTACAAACCCCCCAACGGGTTGATAGAGTACAAATCCCCTAACGGATAGATGGGTACAAACCCCCAACAAGGTTACCCAGCCTTACCACCCTCGAATTAGGCGATTGAGCTACTAATCCCTCAACAAGGTAACATGGTCCTACAACAACCCGAGTTAGGCTTTGTCATCCCTAATACTATAGACATAATATCATATATATGCACTCCCTTCATCATCATATACATACATTCTATTCATCATCAATCCATCATTATTTCATCATCATCTTATCATCATTTTATTATCACATAGTTATTCAACTCACAAGGCATGTACAACCTCTTCAATTCATCAAGAAACCATAACCTGACATTTTATCAAACACTTAGAGTGTGTGTAGTTCTAGTGTAAATGCATGCAATTCAAGAATGAAATCATGCAAGAAAATTTAATGTAAAACCTAGATACTTGTTGACACTCTCAAGGAATATGTATCAAAATCCTTCATCAAATCTTACAATAGATCTTAGATTCATAGCTCAAAACATAGTAAAACAGTCACAATTTCATAAGCCCAACATAATGTGCAGTGATTTTCATAATAAATAAGACCCATGAGTAGATCATCTTTAAATTATGCAATTTCAGGTAAAAGGAGGCTTGTGAATCAAGGGTGGAAGGAACCCGTGAAAGAAACTTACGTACATTAGCTTTGGAGATGAACTTGATGAATAATGAAGATGGAGACTTGAAGCTTGAGTGCAATACTTATGAATCCAGAAATAGTTTTGAGACTAGATTTTAGGAGTAAAATATTTGGCTAAGTGTTTGAACGAGTACTAGGAAATATTTAGAACGATATGAGGGTGAAACATGGCTATGTATAGGTATTTTTACATTTGGGAACAATTAGGCCCAAGACTTCAAAGTCTTGGACCGTAAGAAAAATAGCTGGACAAAAAAATATACATGCCCATGTTGTGGACAGGACACGAGAATAGAGTTTCTTCATATGTGTGCCCTTGGTGCGTCATGCTAGGGGCGTGAAAAGCTCTCTGGAAATCACATTTTGAGAATTTTATATTTTAATACGGTTGCTCTAAAATCATGTTAGACCATTTTCCCCTACATTTGACCCCCTGAACAAGAATATGAAGTTGGATTTTCAATATTACACATGAATTTTGAGATATATCAAAATTACAATTGTGGACACTTTCGAGGCACATATTTTAGCACTTTTTCGGGTCGTTACAGACCACCACACCACAACTTTCCCACTAAAGGATTGGCTCATTAGGGAATTGGAATTTAACACAATGGGTTCTACAATCAATAGAAGCATAATATGCATGTAACTAATCCATCCCAAGTATGGCATCAAAATCCACCATATCTAATTCAACAAAATCACAAGGAAAGATTTCATGCAATATGAACACGTGACAATTTCTATAAACATTTTTAGCGATAATGGACTGACCAACAGGGGTAGATACTTCATAAAGTTCGCACAACAATTCAGGACTCACATGAAGCTTTTTGGCAACAAAAAGAGTAATGAAAAAAAGAGTGGCACTCGGATCTATCAATGTACACACATCAAAATCAAAAATATTAAACATACTAGTGACGACATCTGGAACCTCATCCATCCATTGCCTTCCTTGAAGAACATAGAATCTGTTTATCCTTGGGCCCACCTTAGCGCCTTAGCCCTGGGGAAGGCCATCTCTATTTTTATTTTTAGCATGAGGGCAATCAATAACCTTGTGACCCACTTCACCACAACCAAATCAAGCATTAGAGTTTCTCAAGCATGGGCTATTATGGTTCCTACTACACCTTTGGCACTTAGGGTGAGTCATCCCACCATTACCACCTTGAGATCTTGGATTATCATTAGCAAATCTCTTATTAGGAGAATTCGAAGACCCTTGTCCTTGGAACTTGTAGCCTTGACAAAACTGGCCACCCTTGTAATCTTGGAAACCACCTTCAAAATGGGCTCTATTGGACTCACCATTTCTTCTTTTTTAAGCATTTCCCCTATAGTAGCTCGGCCTATGTCATAGACAGGACAAATTTGTATCACCTACTAGCATGGCATTGCGACACTCCTCATTGACCAAGTCATACATTCCCAGCACAAATTTGTTCATCCTTGATCTAGGTTCGGATACCAATTGCGGAGCATACTTGGAGAGCTTATTGAACTTGAGGACATACTCTGTCACACTCATGGAACCTTGCTTAAGGTTCATAAGTTCCATTATCTTAGCCTCCTTTAGCTCGATAGGAAAGAACCAATTGAGGAATGTGGCTTTGAACTCTTCCCGAGGAATAGGATCATCATCCCTCCTCTCCAATTTCAATTGGGTGAACCAAATTCGGGCTACACCATTGAGTTGCTAGGCCAATAATTGTGCTTTCTCTTTTGAATCGACCCCTATGATAGATAGCACTTTAAACATCTCATCAATGAACTCTTAGGGATCCTCTTCCGAGTTGGATCCATGGAAGTCCGGTGGGTTCATTCTTGTGAAATCCCTCAACCCTAAAGTCTTGAGTGGGATCATTAGGGGCTTGGGCCCCTTGGTTCATTTGGATGGTCATAGCATGGTCCAATATTGTGATAGTATCTCGGAACTCTTCTAGGGCTACCCCTCCATCTTGAGGAGATTGAGGAATAGGAGGGGTCGGTTGCTCCTTGAGAGTATGGGCTCTCCTTAGTCTTCCCCTTGCAATCGGCATGATCTAGAAGGAAATAAGAGTATCTATTTGGGGAAAAAGCTTTATAGTTACACCCAAAGCACAATATAGACCATGAAAAAGTGAAACATTTCCTAAAATGCCTCATAGCCTCGTATTCATAGTTGTGGCATGCTTCACAATCATTAATAACGCTCTAATTGACGCGGTAGGTTGGGTTTCCTAGGACCATTAAAAAACTATGCTCTGATACCAAGTTTGTCATGATCCAAGCCTAGGGCCTAGATGTGACACGATGAATGGGAATTCGAAGGGACCCAAACAAGCATCTTACCATATCAATCACATATCTTTGGTATAGAAGAAAAACAAACAACAAAAAGAGATATAGCAAAAAGGGAAGCGGGACTGTGGGAAATCTTGATATACATAAAAGCATAAAAGAGTCAAGCTCATAACATAAATACTTCATAATATCCAACTACACCTCTAACTTTGAATGGAGCAAGAGATAAGATACTTTTTGGGCTCGCCCTCATCATAATGAGTGTTCAACAAAATAAACTCTCAAAATTGCTAGAGTAATGTAGATAGATAGTGTCCTCAGACATGAGGACTCACCAAAGCTTATCTCCAAAGTATTAACTAGCTACGTGGAGGATGATCAAAAGGTGCTCCGATCTCTACATGGTAGTATAATGTAGGCATATAGTATGCATTAGTACTTGTGAATGCACTAAGTATGCGGGATGAAATGCAACAAAATAAAAGGAATATAGTCAAAATATATAATCATAAGCAGTAGATATATAATCTCAATATGGCAATGAATAAAACCAGAAGGTTTCGCCGCATACCAATAAAGATAATGTCTGAACAGTGGAATTTATTTATTTATTGATTTTATTCTTCGTGAATACTTTGAACTTTGGATTTGTAGAATTTTTCATATTAAATTG
>JAABOM020000012.1:9415718-9446077 GCA_011800125.2 Solanum clarkiae
AAAGAAGTACTCATTGACTTGTAAGTTTTACATGCCAATCACAATAGTTCAATTGGTATATGACATGGTTTTGTGCTCCTAACTGCTATAGGGAAAGAAAGAAGTGTGGGAGGAAGTTGGGTCTGTGAGGCGGCTGTTCAATTGATTCAGTTCTGGCTGGAGACTTTAATGTAGTTAGATATCCCTTGGAAAAGAGCAACTGCAATAGAAGCACCAAGGCAATTTTAGAAATTTTGAGTTCATTGATGATACAGAGAAGATGAAATTATCATGGGGGGAAGGGGGAGGGGCAGGATAATCAGGCAATGTCATCTAACATTGATAGATTTCTGATTTCAGAGGATTTCGATGACATGTTCAGGAACACTGCTTGATTAAAAACAAAGAAGGAAGTTCAGAAACACTAAACAGTACTACCAAAATTTTGTTCCGATCATCCCCAGTGTGTCTAAAATGTGGTAATGATAACTAGGAACATAACAAATCATACTTCAAGTTCAAAAACTGGTGACTTGAGACCAAAAGTTTTTGCCATGGAGTACAAGAGCGGTGATCATGTATGGACATTGGAGGCAGGCCAAATTATATACTTGTTGGGAATCTCAAAGCTCTTAACTGAAAATTGAAGGAATGGAACCAAACTACTATGGTGATATGGAAAGGAAAAGAATGACATTGATAATTAGATCAATAAGCTTGATGACGCGCGTCAAAGAAGGCAACTTATGGCTAATGATATTCCCAGACAGGCAACCATGGTCATGAATTTTAAAGAATACACAAGAAGGGAGGAAATAGCATGGACACAAAGATCTAGGGAACTTTGGTTTTACAGGAAGATAAGAACAGTAAGTTCTTTCAAAGAATAGCCAATGCAACACAAGAGAAAAGCTACATTGATAAGCTACATTGATAAGCTGGTGGTGGGATGTGATTCAATGAAGAACCAAAGAATATAAAAAGGGAGATCTTACATTTTTAAAGCGGAGGAATAGATACCTTCATGTAATATGATAAACTATCCCATTATTTCTAAAGATGAAAAATGTTACAAAATAATTTTGAAGAGAAGGAAGTATTGTGCTGGGGACTTCTGGCCCAAACGGATACACAATGAGATTTTTCATTCCATGCTGGAGTTGCTCAAGGCAGACTTGATGGCTGCAGTTTCAAACTTTCATTTAACAGAGATGTTTGAAAAGAGCTTCATGCTACATGTGGTATTAACACCTAAAGATAGTGGTACTAAAGAATTGGGAGACTTCAGATCTATCAACCTTATTGGGGGTTTCTATAAGCTGATTTGAAAAATTCTCAGAGAAAAACAAAGAAGGTGAAGTTGGAGAATGATTTATGCCCAATTTTCTCTGACAAAGTCCCAATTTTATTTGAAAAAAATAAAGAAAGTTCTACTTTTAGTAGTTATTTTTTTGCTTATAAAAATTTGTTTTTTTAAAAGAACACATACGGAGTAACAAAAGTAGAGTACTAACATATCTTGTTGTATGTCTACCACCTTTTTTATACAACTTGTCTACCAGAGTTCTCTCAATTATATCACTGTATCCATTTGTCACGGCCCCCCATGTGACCATCATGAAGGGAGAAGGATCTAGAGTCGAGGAGAGGTTTGAGGAAGACTCTAGAAAAATGTAGTCAAATCTTGAAAATCCTTAGAACACTCTAGAGATGTAGAGCATTCTAGAATAGGGATTGACTTGTAAATATAGAGGGACTTTAAGTAAATATTATTTACACTTTGGCCCCTACTGAGTAGTATAATAGGAAATCAAGAAAAGTGTAAGCAATCTTCCAAAGCTGTACGCAAGTCTTCTCTACAAAAAGCTCTCTTGTCTTCTTCAATCTACCATTCCTTTAGCGATCTGGTTGAAAAGGTTTACTTGAGCTTATAAGATCGTGAAAGAGCCGTGAGAGTTGTCGCGTGCCACACGGAAGTCGTAGTCAAAGCGTAAATCCATGACACATTACTTTATTCGAAGAAAAATGAGGAGAACCTACTGAAAGTATGAAAGAGAGTTCTTTACAGATCGTAAATTATCTATACTAAATAAGAACCTTGATGATCTACCGAAAATTAACTAGAAAGAAAAGACATGCTCTGATCCATACAAAACCATTTTGCACATTCCACAACAACTCACGTGTTCCTTTCCCTCCAAAGAACCATGATAGACAAAGGAGCTATATCCCATACTATACAACTTTTTCACATGGTTGATTATAGAAGCCAAACAGACATTACTCCAAATAAATTAAATAGCAACCAGCAACTTGGTAGCGTAGAAACAAGTGGTCCATGTTTATATTTAAGCATTTGCACATGGAACACCAGCTAATATGTTTTCTTTTCCTCTCCTCAAAATCTAAGCTGTACGAATGTCATAATTGCTGCCAGTTTTATGGGAAAAAATGTACTTTTCCAAATATTTGGTAAAGGATTTCACTGAAAATAATCCACTTTTCACCTTCCTTCATTTTTCAAGCATCTGGGTGTGTGATGTTCTGCTTGTAAAGGAATTCCATGAGGTATTTGAACCTTCATATCTCCCTATCTGATTTATCTCGAATCTCAAATACCATCAACACAGTTATTTACAGATTTTTCTTATGTACACTGATTAGGCTATGATCTAACTGAATTTATTTTGTCGACTTTCTTGGTTTGCTAAGAGATCAAAATTCTATAAGTTCTTTTTATTTTGTTTTAATCTTCTGACATTTAATGGGGTTATCAATTGAAGGTCAGTAGATGAAATTCCCTGCTTTTTAAGTAATAACATCTAATTCTATATTTTGCAACTAATGTAGCTCAAATAAAGTATAATTTTTGTGTTGGTTATCCCATAGCTGTTAAAATGGTGTCTGTAAAATGACTGACAATATCGTATTGGGAAATATCCTCTTCCTTGGTTTGATCACTGTTAAAGTAACACAGTAGGGTGTTCAATTGATCTTCTGAAAGGTCGTTTGCCATTTTTATCTTTCTAAGACACTGATAAATAGCTGATATTTTTGTGGAATACTAGCTTTTGCAGATGTTCATGGATACATTTGTGATGAGCTTAGTTCGTACACTTCTTTTTCTTGTCTATAATTATCTTTTTACTATCTTATGTATGCTGAAGTTCCTCAGACATCAGTATAGAAATTTTAAACATGCAAATGTAAACTTTTGCTGGCAGTTAACAGACCTACAGTGCTGTCCAATCAAATTTTATTTTTGATTAAAAAAGAATAGTCTAAAGGTGAGGCAGAAGAAATATAGGGAGCTACAAGTTTTTGTTGTTTACTGTTTTGCATGCCTTGCATTTCGAGTAATTTCTTACTCAATAAGGTGCATATGTGTCGATGTGTTTCAGCTGCAGAAATTTTAAGATTGCTAAAAGAAAATGGATCTTGGGCCTAACTAAATCCCAAAAGCTAGCTCATCAGGGGAGGATTTCCCAAGTCCATATAAGAAGATCATCCATCTCTTTTTCATCCGATCAGGGACTTCTAACACCCCACCCAGGCACCCACGTTCAAGGCTGGACAGCTGGTGTGTTCGCAATCAATATGGGACCCAACATCAGTATGCAATAATTGGAAAGAGCCCTGCTTTGATGCCATGGTAAATAAATGGATCTTGGGCCTAACTCAACCCTAAAAGCTGTCTCATGAGGGGAGGATTGCCAAGTCTATATTGGGAAATAACCCATCCCTTTTTCATCCGATGTGGAACTCTTCAACACAGACTTATAATTCACTAGGGATTCTTGGTGTAACCCAAAGGTTACATTTTAATTTATGATCACAAGCGGACTTCCAAAAAATTCCTGAATTGTTGATCTTCTTGTACGGGAGATTCTTACAAGTCTTCTACTGGAGATATAGTTCAGATGTTATAGTTAGGTGGGGTTAGAAGTTGCTCTAAAGTTGAATTGACGTTTCCTGAGCATGCAATTAATGAGGATTATCTGCTGATCTGCATTTTCAGCAAGGTTATGATGCATTGCTACCTTATTAAAAATAAAAGAGAAGTCAAAAAACTTTGATGCTTTCAAAATGAATGGCTGATTGATCTTTTTGGTGTCATCAGAAGTTGATACAACGAGACATGACTAAGTCATGCATGTCAACTATAAGAAACAATTTAAAATAAGAAAGATGCATAGAATGTGTCGTAGGTTACTAGCCACTGGTGCCATAGTGATACAAAAAAATACAGAGGAATACCTTTGTTCTTGATCCATGAGAATCAGCTCTTATTTTCTCATAATGTAGCTTGAAATTGTGACTACTTTTGGCAAAAATGGACAAGCTGCTATATACAATTAATGCCCATTTGACTGTTGTATTTTTATAATGTCTTTTTGGCATATTATCATTATTTTCATTTTGCCCCAGGGTTTCCCATTCTTGGAGTTGAGTGGCAGAAGATGGAAAATCCAGATCTGCGTTTGTCAATGGGAATGAAACCTGACCAGAAAGGTGTCCGCATAAGAAGAGTCGACCCTACTGCCCCAGAGTCTATGGTGTTGATGCCATCTGATGTAATCCTAAGCTTTGATGGGGTTGATATTGCCAATGATGGAACAGGTTGAAATGCTAAAAGTGCTGCTTCCCTTTGCGGTTTATATTTAACTTATCTCGCCAACCTTTCTTTGCAGTACCTTATGCATTAAACCTTTATATTTAAATGCATAATTCTGCTTGTAAGTTTTACCTTACTGACTAAAACATGATTTGATTGTAATTTTTCAACCCAAGCTCCAACTAAGGCAATAAGTTTGATTATCGAACTCACTCATAAATTTTTTTTTTCCTGATGTTATTCTCGTGTTATTATTTCTTCTAAGTGGTAAAAACATTCATGTTGATGACCTGACTAAGCCTGATAGCAGTATATGGAGACCTTGATATTGGATGAGGTATGTACAGGAGAACTTTGTCAGCTGGTCTATATTTGTACTTCTTGGGATGCATTTCCTTCCCACACATTTGTTTGGAAGATGGTGAACATCTTACCTGATATTTGGTTCCAACACAGTTGGAACAACATATTGTCAGTCAAAGTTGCAAGATAATTACATATATTTATTGATAAGCTTTATGTGTTGTCACTCCTATTCAAGTTAAATACGTTGTCTTTAGATTTTATTTTCTATTGACAGTGTCCTTTTGATTTTTCAGTTCCATTTCGGCATGGAGAGCGTATAAGTTTTAGTTATCTTGTATCCCAAAAATATTCTGGCGACAGCGCTGCAGTTAAAGTTCTTCGTCGTAATTCTGAGATATTAAATTTCATTATCAAACTTGCAACTCAGATGAGGCTTATTCCAGCTCACAACAAGGGGAGACCTCCGTCATATTATATTATAGCTGGATTTGTTTTTACAACTGTATCTGTTCCATATCTTCGTTCAGAGGTACACAATTTGCTTTGGCATAATGATGTGTCATATTCCTCACTTCATGTAAATTCTGCACATGTATCATTCTTAGATCTATGTTACTTTCCTTATAAACTCTATGACACTGCCCTTCTCTTTGAATTCCTTGTTTGAGTGACCAATTCTTCTCTATTTAATTGTCATGTATGTTTGTGATAAAACTGAGTTTCCTTAAAAGTTTCTTTGCTTGTATATGTTGGAGTTTATGTGGCTTATTGTCACTTCTATGGGAATAATGTGTGTATAGTGAGGTTTATAATACCTTCTAGAGTTGGCTTGATGGCATCATGAGTATTCTTGGTGGTATTATCAAAGTTTATGTACACAAGTAACAAGATTACCTTCTAACCATCATAAAAATTTTCTAGCTCATCCTGGGACACTAGGGTCCAAATCTTAGCAGAAGCAAAATATATTTGGGTGATTCTTCCTATCTGCTTAATTTGGTGGGTGTAATTACATGGCCTCATGCTGATGGAAGGATTGGAGAATGAAGATGCAAGGTGGACCCTTGTCAAGGTGCATAACTGCACACAAGTTGGTCCAGAGACCACTATTATTTATCAGAAGATTTTCTTATAGCTCATAAGTTGAATGACATTTTTCAGAAATCCCTAATTCCTATGTGATTCAGAGCAACATAATTTATCATTAGGATGTACAACTCTTAATGTTTATGTATTTGTAATAGATTAGTTTGATATAGTTAATGATTAAGATGTACAATAGGTAGTCGTAAGGCTATATAAGAACCATCTATGTGCACGAGTTAGCTGAGAAGAGAAAACATAAAGAGTTGTGTTTTTACACAATATTATTCTATAATCTTCTTCACTATGCAAAGAGTGTTCTTATCAAATTAGTGTTGTTAGTTTTTGAGTTAGGGTTTTAGTGTAGATTCTAACCTTTACACTGCCAAGATGTAGAAAACAACATGCTCCACATTTTGTGCTTAATAGTGATTCATGGGTGCATACAATGCCTCATCATTTATTGCGATAGCTCTATTGTCTAACTCCTCGTATGTGCATAACCAGTATGGAAAGGATTATGAGTATGAAGCTCCTGTAAAGCTGTTGGACAAACTCTTGCATGAGTTTCGACAATCACCTGATGAACAGATTGTTGTGGTTTCCCAGGTTATGCCTCATTTAAAAAATCAGCCTTGAGAAGCTGCAGGATTGTTGTATTGAAGTAGGATCTGATATTCTGCTTTTTGGTTTTTGAAATGCTTTAAGGTTCTTGTTGCTGACATTAACATCGGATATGAGGAGATAGTTAATACTCAGGTTGGTGGCACATGCTTCTATAAATCTTGATATCATTGTTTGTTAATTGTCTGTCAAATGGGACTTGCATTGTTACTATCTTCTTGTGCCTATGGGGGTGTGGCTTTCCTGTCATGTTCTAGGTTCTTGCTTTCAACGGCAAGCCTGTTAAAAATTTGAAGAGCTTGGCCAGCATGGTAGAGAAGTGTAATGATGAGTTTTTGAAATTTGATTTGGAATATCAGCAGGTATGAACTTTCTGTTGCTCTGGTTTCTTTGAGAACTCTGGCAAGATGCTATCTGAATCCTAGTTTGTTTTGTGCAGGTGGTAGTCCTTCAGACAAAGACAGCAAAATCTGCAACATCAGACATCCTTACTACACATTGTATTCCTTATGCCATGTCTGAGGATCTCAGGACATAAATCACTTCAGCAAGGTCAAATCAAAATTCTTGTAGCCAGCATGACAATATTCTTCTATTTTCTTTTTTCGTGCCATCTTTATTTTTTCCCCAGTTTCTTGGTTTTATAATTGATCTGTAGCCAAGCTGACGATTTTTTTGTAGAATTTCACTATTAATGGATGGTAAATAAACCTAAGGTATTGGTATCTAATGATTATAAGGATTAGTAAAAGATTGTACCATTTTATCAATTTTGGATACCTTTGTCATAGCTGTAGAGCAGTCACATTGCTGCCTCAGCTACTGGATTCAAGGTTTTTTTGCCCTTGTACATAGCGGAATGTGATCACATACTGCCCTTGTACATATTTGCGGAATGTGATCACATACTGAGCCTGTCTAAGGGAGAACACATTTCTTGTGATCGATAAACCAATCTTGTTTCCCGAATATGGTCAATGCTCAGGAAATGGATGAAGCAGATGATATGGATAGATGTCGGGCTGTAGTGTACATGCATGTAGATTTTCTGGCAATTAAATATAAGACTGCCGGCTTGCTTCCAATCAGGCAATAAAAAAGTTTCTTGTACCCCAGAGAATAACTGTAAGAGCTGTTTGGTAGGGGGTATTAGAAAAAATAATTCATGTATTATGTGTGGTATTATCTAATGCTATGGTTGGTAGGATTTTATGTCTAACTAATCTATAATACATCCTACACGGTATTAACTAGTACCTTCCATTTGGTGGTATATAGGGATGGCAATGGGGCAGGTGTGGGGTGGCTGTGGGGCAATTTGCCCTACCCTGTATGATGATTTTTTTCATTTTCAATGCGCTCCGTGCCCCCCCCCCCCATAGACCCGCCTTGCATAAACCCTTCCGCTTAAATTCTAAAGTTTCTTTATTTTTTAGTTGAATTTAGTTTTTTTTTTTCGTTAATTAACATCTCAACAACTAATTAACTATTTTTAGTTAATATTTTAACAATTCTTTCCTAATTGCTACTTAAGAGTTTCTAATTAATATTTTAACAACTAACAATTTATCGGACATGTCTAATTCAAATTTAGAGGAAAAAAATAAAATTAAAGTCAATGGTTAATATAAAAATTGTATATCTTTGATACTAATTACAAAAATTTAATTTCTTCAAATTCCTATTTGGTTTTTTAACGTGCAACCCACCCCGTGCCGTATTAGTTTTAAAAATCGGTACTTCAACCCGCCCCGCACTCGCCCCACACCCATAGCTCTACACTCGCCCCGCATAGCTCTAAACCCGCTCCATTGCCACCTCTAGATTGGTATTAGCTAATATCTTTTATTTAATAACAAGAGATTAAATGTGTAAAGATAAAAATATCCCTCAAATTCTTTTATATATTTTTTATTTTCTTGATTTTATGATTTATATTCGTAATTTTGTACTACTAAATTTATCTAAATAAATTAGGTTATAAATTATATTTATTTGCGGGTATATATTTGCAAAATATAAAAAATTAATAAATTTACCATGTTAAGTTTTAGAATTTTATTTGTTTGTGGGTACATATTTAAATAATACACAAAAATATTTTGTCATGCCAATTTTTTTTTATAATTGATTTTGTTGAGTGTTTTATTGATACAAAGGCCTAATTAAGTGGTTTTATTTATACAAAACAAAGTGTAATAACTATATTTGATAAATTCTCAAAGTTAATATATAAATTCCATATGAAGACTACAACAACAACAACAACAACAACAACAACAACAACAACATACTAGTGGAATCCCACAGTGGGGTCTGGGGAGGGTAGAATGTACACAGACCTTACCGCTACCTCATAGAGGTAGAGAGGATGTTTCCTGGAAACTTTTGTCTCAAAAACCCATAAGCAGAATAAACTAGATATTAAAGACAAGGAAGAAAGAAAAGTAAATACACAGAGCGATTTGTGCTAAAAACACATGATAGTATGCAAATACAATAAAATTGACGTATACAAGGTGAATAATTGCAACACAAGATATAAAGGCATGACTGGCTTAATACCCTACTATACTCCATATTCGGGCAACAACCTATTAACCTAACCCTACTAACCTATTAACCTATTACTCTAATTCGCGACCTCCACTCCTTCCTATATAAGGTCATGTCCTCGGTGAGATCAAGTTTCACCATATCTTGCCTGATCACCTTCCACCAATATTTCTTCGGTCTACCTCTACCCTTCCGAGTAACTCTTAAATCCAACCTCTCGCACCTCCGAGTAACTCCTAAATTCCATATGAAAACTACAACTTGCAAATTTTTATGTATAAATATAGATGGTTTGTTCACTTTTACAATTGTTTACCATCTTTTCGATTTTAAAAGTAGATGGTTTGTCTTTATTATATTCAAAATTGACGTTTTATGAGTGATCAATTTATTAAGATCACAATTATTTATCCCCAAATAATTCAAGTGAGAAAATAGCAAACTTGACGACAAAATTGTTGTTCTCCTCACTAGTTAGAAACTACAATAAAATAATCTATTTTTACCCAATTACATGAAATGAAAATTTTATAATAATTCAAGGATATAATTGGAAAAGAAGTTTTTTTTTTTTTTTTTAAATTTTAAACTAAGCACAAGATTAGATAGGACAATGAACCAAACACATGCTAAAAAATAACCCCTGCATACTAATTCCTGAGTGTTATTAATCTCTGTATTACGAATTCCTGAGTTACCAATCTCTGCGTTATTTATTTTTGTACTAAACGACTCCTAAAAGAAAAAGGCAAAGACAAGTATCAAGTTGCTCATAGCTGATGCAAGTGTAGGGGATCTGTAACATCGGTGAATGCAAAAGCCTGTTATTAAATTTATAGGGACTCAGGGAAGGAGAATAAGAATTAGGATAACAATCTATTTGATCAGTACAAGTATATATTCTACTCGACTGATTATTGAGATGCACACAACTCACGAATAAGGGTTAGGAAAATAATTTTCAATGTCCATTTTGACCACCACAAGTATCATATTTTTCACACAAAGTATTGTAATACGATTGTTAGAGTATCGTCTTACTCTAATTATCTAAATTAGAAAAAATTCCAAAACTATAATTATAAACTACCTTTATATTTTTAAGTGAACTCTCACAAAGGAAAAAAAAATAGATTTTATGTTATCAATGAGATGAAATCAGTCTAGGACTATGAGCTATTTAACCATCACAATGCATTCTTCAATTGATTCAACTTCATAGTATACTTTTATTATTAGTTGGTGAGTGGTTAATTTGCATTCATTTATAGTTCTTTTTCTCATGACTTTATACAAATTTTTGTTGATCAATCAAAAGGAAGAGGCAAATTATTCTTTGAATTGTGCATTGTTCAGGAATTTGTGTTGAGAAGAAGTTTTGATGGAAAGAAAGGAATTTGAGCCAAAATTGGAGCAAAATAGAGCTAAATGGAGATTTATAACTGACAACATGTTTTTCTTCGTTACTGCGAAGTCAAGACTCGCAATTGTGGTCAAAAGAAAACTTGTTCATCGCGGTCACGGTCGTATTTGTCACGATCACAATGGCTTGGTCAACTTTGACCTTGTGATCGCGATCAATTGCCTAATGATCGCGATGACTTGGTCAACTTTAACCTCGCAATCACGGTCAAATGCCTTGCGATCATGATTAAAAATAAGTCAATGTCATGACCCAAGCTTAGGGCCTAGGTGCGACATGTCGAATGGAGAACACGAAGGTGTCCCAGATAAGCTTCATAACATACTTAAGCACATCATCGGTAATAAAACGTAAATCAACCAATCATTGAGTAGTTCTAGGAGAATAGGGGTTTAGGAAGCACTCTATGGGATAAGGAGATAAGGAGTCTCCATCGTTCAATCACATCAAATAATTCCAAGGAAAGGGGGCATGGGACGCCCTTTATGTGGAATAAAGGGCTTAGGAACTTCACCACCAAGCTAACAATATCATAAGAAACAAACATATAGGGTAGGGACTAAGGGAAAGTCATCATATATACGATATTTCTACATAATACATACTTAGCATATCATCCAACAATACCTTTAAGTCATAGATAGAGCGGGGGCCAAGAAATGTCCTGAGCTCACCTTCAAAAGTAAAATAATAAGAGTATCATTGTCTTAATATAAATTAACTATATAGAAGATGGATATTCCCCTCGAACAAGAGGACTCACCACAAGCAAAATCTTCTATGATCCATAGCTAGCCACATGGAGGATTACAAGGATCGTCGGTCCCTACATGAGGAAATCATGTAAGCATAAAGTATGCATTAGTACTATGGAATGTATTAAGTATGTGTTAATCCTATAGAATGAAGTATAAATCATAGGATAATGAACAATATGATCATTTAAGACATTACTTAAGACATGGAACATAACATCATTCATGTGGAAAGCAAAAAATGTACACTTAATTGATTTCCTGATGAATCATTTAAATTCGAATGGTATGAAGCATAGGATATTATGCATAAGTATAAAAATACCTTTAGGGAAACAATGGATTACTTTTGGGAAGGACCATCTTATTAAGAAAGATACATTAGAAATCATAACGAAGAACACATGCACACTCGAAAGGAAAGTAGTATACCTTTAGAGAAATGCCATTAGTAGTAACAAGGGATCACAAATATATGCCAGAAAGTCATTTGAAATTGTAAAATGATGAGTTATATGAATTTTTATACACCTGCCATAGTAGTAAGCATGTTTGGACTTAATAAGAGGGACCATCATAAATCATCATAAGAGGACACTTTGGGGACATGAGGAGAACATGCACATATGTGAGAGAAACCTTTAACCGACACAAACCATGGAATCCTGATGTTTCCCCTACATAAGAAGAAGGTAAAAATTACTTGTCAAGGTGGCCTCCTAAGATGCCTAAGTGGATCCACTAAAGCTAGCCAGAAAGCAAACCTCTACTAATGGGTGGTCTAAAAATCAACCTCTACTAGTGGGTGACCCCTATTCCCTTAGGTGGCACATAGTTATGGAATGATGGGATTCTACTAACAGTATCTTGCCCTAGCTATGGGGAGTACCCATATTTATCCTAAAGTGTACTCGGTGCTAAATGTAACTCTTACGGAATAGTCATAAGCATGAATTATGGAGTTATTTAATATGTAGAGCTCTAACCTACCCCATAAGCATTTATAACACTAATCATCATCATAAGGATAACTGGTAAGTCTTGTCTATGCCTCTGCTAGTAGCTTATCATCATCTCATAAACATAGCTAGGTGGGGACTCACATTTCAATCATTCATTCATTCTTGACTTCAATAAGTCTAGTCCCATGGAATATGTAAACATGAGTATAATCATGACATTCATAAACTTGTATAACATAACATCATTACGAGGGGTTTACAATAAGGCATAACTTTCATAGGATTTCAAGGTGTTTCATAAGATACTTGATAGATATCATCATTCATAATATTCATGAACTTGCATATATATATATATATATAGTAAAATCTTTTCATTATACATCAAATACTTCATCATATGAGCTTAGTTCTAAAACATGGTGGGTTTATGCATAAAGATTCAAAATCATGAAATTCAAAGGTAACATGCATGATTTGAGTAAAACATAATCACTTGAAATCATTTCAAAATAACCCTCAATAATCATTGAGAAATCCTAATTAGGGCATCATGAAAATCATCCTATAAATCATAATCTAAACAATCTATAATGAGATTCTAAGAACCATAATAGTTTTAGATAGGACATTTTCCAAAATCCATCAACTCATACAATGAGATGGCAATACATACTGATTTTGAACATAATATTCATGATTGAAAGCGGTATATAACATTTAAGTAACTACTTAACAAGACCCATTTAATAAATCATCAATCCAATGTAGTAATGTAAGAATTCATAAATACTAACTCATCTCATGTATGTCAAAACATTAAATGACAATTTCTAACATGAATCATGTATATAATTCGGAGTAGGTAGAACCCATAGTAATTCATATCTTAAAATCTAAGGTTTAATTGAAAAGGATTTTGGGGCTCCATGGATGGAAGGACCCATGGATGAAGAAACCCATATAGCTTGAGGGTCTAGATATAGACAGAGAATATTTGAGGAAGCTTGGGGAATCACCTTGATTCTTGACCTTTAATGGAAGAACTTTGAACCCTAGAAATTAGGATGAACTAGGAGATGAATCTTGGGAGATTTTTGGAGGAATTTGGGAGTGTTTGTGAGTGGAATAGGGTTAAAAATGATGGAATTTTCATATATTTTTCATATAAGGATTTATGGATTTTTTTTCAATTGTCCTTACTTAAATTTAAAAATTTTCAAAAAAATTTATATTACGATGGAACCAGGGCGAGACACAGAGGCGTTCCCGCATAGTTCGTTTTTGTGCGAATTTTAATTTTCTCCTGTTTTGACCTAGGAAAGAGTTTAGGTCACCTTTGTACTAACATAAATCTTATCTATGACGTGGAGAGGCCATGTACCTTCCTGGAAAGTGCAAAAAACAAGCAAAAAATAATTTTTTGATACGGTTGATTAAAAAATCAAAGGAGACCATTTTTCCTCACATGTTTGCCTCCTGAACAAGAATACAGACTCAGATTTGTTAAAAAACATACAAAAAATGCATTATGCAAGGAATATATTATAAGGATATTCTAAAGAACTTTGGGAGGTGTTACAATTTTCCCCTCTTGGGAACATTCGTCCTCGAATGTGAATAGAGCTAGAATGAATAGAGTGGAATAACATCTTACAATGCATCGTGAATGCATTAATGTAAGCCAAATATTGTTATGATGAAATTTCCAAGTCTTTAGCAATGAACATTGTTTTAAATGCATAAATATCATATTTACAAAATTGCACATGAAACATCAATCAAATCCTACTCCGTGAACATGCATGCACAATAAGCGACAAGTCAAGGCTAAAATAAATGATGCATGAAAATGAACATGAAAATACCATATTTACCAAAAATCCAACACCACCACTTACACCCAAACATTAACTATAGCACCACAATCATGAAACGATTTAGTACCAACCATTATCATATTCAAAGAAACACATACATACCGAGCAAATCATCCCGAGTTCTTTCCCTTCCTTTCGTAGCGGCAACCGGACAATCCTTCCTCTTTTTCCCTAACATACTACACTCAAACCGACCTTCTTATCTTACTAAGCACTCTCCTAAATGTGTCTTACCATACTTTTCACAAGTAGGTTAGGGGTTTCTTTCCTTCTTACTCCTAGCCATCAGAGCGTTAGTAAATGATGATCCACCTTCTTCAAAATGGCCCCTCTTAGACTCTCTTGCATTCTTTCTTATTTTCTCATCTTTAATTTGTAACACCCCTCATGTTTTTAGTCCTAGAAACTGAAGCACATATTTGTTAATAGTCATACTTTACGAGCTAGTTCACGGCCCATACATGAATCCACGAGTCGTAAGTGGTATCATGGAAAGTTCCAGTGAAAATGAAAAATTCAAGGATTTCTAAAACTTGATTCACAAATTAGTAGACGAGCCATAAGTTACTATATGGATCGTAAGTAGGTGTCATAGGTAGAGGCCTTGAGGAAACCAAATTTGTCTACATCTAGAGTCTTCCTACGAATAGTTATACGGCCCGTATGTGTATCTACGCATCGTACTGCATGTTCGTGGATCATAAGCTACAATTTTAGTAGCTCAACTTTAGTGTCACCCTAACTACGAGATGAGATATGACCCGTAAGCCATTCCACGGTCCGTAGAAGGAGTTTCATAGATGGCTTTGACAGTTTTTAATGAAGGGTGTTTTTGATTTTTCCAATCCATCTAATTCCTAAGCTACGTTGTTTTGGCTACTCTAACTACCCTAACAGACCTAATTCTTATAAAGACCTATTCCTAAGTCATTCAAAGTTTTTAATTCCCACAATTTACTCAAGGGCTCACAACAATTCTCTCTCTAAGTTAAGAGTTCCATTAAAGCTAAGCTTGAAGGATTGACCAAGGTTATTTTAGATTTTCTTCTCCAATTCTAAGGATTCTACTTGAGGTATGTAGGGATTCATTCATGGATTATTTTCATCTACCCCACTCTCAAAGCACCAACATATGCTCAAAGCTCTAATGCTACCACATCATTATCACTATGGCTGCAAATTCAATCAAACAAGGACTTACCCTTAAGTATGATATCACCCAATCTACGGACAAGTTCAAGTCACTCAAATGAATTTGGAGTTACTCAGACTTCACCCCTAGCCTATAAAAGCAACCAACTCAATAGGCATGTATATTCAATCAAAGTTTCACACTAAAAGCTACTCAACAAGGCATCATGATCAAAATTAGGACAATGCACTACATCATTCAATGATTAGACAACATCTTCATCAAATCTAGCTCTAGCCCATAGCACATGTACAATCAATTTCACAATTTCTCAAAAGAATCAAAAACCCAAATGAACCAAGTACAAAATAAAGCATAGGGTTCTAGAATTATTAAGACAAATCACCCACATGATTTCCAACAAGATTTCAACCACATACTATGATTATCAACCTTACAAAATCCTAATTAAGCCTTTATCAACAATCTCATTCTCAAAAAGTAAAACAAAGGGTCAATAACATACCTTAATAATGATGCACTATAAATGATAATTTCTAAATGAGAGTTTTGTTGATGAAATCCACTCAATCCCAAGAAAAATTCAAGAAAAGAAATGATAGGGAAGTTTGGCTTGGTCAGGAGGTGAAAAGTAGGGAATATGGAGAATAAAAGGTTGATGCATTTTAAAATCCTTAAGTAGGTAGGTCAGGCATGAGGATTTCACGATGCCAAATCACTCTGCAAAACACATTTGATGGTATGCCAAATGTGTTTAGTGACTGCCTTTTTTTGACAACAACCAAACCTTTATTTCAACCTAAAATGGCGATGAAATTGACTATCGCCTATCTGATTTGGTGATTCGCTGAATTGCCACTTTGACTACCTAATTTGATAGTACCTCAAGAGTCATCAAGTGACCCAGAAGGCAGTCAAATTAGCAATCTTCGTCGCAACTCGATGAAGCGCCAATTTGGCACATCTTGTCACCCTTTTGCTTTCACTTCAATTTCTCCATTTTCATTCACCTGCATAGGTAACACCCATTATTCAAAAGAAAAAGTTAACAAACATTCTTGGGTTGTTTCCCAAGAGGCATCATAGTTAACATCATGGCACGATGTAGTCCTTGGCACAATGTAGTCCTTCCAACTTCAAGTCACCTAAGATCGATCAATCACCAACACCACTTGGAGATCCTTTGCTTGCTTCATCATCTTGCAAAAATTGAACCCAACCTCCTATTCATTCACCTGAAATCTTAAGTATCCCCTTTCAATATCCATCAAATGCCCTTATGGTAGCCAAGAATGGTCTTTCTAAGATATTGGGAACATCAACGTCACTTTACAATCCAAAATCACAAAATTAGCTTGAAGTATAAACTTTTCCACCTTCACCAAGACATCTTGTAGAATCCTTATCGGCCTTTTGATGGACTGAGCATCCATGAGCAAATGCATTGTCATCGGTGAAGAGGTATCTAACCCCAACTCTTAAAAGATAGCTAAGGGCATGAGGTTTATGCTTCCAACAGATGTCGTGTAAGCTACACCTCTTTTTGAAGATGAAAGTAGTCGTTTTCAAGATACATAACCTAACTAAGGTTAGGGTCGAACCTGCAGGGAATATGGTAGACTTAGAGTAATTTGAAACAATTTGAGTTGATTAACCTACTTATCTCCTCCCCCTCAAAAAGGGGGGGGGGACTTTTGTAAAACTGTAGAAAGAAATCCTAAACTAAGATAGGTATGTGAAACCAGTAAGAAGAGTAACTAGGGTGTAGTGTTTCGCATAATTCCCTAACTTGGTATTACTAGATAATCACATTTTTTTCTAGTGTGTAGCATGAAGAACGGTAAGTTAAGTTTACCAAATTCTTTGATCCAAGCGAAAGGTAAATTTTACTACGTGATTTGATCCATTCCCGCAGCGTGACATTACTAACACTTACCTATTGTTCCAGTACAACCTCCCATTGATCTAGTTTAGTTGATTAGATAAGAAATATCAATTGAGTCCTGTTAAATAATCTCTTTTCCTATTCGTTACTACCTTGATCCAGTCAGTAATACTAGGTGAGTTCTAATGTTGGCCACCATCTATATGCAATCAAAATGAAGAGAATTAATTAATATATGTATGCACACTTTCCAAGAATTATGATTATCCAATTTTACGTTATTAGTTCTTCATGGTTCCCACAATCCTAGTTGTGGATTTTGCTACTCATTATCATTGCAGATGCAAGAAATCTAACCTCTTCAATGAAAATCACAAGTATGGAATAAAATCACAAAATATTATTTTCCAAGTGTCTCACAATGTTTCTCACGTTCTCTACTGACTCTCTCTGGTTGCTCTTTTAAAACTAACCTAAAAATCTATTTATAGTATTTAAAATACAAAGAGATAAGTATACAAAACACACCTAAACTATACAAAATTTTTTGAGTTTTACACTTGAAGTACTGAAAGTTTGAGAAACACACCTAAACTATCACTTATTAGTTTGAGAAATAGACTTCTATCTTTTATTCTACTCTCACCATGTTGTGTGTGCTACACACTTTCTTTTATTTTTTTAAAAAGTTACCAATTACACTCTACAAAAACAAAACATTCCACATTGGCAATAAATAAATAAATTATAGTATTAGTTAAAATTAAATACTAAAATATTATTATTTCAACAAAAATTATAAAATAAAATATAAATATTTTTCTTACCCCACCCACCACTTCCTCTTACCGTACCTCCACCCCCTCCACTCCCAAACAAAAATTGTAATTTTTTTTAAAAGTTCTTATTTCATCTCCGTCTTAAAATAATAATCTAGATATTATTTTAATTATTTTTAGAAAAAATAATTCTAAGCTACCCACTTAATCCTCTTCTTTTATTTTTTTATTATTTTTAGAAAATTATTTCTTATTTGTCGCAAGATTTATTAAATAAATTTTTAATTTCTATTATATTCGATAAACAAGCAGAAAAATAAATATTTTTCTAAAACTATGTGTGCATATCTATAAACAAAAATATAAAAAAGATAAAAATAAATAGGAGTGGAGGATTAGATTCAAGTGGGATAGAATTTTATTTATTTTTTTAAAAGAATCTATATTTTTAGGTAGGAGTGGAGTAGGGGCTGAAGTTTGAACTTTTAAAAAATATTTTATAAAAGAGATAAAAAAATAAAAGGGGCGGGGATTTTTGGGGTGAGGGCAATAAAGTAGGTGAGAATTTTTTTTTAAATTTTATTTTTTAAAAAATAATATTTTTTGGAAGAATATTTATACTTTAATCTTTTACTTTTAACTAATACTAATATTTTTATTTAATTTTTTGTCAATGTGGCATGTCATATGGCAAGGTTTTCTCTAATAAAGAGAGAGTGTATTACACACACCACTGAGGTGTATTTCTCAATAAGCGATAGTTTAGGTGTCTTTCTCAAACTTCCAATACTTGAGGTGTGAAACTCAAAAATATGGTATAGTTTAGGTGTGTTTTGTATACTTATCTCGAATATAAAACCAAATTAAAATAGGAGAACTAGGTTCACAGGCTCTACGACCATCTCTACGGGTCGTATACAGTTCTACGGCCGATAATCGGGGCTTCGTGGTCCTCATCTTCAATTATGGAGTTGACTTCTATGAGACCTATCTACGGGCCGTATAAAGACTTATAATCCGTGAAAGGTTTCATCTGATGAATTTTCAGCAACTCCCCATTTTTTGATCCTTAGGGTACGACACCATAACTATAACTTGTGCAAAGTTTCATGGATCCTCTGCATATTCGTAAATTCAACTTTAGACAATCTTCCCTTCACTAGATTTTGCTACGAAACGAACTCTACGACCCATGAAAACTTCCACGGCCCGTAAAGGGTGTCGTAGAATAGCAAAAATGTTAGCATCTGCACACTTAGCCCAAAATTATGCCAAACCCTGTAATCCTGCATAACAAATATAAAACACATCTAATCTACTAGCATCTCTTTGAGAACACATAAAATTTCAAGTTTTAAGCATAAAAAGTTGTTGTATTTTGACAACACATCAACACCCTTAACTTAAAATTATTGCTTGTCCTCAATTGATAGACTCAATATACATAAGTAGTGCAGTAACACAAAACCTCAATCTAATGGCACATATCATCTCAAACTCACCACACCACCCATAAATGCACATCAAATAGCTATCAAGCAAACCAATGCAGATCAATACATGCAACAGTACAACTATGACAGGCAAGGTAATCAACGATAAGAAACAACTATTGAATAAGTCAAATATCAACAATGCAATGCAAGTGCTCTCACAAAAAGAAGTTCCATATCCCGATAATATTTTCAAATTCAATGCTTGGGACTACACAAAATTACTCATTCTCATAAAAGATATTCAAATACCATGGTCAATACCATATGCTTGCCCCTATACTCACAACTATGACCTTTGACTACTTGGACTAGGTTCACTATAAGATTTTCTTGGCATATAATGTAGGCTTATGGGGCTTTGGTATGATGTTTTGGGACCTTAGTAACTAAAAGATCTCCTTGACACTACATAATTCTACACTTTTTCCATATTAACACTGTTAATTTATCACTTCATTCTCCCTTCTCCTATTTCATGCTTTTCTAAGTTCCCCACTCTTATTTTTAACTCATTACCTTTTGTTTTCACATCATTTTGTCTTTTTAGCTCATTGATTGGGCATCTACTCATTTTTCTTGCACCCAGAGCACATTTTTATCCCTTTTACTCATCTTTCTTGTACCAGAGCACATTTTTATCCCTTTTTCCATGTATCACTAGCTTTTGCCTCAGTTTGTGCAATTACTAATGTACTGCCAAAATGCAATACTTTTGATGCTTAAAACTTGAAATTTTGTGTGTTCTCAATGCTATGTTAGTTGGTTTTATGTGTTTTTGTGTTTATATTTGTAGGATTACAGGTTGGCCTTGATTTTGGGAAAAAGTACAGAAGTTTCTGATTTTGGTTGTCATACGAGACCCTTTATGAGTTGTAGATCATTCTACGAGATGCAGGGTTGTTTCTTGAATGATTCCAGTGAGGGGTATTTTTTGAAGTTGATTGTACGAACATGCAGACGAGCTATATAAGATTTTAAGAGTCGTAGAACATGATTCGTGCCCTGAGGACCAAAATTGGGACCTTCTGAAGTTTCATCAGATGAAATCCCCTTTACGGGTAATTCACTTTACGAGTCGTAGAGGAGTGCCATAGAGTTAAAAGTCCAAAATTCCGGCAGTGGAGTATGAGACCCCCATTATGGGTCATGCAATGCAATACGACCCATAAAGCTTTTTCATATGTCGTGCCAATTAGCTCTCCTATTATGTTTAAGACTTGTATTTTACTTATTATAAATAGATCTTTTACATTATTTTTCTGGAGTTTTCGTGTAGTACTCAGAGAACTCAGTAATTAGAGAGAGAAAATTATGAGATTATGTTGGAGAGTCTTTGAGTACATTTACTTTTTAATTTCATCTTTAAGCTTGTGATTCTTATTAAAGTTGGATTTTCTTGTTCTTAATTTTATTGTGTAAGTGTTCAATTGTATTTTGTCAGTCCATAATTCTTGCATTTACACCAAAGCATGAGTAGCTAAATCCACAACTAGGGTTGTGGAAACCATGAAGAACTAACAAAAGTAAAACCGGATATTCATAATTCTTAGAAGGTGTGTATGTATGTATTAATTAACTTTGTTCATTTTGTATGTTTTCTGATGGTGGCCAACATTAGAACCCGCCTAGTATTATTGACTGGACGAATATAGTAATGAATAATAAAAGAGATTAATTAACAGGATTCAATTGATGTGTGCTTATCTAATCAACCAAATTGGCCAAGGGGAGGTTGTATTGGGACTAATAAGTAAGGGTTAGTAATGCACAATATGGAGATATGCCAAGACACACGGTGAAATTCACCTCTCACGTTTGATCAAAGGGCTTGGTGAGTATTACTTACCGTCCTGCATGCTATAAACTATAAAAGGATTATATTTTCTGGTGATACTGATTTGGGAATCATGGGGAACACAATACCCTAGTTCCTCTCCATATTAATTTCTCTCTTGTGTGTTAGTTTAGTTTTATTTTCAGTAGATTAATGCAAAGCCCCCACCCCTTTAGGGATATGAATTGGTTAACAACTCGAATTCCGATCATTGAATTCTCTTGAGTCTATGTATTCCTTGTGGGTTTGACCCTAACCTTAGTTAGGTTTTATTTCTTGATGATGGCCGCTTTATCCTCTCAAAGGAGGTGAACTTGGGCAACATCAAGATTTTGGTGCCATTGCTGGGGAATATGGTTAGATTTAGTTAATTCACAGTAATTTGAGTGTTAATCCTTATTTCCCATATTTTACTTTGTTTGTTGTTTTTGTTCTTTTTCAGGGTGTAAGTATAGTGTATACCTAATGCCCGGAGTCAAGGAAATTCTTTAACTCTGTTTGACCCAGAGATCCGCAGAATGTTTAGGAGAATGGCACAAGGCAATGCCAACAATGCGACTAATGCAGCTTTGAGCAGGAACAATAATGACAATGCTAAGAATGATAACCCACTTTCTCTGGAGGACATTATTCCATAACCATAGAGTTTCAATGCCAATGCTTACCAGTGGAATCAATACAGGCTAAATCCTATGACTGTGGAAGTGACTGGAGCTATTGTGTTGCCATCACTACCGTCAGACACAAAGTTCACAGTTTTGAGTAAGCTACTTCAGATGCTATAGAATCGTGGGCTATTTTTAGGCTTACCATCAGAGGATCCTCACAACCACCTATACAATATGGTAGTCATCTGCAAAAGTGTGATGGGAACACAAAATCTTTCTATGAATGCTGTGGGACTTTATGTCTTCCCATTGTCTCTTATGGGCAATGCAACATCACGACTATCTGAGCTTCCATAGCATTTGATCACTAGTTGGCAGACTTGCAAAAGTCCTCTCTAGAGAGGTAGTTGCCTAGATTGAAGAAGCTCAAGTTAAAGTACCAGATCGACAACTTTGAGCAACTTCTTGGCGATTCAATCAGTACTACTTGGGAGCGATTCACCAAATGTCTGAGGAGCATCCCTGACTATAAAATAGTTGATGATGCTTTGGTGGAGATCTTCTACTGTTCCCTTGATGAGAACAGTCAGGCCTGTGCTGGCACTATCATAAGGGGCATGTTCTTGGATCAACCATTTGCAAGGATCACAGAGCTAATGGAAAGAATGGTCAAGACTAATTATGCACGGGGATAGAGAGACAAAGCATCTACTAAAATTTCATGCACTGTCAGTGTTGGTACAGAGAAAGCAAATAGGAATGAAGAAATCATGCAACAACTTGACTAGATTTGCCTAGGTATGGCAGTGTTGATGAAGCAAAACCAAGAACGAGTAAATGCAGTGGTTCATCGACCTCCATGTGCACCCATGTATGATGAGCCATATTATGATAAGCGTGCATGTTTGTTACAGATCAGACGAGTGGTTTCCTGACCAATTCCCAAGGGTCCAATCAGGATTATTGGCACCAAGGTGAGAAATTTAATAGACATAGAGCTTACAGGGACAATCGCGAAGGTGACTATGATAGGAACAAGGGTCCAGAGAGAGATGCAGATTGGGGTCGTAGAGAAGGCTTCATAAATGGTCCTTATATGCCACCGCTTTATAACCGTGATGCAGGTACAAACAATTCTAGACTTGAGGAGATACTTGATCACCTATTGAAGAAAGCTGAAACACAAGATGAGACTCTGAGGGGCATGAAATAAGAGATTTCTAGCATAAACCAAAAAAATTAAGTCTCACTCTATGGTTATCGAACAACTTGAACAACAGCCAGATCAAGTGTCGACTCAACTTAGTTAGCGTCAAAAGGGTACACTATCTAGCAATACAGTTCAGAATCCTAAATATGAAGGGTAGTGTATGGCAGTTACTACTCGGGGTGGCAAGTACACCATTGATCCTCCCATGCCAATTGGTGAGAAAGATATTCGAGAGGAGATGGATGCAACCAAGAATGCAGAGATAGGAGAAGATAGTGGCAAGGATGGGGTGAATGAAGCTACTGATGCACCACAGAAATTGAAGCCCATTCCTAGGCCTCTACCTCTCTTCCCTTAAAGAATCAAAAAGAGGGAGGAGGAAGGCAAATTCAAGCACTTTCTCTTCATGTTCAAACAACTCTCCACCAACATCCCTCTCATTGAGGCATTGAAGAATACGCCAGGGTATGCTATGTACACGAAGGACTTGGTCACTAAAAAGCGCATTGTAAGTCAGATGCTCTCCCAAGAGCTTCAACATTGCAGTGCTATTGCTACGAGGTCCTTGGTTCATAAGTGAGTATATCCCAGTTCTTTCACCACACCCTACATAATTGGAGATGTGGAGTTCATAAGGGCACTATGTGATCTAGGTGCCAAAATTAATCTGATGCCCCTTGTGGTGTACAAGAAGCTTGGATATGGAGCCTCTACTCCAACGAGCATGTGATTATTGATGGCGGATTGCATGGTGAAGAAGCCTGTAGGGATACTATATGATGTGCTAGTAAAAGTTAAAAAGTTCGTATTCCTCGCAGACTTTGTGATCCTAGTCCACAAAGTTGACTTTGATGCAATCATCTTGAGAAGACCATTCCTAGCCGTTGGGTGAGCACTAGTGGATATAGAAGCTGGTCAACTTAGGTTTAGATTGAATAACAAAGAAGTCATCTTCAATATCTTTCAGTCCATGAAGCATCCAGATGATTTGAAGAGTAAAGTCTGGGCAATTGGTAAAGTTTGAGTAACCAATTTGTCCAAATCATGCCATGACAATAATCAGGCGCTAGTTGGAAGGCAATCTAAGGTTTTGGATGTAATAGTATAGTTATAGGTTTATTTTCAGTTTTTGGATGAATAGGTAGTTTTTTTCCTTGTATTTTGATTGTAATTCTAGACATTAGGCTGGTTGCATATAGGGCAATAGTTTGTTCTATAAAAAATATAGAGTACAAGACTAAATCAACCTTTTTTGTTTGAGAAGAGCATTAGGAAGTGTCTCTATAACTGGGTCTACAGGCTTAAAACACTTTATGGCCTATTCCCGTCTCATAGAGATTTCCAGTGAGTAGAAAAAGTATGCACTCCAGTCCACGAGCCAACTTGCGATTCATAGATCAATATACGAGTTTTAAATGGGGCTTGTGGACCCTAGGTAAGTTTCCTGAAATTTTGCTAAGTGTAGAGGTCTCTACGACCAACTCTACGAGCTGTCATTCGCTTTATGACTCATAGACTAGTCCATGAAATCTAGTCCTGAAATTTAGTGTTTGGATGTTCTACAAAACCATGGTTTACGGGCCGTAAAACACTTTACTGCCTGTAATTGGGGCTTCGTAGAGTCCAGGCCCATTAACTTTCAGTTGACTTGGTCAAGGTATAAATAATGGGATCAAATTATTTTGACCCAATTTTTAACCTAAATTACAAATATACCCGCCATCCCCTCCCCCATGTAAATTCGACCAATAATGGCAGCCGTACACCTATTTTTCGACAAGTTCCTGGCAACCTAGGGTTTAGTGCATAGTTACCTCTTTCAACTTAATCACATATTTTGGTAAGTTTTTGGTTAAATTAAAACCTTTAATTTGCCTTGCTTTGGATGATTGAATTGGAAATTGTGTTGGGAATCGTGTTTAGACATGAAATCCATGTTTGATGATTAATATGTGTTAATTGAAATTAGGTTTCCCATGTATGAATGTTTTTCTAAACCCAAAATTGGGAACTTTTGCCTTCTGTGAATGTTTGAATAGTTTTTGGTGCCTATTAAATCACCCCCTTGTGTGCCGATTGATATTATGTGAAAATGGGGTGGGGCTGGGGGTGATGAAATAGGTGGGTAATTTTGTTGAAATCGATCATAAGTGGTCGGAATTGTAGGGTAAATATGCTTAATCACTTCCGGTGGGGTATATATGTTGTAGAACATGTAGAGGGATATTCGTTATGGTATAGAAATCATGTGGGTGTGTGTGTTTTACTTCGATGCTGGTAAAATATTTGTCAAAAAGTCATTTGGGGTCCATTGTAATGTGCTTAGAAATTCAGGTAACTGAGTTTTCTTGTCCATGAGTGGCTTTTACGGCTAGTGGGATTATTCCACGAGTTGTAATTGCCCCTTATGTAAGATTCCAAAAACTTGAAGTTTCTGTATATTCATCACATGAGATCTTCTATATGTTGTATACCACTTTATGGCTCGTAGATAGGTCTCGTAGATCCTTGGAAAAGATATATTCACTAGCGATCTCTACGATCTAATCTACAAGTCGTAAACAACTTTATGAGCCGTATCTGATCTCATAGACTTTTTCAGTGACAAAAATTATTTGAACCACTGCTTTACAAAAGCTTTTTATGGCTCGTAGTACCAACTACGTCTCATAAAGGTGCTTTTGTAGAACCCATCTGCAACTGAATTCAAATTATTTTTACATTCCAATTTCTGATTTATGGGGCTAACCATGGTACATATATTGATTTAGGTATTGTGGCCCTAAAATCCAAACGTGATGAGATCAGTGCCCTACAGAGGAGGCTCAGAGATGAGCCTTCGGATGATTAACAAAACACTACATTGAGTAGCTTACCATAGGAGCTGGGCGTCAGTCCGAACCCAGATGTGGATCAACCACAGACTAGAGATGTTGCCAGAGCTGAGTAGACTCAAACTCTCATTGTTTGCACTCCATAGTCTAATGAGGGAGACAGTGGCGAGAGCAGTCTACCATAGATGACTCAATCCAGAGAGGAGTCAAGCTATGACGGAGGCTCTTGGACGAATCAGAGACAGAGTCCTCCGTCGTACCTCGATCATCACCATCTCTACCTGATGCCCTTACTAGTCGGTGGTGTTGCAGGTATGCATGACATATACACAGAGGGCCATCAACACAAAAAGTAGGGCAAGCCAGTTCGCTCCATGCAGAGTCATCTCCAAAAAGTATGACTGTGTCCCTGGTCTCTAGGTAACGATGATTCACTACGGGCTTCAGTGGCTCATACACTCTCTTGGGTGATACTACTGATCATGGTGAAGGATTTTTATGCCTCATATGTAGCCATGCTATATAACACTCTTCACAAGCTGAAGAAGCCCTTCGCTCAGCCCAGACTGATCGAGATAAGAGTAGGGGTCGGCAGGTGGATATATCAAAGACTACCATCCGCCTGATATTTTCTGGACCTGGGTTTCCTTCCTCCAGATCCACCCTAAAGTTTGACTACAAGGTGGGGTAGATGAGGGACCCCCTTGTTTTGAGAGATCTAGAGCGATGAGCCACCTTGATGAGATGGGTGGCTGGGTATATTGCTGAGCAGGGTCTGGAACCTACATGGGTTGCCACTCACTCAGAGCCTATTTTCAAGGCTTCGCTCAGTTTCCCGGCCAAGTTCTAATGGGCTATTATTCATTCATGCATTCGGCCTACAGTTGTTGATAATATACTGCCGCCAAAGCGTGTGGTATTGGTTGTGAGAATCTTAGCTAGTTGTGATATTGATTAGGCCTGCCTCATCATTGAGAAAATTCATGAGGCCGCATTAAAGAGGTCCACCTCCATCCTATTCCCTTACTTGATATACAGGATCTGTCTAGAGTCGATGGTAGAGAGTTTGCACTAGCTAGACCAGTTGATTGAGGCCTAGTGTACATTGGATCCTAACCTGATCAAGGCTGAAGAGAACTCAGTGGCACTCTGACAAGCACAACCTCCACCTATGCCTGAGATATTCACCCTAGCGCCACCACCTGAAGGTTCACTGACTACCACCACCAAGGCTGCTACTACTGAGGAGAGGCCTCCCGCAGCTTGAGGTAGATGAGGAAAGGGGTCCCACTACTTTTGTCCCTGCACCACAGGCCACGACACCACAGGATACTCTCGCGGGCATGGTTTATATGTCCGCTGCATCTATGTAGGCCCTGGAAAAAACGTTATCTCATGCTGAGTCCCAGTTGACTCAACTTTTTCATTAGATCAAGACATGGGTACGCCATCCCATTTCAGTCTCGGAGGGTCTTATGCAGGCATTTGCAGTCGCTGCTATTCAGGACCGTATCTCTACCATGGATGTTTGCATTGACGCCTTCGAGGAGAGGGTATAATAGAGCCTGCACACTACCCGACCATCAGACTTAATGGTCCTACAGATGGAGATCCATCGACTCCGAGTTGACATGACAACAACGTTGGCAGCACCAATTGCACCTGAGGAGTCTATTTAGTCTTTCTACGAGAAGTGACCCCTCCCGAATGATGATCCTGATGTTGTATGATTTTATACAGGAATGACTGAGCAGGAGGAGCTCAAGCTTACCTTGAGGACATCTGGATGAGAGGTGGAGATACGACAAACAAGAGAGGTAGAGCAGATGAGAGGTGCTGGCCCCTTCGGACAGAGCATGATTACTGAAGACACTACCTGGCGGGAGGATGTTTTCCAGATTTAGCCATGCACTGGCGCTTAGGTGCCCAGGTATGTTTTTAACCCCTTTATGTTTGATTTTGCTTTGATTTTGTGAATTAGGGACAATACACATCTTTTTCGATGGGGTTTGAGTAGTATGGGCCTTAGTGAAGTCTAAGTAGCTTGGGTCCATAACTACCTCAATTTTTGATCCCGGGATTTTCTTGCCTGTGTCTTTTTTCCCATGGATTTTACTTTCTGTTAAACCGACTTGTTTGGGATTTTTAGATAGTATATAGCATATAGTACTAATACTTGTGGCATATAACATATTTTTGTGTTCTTTTTGAAAAATGATGCCTACCAAAATTTTTGATTAAGTAGTTAGATAGCAACTATACAATTTTTGGTGTGTGACAATGTTTGTTCTGTTAAGTGAGGATAAATTAAGATAAAAAGCATGATCTAAAAGTCTTTGTTGATATTGTATGTGGTGCAATCTGAGTGTGAGCTTAATTTGCTAGATTCATGTGTTTTGTTCTAATTCAGAACTTGCCCTGTTACTCTATGTTAGATTGTAGATTAGTTGGATTAGGAAAGGATCCTAGACCATTGTTCTGAATAGTCCACTTAGCCTAAAGTGACCAACCATAACAATGATATATCCCGAGTTCCTAATGTTTGAGTCTAACATGTACCTATTCATTGTTAGTTGTAAAATCCTGAAATTAGCCCTCATCCTTCTTTGAACATTGTGCACCTTAGCTGAGGTAAAAAGCCTAAGTTGAGGATGGTTACAAAAAGTGGCCCTAGTTCTGAGGACGGGTATTATACACCTCAACACAGGCCAAAGTCCTAAGTTAAAGGTGGCTGATGTAAGTGTAAAACACAAAAATAAGGGGTGAATTAGTGATACAGAGGAAAAACGAATAAATCATGTATTGGGTGGAACAAAAAAAGTGACGTCTTAGTTGTGAGCTAAAAAAATGTAAGTGTAGAAATTAGCAAAAAGCTGAATAATGAAAAGAAAGCACCTAGAAAAGCTTGAAATAGGAAAAAGGGAGAATAAGGTGAAAATAGAAGAGTTGGCAGGGCAAAAGTGTAGAAAAACGTAGTGTCAAGAAGGACCTTTAGTCACTATGCTCCTAAAATGCCATACCAAAGCCTCTGAGCCTACGTTACAAGCCTAGAAAATCCTAAAGTGATCATAGTCCACTTAGTTGAAGGCCGTAATCATGAGTATAGGGAAAAGGCTATGGTATTAGGCATGATGCATGAATATCTTTTATGAGAGTGAGTGATTTTGCATAGTCCTAAGATTATACATGAAAACATCATTGAGCGTCAGATATGGGACTTCGTTTTGTGAGGACACTTGCATTGCATTGTTAGCACTAGACTTGTTCAGTGATTGCGGATTATTAGTAATACCTTGCTTGTCATAGTTGTGTTATCACATGCACTAGTCTGCATTGGTTTGCTATATGCCTATTTGATCATGTTTTGAAAAGTTGGTATGGGTGTCTGAGTTTAAGATTTATATGATATATGCCATTAGGTTGAGGTCTGGGTTTTACTATATCATCTATATAGATTGAGTCCATCGCTTGAAGACAAGCAATAATTTTAAGTTGAGGGTGTTGATTTGATGCCATAAAAATAGTACTTTTGATGCTTAAAACTTGGAATTTTGTGTGTTCTCAATATGATGTTAGTTGGTTTTATGTGTTTTTTTTGTTTATACTTGCAAGATTACAGGTTGGACTTGATATTGGAAGAAAGTGCAGAAGTTGCTGATTTTCCTGATATATGAGATCTTTTACGGGCCGTAGATCATTCTATGGGTCGTAGGGTGGTTTCATGAACAATTCTCATGAGGGGATATTTTTTGAAGTGATTCTACGAATATCCAGATAAGTCGTAGAAGGTTTTACGAGTCATAGAAGATGGTTCGTGCCCTAAGAACCATAGATTGAGACTTTCTGATGTTTCATCAGATGAAACCCCCCTTTACAGGTCGTAAACCACTTTATAAGTCGTAGAGTGGTGTCGTAGAGTTGAAGTCTAAAATTCCAATAGGGGAGTATGAGACTTCGATTATGGGCCATTGAATGCAATACAACTTGTAAACCCCTTTTGTATGACATGTCAACCAGTTCTCCTATTTTCTTTAGGACATGTATTTTACTTATTGTAAATAGGTTTTTAGGTTATTTTTTAGGAGTTTTCGCCTAGTACTTACAGAACTTCATAATTAGAAAGAGAAAATTGTGAGATTACATAGGAGAGTCTTTGAGAACACTTGTGCTTGAATTTCATCTTTAAGCTTGTGATTCTTATTGAAGTTGGATTATCTTGTTCTTAATTCTATTGTTTAAGTGTTCAATTATGTTTTTCAATCCAAAATTCTTGCATCTACACAAAGCATGAGCAGTTAAATCAACAACTGGGGTTGTGAGAATCATGAAGAAGTAACAAAGTAAAATCAGATAATTCATAATTCTTGGAAGGTGTGT
>JAABOM020000012.1:9446177-9473517 GCA_011800125.2 Solanum clarkiae
CAAAGTTGGGCCTTTTTGGAGCACCAACTTGATGGACTTGGGCTGCCAAAATTTTTCAGATTTTGTTCTTTTGGTTTAGGCCTAATTTGCTAAGTGTTTTGATTTTCTTTGGGCCCTTTTTAATGCCTCTATTGGGCTTAATATATAGTCCATTTATGATGCTAAAACATGGGCAAAATTTACACCGTTAATACGGACTTTATTCCTAATCGAACATGGACAATTTCGACGCCGGGGCTCGTCTCCGATTAATTAGCAATTTAAGCCAAGCAAGTAGCTGACTTACCTACTTGCTTCCTAAGTCCTATAAGCACCTCAATTCTCTCACTTCATTTTAAGTCTGTAATCCCCTCACTTCAATACAAAACATGTATACACTCGACCCTCTTAAGCGCTAGACGCACATATAGCCCATTAACGCGGGATTCAAACACTTTTGAAAACTTGCTCTAGTCTAACCAAATCATGTCATATTTCATTTGTATAGTATTAGTATGGTAAGGTGTGGGATGTTACAAATTATGTTGTCTATCTCTTGTTGCATTGCATCCTGCATACTTAGTTCATTCAAATGTACTAACATATATTCTATGCCTACATAATGTTAATATGTAGGGACCAGAGCTCTATTTGGTCATCACCCTCCTCTACGTGGATAGTGTATCTAATCGAGCTAGTTGGAGAGTCCTCTATTCTGAGGGCAATGTCTTTGATTTTATGTTATGTATTAGGACTTTCTCTTTTTCTTTGATGTATGTTCACTGTGAGGGTGAGCTTGGTTGCTTGTTTTGTCCCCTACTAAGTATTTATGTAGTAGAGGTGTTGTTGGACATATGTGTAATTATGCTATGAGCCTTGACTCTCTTGTCTCTTGATTTTTATATTATGGAAGTTTCCTCTTAGTCCCTTTGCCCTTATTTCTATTCCTTCAATGCTATTTAATTGCTTTCGCGACCAAGGATGTGTAATGATATGCTAAGAGCCTTGTTTGGGATTCCTTCGGGTTCCCCATTCGTCGGTCATAACTAGGCCCTAGGTCCGGGTTATGACAGGACATATAGGTCCCGTGGTTTTGTAAAGCTTTGAAAATTATGGAATTTAAGAACTTCCAAAACTTCCAGGTACTAATCAATTAATCCTTCTGTTGATAACTATTTTTCCTTCATGATTGTACTGTGTCCTTCAGCCCCGAGCCTATTTAGGAAGTTTGGAATTGTGATTTCTTGAGTTTTTATGAGTACTGTGAGATAAAGTCATGTAGGTCCTTGGTTCTGGACTTATTTTTATGCCTTCGGGCTAGACTTTGTTGGCAATGGTAAGGGCCGCATGGACTTGGCTAGAACATGCTTTCACTTGGTCATTCTGCACAACATACTCCAATATTCTTGTGAGAAGCATTGATAAAACATTCAAATGCAAGAATTGATTATATGAGAAACATTTAGAGGAGATAGTTCATTTAGACCGCGAATCATGCTCGGTGAATCGCAGAACTGATTCAGCGATCAAAAAGACCACCGCCTTTTTCCATAGATTTCAGACTTAAAGCCACTACTACTTTCGATGACATTCATACACATTCAGCAATACACCAAATTGATTTGGAAATTAAGAAATCTAATCGTCGATAGTTGCAGCAATCACTCAAGAAGAACAGTCAATTAAGGTGGTGCATGTGACAATTGGGCTAATCGTCGAGTCCATTTAGGCAGTCAAAATGACCATGGCCTGTGGTGACTGACAAGGCCCTTCATCCATTCACTCACACTTTTACAATTTCGTAGATCACATGGATGAATATCGCATACTAACCCAACAACACATCAATGTTTGTTTAACTATTGATTATCACTATCATATGATCTCTATGAATATACACTCAATCAAACGACAAATTACCCTTAAGAATGACATCATCCAATCTATCATAGAGCAAGTCCAATCGCTTAAAGGAGATCAAGGGTTACTCAGACTTCACCAATAGCTCGTAGGAGCAATCAATCTAACAAGCATTTTTCAAGAACATATTTATATGATCATGGCATTGTCTCAATTGAACACATTCAAGCATGATAACAAGTATAAAATTGGGCAAAACCCACAAATAGTCTATCATTGAGAAAGAAACTCTACATTCAAAAACCTAACCTAACTCACATACACCACCAATTTCAACATTCATTAAACGATTCCAAAGCCTATAATATATCATTCGTTCATGCAACACAGTGTTTAAAATAACTCTAATGATCTACCCACTCATATTTCAATAAGATTTTCAAGCCTTAAAGTATGACTATCATATTACAAACCCTGATCAACTTCTTAAAACTATGGCTTTCATCAAAAGAACTAAAACAAGGGTAAAAAAAATACCATTTCAATGGTGAGATACAATGAAATCTTCAATGCTGCTTTTTAATGAATATCTTCAACCCTTTTTTGTGAAAATCTTTTAAAGAAAAGCAAAAAAGGACGGTTTTTGGCGTGCAAAGGAAGTGAAAAGAAGTGAAGATGGAAAGTGAAAGGGCCAAGAAATTTGAAAAACCTTAAATAGGTCAGTGAGTGTGTGTGCTCGGCAATGCAGAACTACACCACTAGCATATTTAGCGTTGCGCTAAGTGTGCTAGGGACCACCTATTTTTATAGCATGCATACATTTCTCCCTACCTTGAAGTGTGGTAGAATTGGGGATCGCCAACTGGTTTCAGCAATCACTGATTTGACATTGTATTCGCCAAATTTGGTAGCACCTCAAGAGTCAATAACCGATTCAAAAGGCAGCCAAACTGATGGTCACCTTTTTAACTCGGCAATACGCTGAGTAGCCATACTTGGTCAGCCATCTCAACTCTCCACTCCATTTCTCTTCTTAAATCCTGCACAATTCCACACCCGTTATTAAAACTAAAAAGTAGTAAAATACTCACATTAGGTTGCCTCCCAAGTAGCGCCTTAGTTAACATTGTGGCACAATGTCATTCTTCTTTACTTTACAACCAATTGGCCCACTAATGACAACACCACAAGATCACACCCGATTTCAAAGTTTCCCTATATTGAAAACAACCTCATCATCGTTTACTCTAAATTTTAGATATCCACTTTCAACCTCTACCACAGCTCGCCTGGTGGCTAAGACTGACCTGCCCAAGATTATTGGTATGTCCATGTCCACTTCGCAGTCCAAAATCACAAAATCTGCAGAAAGAATAAATTTATCCACTTTCATCAACACATTGTGTAAAATTCCCACTGGTCATTTGATAGATCAATCAGCAATGAGTAGGTACATTATGGTCGGTGAAGGGGTCTCCAAGCTAATCCCTCAAATATGACTAGGGGAATGAAATTTATACTTGCCCCTAAATCACATAGAGCTTTACTGAATTTTGAGGCTCCTATTGTGTATGGAATTGTGAACACCCCCTGGGTCTTCCTTCTTCATCACTAATTTTTGTGTCAAGATTGCACTGCAATTGTGAAACACTTCAATTGTCTCATACTCAAGACTCCTCTTCTTCGTTACCAATTCTTTCATGAACCTAGCATACCCTAGCATTTCAATTAATGCTTCAACAAATGGAACATTTATTGACAATGAATTGAACATAGAAAGGAATTTTTGAAACTTAGAATCTTTCTCTTTCTTCTTCAACCTTTGTGGAAATGGAGTATCATCCTTGACTTGTGATGTTTTCAACCTCACAACTGGACTTGAATTTTTGGGAAGAGTTGTCTTGTCATTCACAACATTATCCCCACTCTTCTCTTTCTTATAGCTCTTGGGATTGCAGAAAATATCAGCATCTTCAACCTAAGCCTCATATTCATCATCTTCAACAATAATCACATTTTCTTTTTCTCCCACCTCTTTCAAACAATCATCAACAACAAGTGATGGTCTAGTTCCTTCAACCACCTTCCCACTACAAGTAGTTATGGCTAACACTACTGATTATTCCCTTTTAGGTTAGCCATCGCGTCACGACATGGACCTCCTTTTGGATGTTGATTTAGATGAGATGAAATATTCCTAAGTTGAGTCTCCAAATGTTTGATAGATGCTGATGAAATGACATAGTTTGACTCAACTGAGAAAATTCAGATTTCATCTCCTTTAGGACTTTATTAGAGGCTTCCACCTTACTCAAAATTTGGGAGAGCATTTCCTTGGTCCCAGGATTTTCTTGATTAAATACTGGTTTAGCAACCTCTACTCTATCATGACTGGAATGTATCTATCTCCATCACGGTTCCTCCAACCCCCAATGTGAGGTTGGTCAGTCCATGTGCGATCTCACTATCTGGGTTGTTGTTCCAACCTTTATTCCTGGGTGGCCTTGAAAAAGTTAGCTGAGAACCCACCATTTGGTTTCCCATGTAATGCACTTCTTCATTGTAACCACCTTCAAATGTTACACCCTCAAACATCATATCTCCGATAGCTCCCATAGAATTCGCACTTTTATATTTCCTCTAATGACGTGCATGGTCAAAAGATCAAAATGGGTTAATATCTTAGCTATGTTATCGTCCCTTTCTTAGTCTTTAGCAAGTTGCTCCTTGGTTGGACCTCTTTGTCTTGAAGTGTGTACCATGCTCGATCAATCTTTGTCATTCCATCTAAAAGGTTGCAAGCTTCAGTGAATGTTTGTGTCATTAAACCTCCTCTCACTAACTGATCAGCTAATCCTTTGCTTGCAGCATTAAGACTCACATAAAAGATTTGCAAGAGCATAAGGTCCGGAACTCTATGGTTAGGACATTGAAGTAAGAGTTTCCAAAATTGCAGTCATGTTTCATACAACGACTTACCTTCTTGCTTCTTGAAATTCAATACTTCTTATCAATTTTACCATCTTCGAGGGAGGGAAAAATCTATCAAGGAATGCATTTTGTAGCTCTTCCCATGAAGTAATAGAATCATGAGGTAGCTCTGTTAGCCACCTCAATGCCTCTGCGATGATGGAAAAAGGGAATAACATTAGATGAATGGCTCATTGACTCTCTCCCCTGAAGGTAAATAGGATACATACATTAACAAAGTTCCTTAAGTGTCCATGAGGGTCTTCGTGGCCAAGTCCTCCAAACAATCCCTTCATTTGGAGGAGTTGCAATACATTACTCGTTACATGAAAATTAACTTATCAGGCCAATGGGGATAGTTGGATAGCACCGGTGCTCCTCACCTGATCGTAATTACTATCTTGCATACAGTATATGTCTCCAACATTCTCACCATGAACGCTCTCATCATCCTCCATCTTTACACCTACTTTTCAACAATACAAATAATAGGAAAACGGTAAAAATAAATTCTAACCACAAGAACAAAGCTCAAACAAACACTTCCAATATGAACATTTCAATTCCCCGGCAATGACATCATTTTTTATGTCGTTCAACTGGACTACTCAAAGGAAGAAGGGGTAGTCGTCATCAGCATAATAACTCAACTTTAGAATTGATCCCATAGGGAATCATTGTTCAAGGTAGAAGTGACTCGTTGGACCAAGTAATTGTAGGATTAGGGGGTTGCAATAATCAAAATAAGAGTTCAGTTAAATGAGTTTCTAATTAATGATTTAAACAACAATTAAGGGAAGATACTGGAGATGTGCAAATATGAGAATTAATCTATTAGTTGGGTCTAGATACTTGACTATATGAGTTGATATTGATTAAATAGGCTAGATTGCTTATAATCCATTGTCATGACCCAGACCTAGGGTCTAGGAGTGACATGGCGAATGGAAACCCGAGAGTCTCCAAACAAGCCTCATAGTATCCATATTCATATCATCATTTTGGAAGCATATAATTAAATAAACACATAGATCTAAGGGACGAAAAAGTATGACTCAGCTATGGGGATATCATAGGGATAGGGATTTGCATGTATTCACATATTATATAACCCATAAGAACTAAGGGGCGGTAAGTATGACTCACTCCATGGGGGAAAACGAGACTTAGGATCTTCCACATTTCCATATAATGACATCTATACATATCATATCACAACCGAATTATAGTAAGGATATCAAATAGATAGTCATAACCATAATCTCCAGATAAGAAAACATAGCATAAATTCATACAAGAGTCTACATAATTTCCAATAATGCCTCTAGTCATAGAATAGGACGAGGGCTAAGACATTTCCCAAGCTCACCCTCAAAGTAAATAACATATATGGAAGCAACATAAGGTAGATAGATGGTGGCTTGTTCTTGGAAGATAGGACTCACCACTACACTTTCTCCAATCTGATCTAGCCGTCAAATGATGGATGAAGATAGTCTCTGGCCCCTACATGGTTAGATCATGTAGGCAAAAGTATGTGTTAGTACGTTTGGATATACTATGTATGCAGGCATGCAATGCATATGAACTTATTAAACATATATTCAATGTTAGATGACAAAGGCACGTATATATAAAAAAAGCATATAACAAGAAGAACAATATATCAATATTACATGAAATGCATGATGTATGAATGTGAAAATACTTTGCACATAATGGTGATGGGATCTTAACCGACATAAGACCAAGTGAGCTATAACTTGGAGCTTCGTCGTCTTCCTCACAACGGATAAAGAGGTGACCTACTCTCCAAAGGTAGATCCATCAACATTCATCATCCACAAAGGAGCATAAACACAATCTATGTTAGGCACATAGTTCAAGAGAAAGGAGTATGGACCCTTGGAGATAGCCCGCCCTGCCTCCAATCTCATCAGCACTAAGTAATCATCCCACGAGAATACATATACATATTCATGCTTGTAAAGGAAGCATAACTTTTTCAAATCATTTACATGCATACTTAGGCTTAAAGGCTGAACATACATCATAATCATGCATACTTGGGCTAAAAAGCCAAATAATACTCCATGTCATACTTTCGTGCATAAGAATAGATCCTTTAAGCACAGTCATGAGAAAGGAGTAAGGACCCTTGGGGATAACCCTTCCTTCCTCCAATCTCAATCGATGCTCCTTAATTATAGTGGTGTTTACCTATAAATGCTCAAAGATCCATAATATAGACATTATGTGATCACATTCTTGTCATACCCATACTTTACTTGAAAACATAATCATCATCATAATTGGGACTTAGCCCACATCATAAACTTCATGAAAACCATAGTTCATGTATGCATATGCCATGAACGATGAAGAATAGCATGGGCAATAGAGATTAAAACTTAAATCAATCATACAATATGAAATTCAAGTAAATCCATAAGTAAATTCACATTTAAATCACAATTTAGATTACTCATGCTTAAATCAAACTTTAAGGGGGACATATATATTCACATCTTCATAAAATCAATGCAATTCAACTTATAAGGCTTAAATCACTTTAAAATCAATATAAAAACATAACTCATATCTCAATTGAATAAAATAGACAGTAATCTTAAAAACCCATAATTAAAGTAAGCTCTTTTATAAAATCAAGTGTAAAAGAGTTTGGGGTCTTCATGGTTGAAAATGACCATGAATCAATCCCATATACCTTAGCTAACCATGAGAAATAGGAAGAAATTTAATGAAGAAGAGATCCTTTCCTTAATCTTCAAGACAATCCTCCAGGGTTCACTTTAGGGAAGTTCTTAAAAGAGAACTTGAATAAATTATAAGTATTGAATGAATTTGAATGAGAGAAGAAGAGGATAAGTCATTTGAATGTTTTAGGATAGCATAGAAAGTCACAAAAAAATTACAGAAATGCCATTAATGAAATGGATATAAAACTGTTACCACGAGTCCCGTAGAGAGGTCTCACGGTTTGTACCAAGGCACATAGACCGTGTGCCCTTTGGTGGTGCAATACTTTGAAAATTCTTCACTGACAAAGTTCCCAGATAGTGATTCCATACTTGAAAACTTTTCACACCAACACTCATACGGAGGTCCATACGGATCGTGAAGGGGTTATAAGGTCTGTAAGAGGTTCATATGGCACAAGACTTGGCTAAAATATGGTTTTCAAGGCTAAGGCCACTCACACAAGCCACCACACAATTCATAAAGTGTCACATGGACCGTGTGGGTTCATGTGGTGTGAACCTTAGTCTTGAACTCTAAAGTTAAGGCCAACACTTTACACACAAGGCGAATGGCCACCTCAAGGTCCCTCCACACGACCCGTTGTGAGCAACATAGCCCGTGGAGGTGCCTATAAGGTGTCACCTTTGTCAAAACTTTCTGGAACCAATTTTCAAGCACCATTAAGGTCATACGAAGTCCAAGTCCTTACACCCATATCAGTTATGATACAAGGGTGTTTCACATGCACCAGCTAAAAAATCATATGCCAACCGCTGAGGACATGCTTGGCTAAGTAGTCTCAGAAAAGACCCTAATACCTTGGCCATTGAATCCATGGTTGTGGACTTTAACTAAAACCCCAAGAGGTTTTTAGCCACTATATCCATTCCACACTCTAATAGTTCCAGCTAAGGCAACAATCAGAGATCTAAAGTAAAACGCCAAGTTTGCAATCTTGAAATTATAGATTAAACATAGGAACGGATGTAAATTCAATCAAATCAACTATAGATAAGTCAAGATATCAGAGACCCAATAAATAAATGAAAGACTCATATCAATAGCACACCCTCAACATGGGAGTTTTAGCCACACATGCTAGAAACTAAAATTTTAATATAATACATAGTAGCAGAAGTCATGGGTAACAAGATTGAGTAAAAATTAGTTGATTATCAACAACCAATCTTTCCCAATTTGATGTCCAAAAGCTTCAAAACCCTAACTACCCTTGTACTCTAAGAAGAAAATTCTATGTACTACTACAGTAGACTAATTGTTTTGATATGGTATGAGCAGATGATATACAATATCCTTTATAAAATTACTTACATACTCTATGCAAATGTGTGAAAGTTTGTTCTGTGAAATGTCATTCGACGATCAAGGTCGACCATCACCGAGAACTCTGGTGATACGCTAAATGTGTACTTGACCATTTTCCTATGCATCTTTGTAAGGATTTCTCTTTTACAACATTAGATGATGACTCTTTGCTCCGCCGATCCAATTAGGTGATGCACCGAAATATCTATCGTATTGCCTTTCTGTCAGTGGTTTGGGCTTTGGGTGTTGCAACTTTAGGCGATCTCTTGTGCAATTTGACGAATCACTGAGTATTCTTTACAACATCTAATATAACTACCTTCTTGATTTGACCTTGAACCTTGGTTACTACAATGATAGGTGATCTCCCTGAATGTTTGGCATATTGCCGAGTATGTTGGCGACACCACTTTTCTCTGCCTTTCTGTACTTTTGCCCACTTTTCAAGATTTCACCAAGTATTGTCCATTTGTGCACTTTTAATCCTAGTTCATGCCATAACATATGCATATTTTTTAGAAGTTAAAATTAGTAGCACATTAAGGATAATGTTTCTTTGCAATTTATCCCCGAAATGAGTTTGAAATATGAACTCATCACTAGCTCAATCTCATCCAAAAATAATACTTAGATACCAAACCCGTAATTTCAAAATTAAGGGTGTGCCTTCAAGTTCTCCTTATCTAATTGTATTTGTACAACACACAGTCTCATATATAGCTTGTCTAAGACTGTTTAACCTTCATAATGTACTAATCAATTTATGAAGTGGAGTGCATAACAAATTCATACTACATCCAATTAGGTGGGCATAACATAACACCCATTTCCTATCTTTTAATGTCAACAATTCACACCTTTTCCCAAACACCAACCAGGATTCCCCCAACATATTTACATGGCAAATAGTCCCAAGATAGTCCTAACAATCCAGTATACCATAGAGGATGTGAAACCATAGTTTCCAATCATCATTCCATGAGTTTTTATTAAAAGCACACTTAAGATATCATACTCAAACTCGTATTTAAGAATAATAAAGATAGGACAGTAACTTTACCTCAATTCTTATAACTTATCATTTTTAACCTACAATCCTTTAAGAACTTCAACTTCCCTTCACAACTAAACCAAACAAGAAGAGAAAAGTCCTTTAATAAATAAAAATAAGTAAGCAGTAGCATTTGGGAACATTCTGCCCAATAATTATACTAAAGCATAACTAACATATTTTCTTTGTCTTTCATGGGAGAATTAAGCCAAATCTATAAGTGTTTTCACTTACCTTAACCTTCAAAAATGAGGGCCTCATCAAGAACCTTAGAGGGACTTCAGGGTTGTTGTATGAAACAAAGGAGAACAAAAAGAGAACATTAGAAAATCTTTTTTTTTTAATATTAAAATGGTTTGAATGAGCTGGCCTTAATCCCTTTTAAAAGGACTATGTTTGGCCGACTTTCTCCTTTATTTTGAGCTGTAATTTATCAACCTTTTTACTTGGGTCTTAGTAGGCTTCAATTCATTAGGCTTTAATGCTCATTTTTTCTCTTTTTCTTTCACTTAATTTGCACCAAAATTGTCAAGTAGTGAGTGTACTTGGACCCTTATTTATTCATCTTGGGCTTCCAATCTTTATCCCTTTCTAATATCAAACCATTGGCCAAAATTATACCTTTAGCTTGGGCTTTATTCTTTATTGGGTTCCACTGGTTGGACTTGGATAGATTTGGTGTTGAGCCTCATCCCTATTTTCTTTCTTTTTTTTTTTACTTAATTTGGGCCTCAAGTGTGCCTACTAATGTATGGATTAATCTTCTCCATTCACCTGGTCCAGTTTAAGCTAAGCGAGTAGGTTACTCACTTGCTAGCTTCATAAAGTCCAATAAACACCTTACTTCTTTTATTTCGTTCAAGACTGTTATTGTCTTAATTTAACTTAAAACTTATATACGCTCGATCATATTAAACTTTATAATTAGTATAGCTATTCAATCCAAGATTTAAATACTTTTAAAATTGCCGCTAATTCTATCATGCCACATTGTAATGTACAGGAGTTTACCTTAAAGCTTCTTTATCATTACCACTCATCTATTGTAATATACAGGAGTTTACCTTAAAGCTTCTTTATCATTACCATTCATCTAGGAAATCAAGTGCATAACGTGTACAATCAAGCCATATCAAATTCCGTATGCATAAAACTAGTACACGTAAAATATGAAGTCTTACATATATGTCTTAATTTTAATGTGAACAAATGAGCCCTTAATGATAGTTTGTATTTTTATATTCAGAGAGCATATTCAATCATATTAAAGTTGATATTTGGTCACTTAAATAGCTAATATTTTCATTTTTAAAAGTAAATGTGAAAGAACTTTTTGTTTATACTTCAATTTCTATAGAAAAAAATTAATTCTCAATAACATGTATGTAGTTTATTTTTTATTTTATTTTTATAAAAATAATATCAGATACACGTGTAACACATTGCCCTTGTTAAAAAAATAAATAAAAATAATAATTTTTTTAAAAAATTAAAATTAATTAAGTAAAAATTATTTTTAATATGATTAAAAATGGTCAAAGAAAAAACAATACTAAAACTAAAATAAAAGGCACAAATTGTGAAATCAAAACTTACGGATTGTCATAAAATACAAACAGACAAATAAAAAGAACAATCTTTTTTGGGCACTACATGTGAACACACCATCGGATGAAGGAGGTTTATTATTAAAAAAAAATAATAAGAATTGGTTATTTTATTTATTAGGTAATTCTTTCTTATTTGATTAACTAAGACCTAGGGTATGTATGTTGGAGTTTAATTAATTAAACAAAAGAAGATTCATTAATTAATGTTTTTGATCAAGAAAGATTCTATTTTTCTTTTAAAGAGAGAAAGATGGGGACCAATCTTTTTGTCCTCACCTTGTGCAGCTCATACAGAATTCTACTCACTACGTTCATACTCTTTCTAGACTTCTTTTCTTTTCTTTTTGTGTTGGCCAACAGCATAATATACCATTTATAAAAGTTACTTTCTCCTTTTACTTTTCTATTTTTTTTTAAAAAAAAATTCTTTTCTTTTTCAATATATTGACTTCAATGCACATATCCACTTGAGATGCTGCAAAAGCTTTATTACATTATCTTATTTCAATTTGTTTTGCCCAGTTTGATTTAAACTAAATTTTTCAAAATTTATTTTTAAAAATTTATTATTTTAAATTAGACGTGTATAGAATAAATCAAATATCCTTTAATTTTATAATTTGAAAGTATCTATAAAAAGTAAAATTAAAAAATTATTAAAAAAAATAAAGAAACATTTTTATTTAAGCAAGGAGTATAATAAAAGATAGTTTTCTTGTTTTATTCTTTCCAGTATTTTCGTTTACCCTTTTGTTCTTTTTAGCATTTTCATTTACGCTTTTTATCTTGGGAAAAAGGGTTAATCATACCCCTTAACTATGTAAAAGAGAAAAGTATTAAAAATATTTTTAAATTTGACATAAATTATTAATTTCATTCCTCAATTACACTCCTTACCTAACTAATTGAACTTAAATACACCATTGATCTTGTAACTAGAGTGAAATACACCCTAAATTCTTGTCAAGTTATGAAGTGTTTTTAACAGTTATAATAGATCAAGAATCGAGTAGAAGGAGTATTTTTCAAAGATTAAATTAATAACTTGCCTTAAATTAGTGGTATTTTTAATAATTTTCTTTTATGTAAAATGATTCAGTTTATTCCATTACGTTTATTGGCTAGAAAATGCCTTGAACTAACAAAATGGACATAAATATTTCTCTTCTACTGATTATTCCAAAATAAACAAAAAAGATTCAATTTTACTCTTGAATTATATAAATTAAGATAATTTTATTCTCAATTTAAGTTTCGAGACATGCGCTCTTTATTGTGAAGAGTTGAGCAAAAAATTATGGGGGAGATAATAAAATTGATTACTCGCATTATTTTTTATTTATATATTGTTTTCTAGCAATCACTAGAGCAGTTAAAGAATATTATATATAAAGCCAAAAATAAATACTTTGGAGTTATTTTGTGTACTGGCAAACACTAGTGGTTAGAGTTTCATTTTCTTTGCCTTTTTCTTTTTAAACAGTTGGTATAAAGTAAGGAATATGGTAGAGTAACATGTGGTTTGTTGTTCCAATCTTGGGTATAGACAACAAAAAAGATTGAGTGTTTTCTCTGAAAAATTTTGTTGGTTTGGTGTCTAGTGTTGGAGAGTTGAGTATCGAGTGTGTTTGTAAAGGAAGAAATGGCAGGTGGAGGAGCAGCTCCAGCAGCAAAGTCAGATGATCCAGCCCCACATCCAACAAAAGATCAGCTTCCCAACGTTTCCTATTGTATTACTAGTCCTCCCCCATGGCGTAAGTCGCTCTGCTCTATTAGTGTATTCTATCTTTTCCTTTAACTAATTTGTATTTGAGGAGTTGATTGATCGACTGGTATTTGTAGTAAATTGACAACTAATTAGCCAAATTGACATGTTGAAAAATTAACAGCTATATGCTTCCCCTTCTTTTGCTAAACAAGATAGGTTTATTTTTCGTGCTTAAAGTATATAGCTCTGGGTCTTCTGTAATTACTGGTTAAAGTTTCTTTAGTCTTACAATTACATAAAATCCACTTACCGTGTCCATATGGAAGTTTCTAACAATCTTTTCTAGAGTTTCATGGCGAGTAGGCTCATTTTGTGAAATTATTATATTGGTAGTTGACATAAAGTCATTACTATGCTTTCCCTAATTGCTCTTTAATAAAGACTCTTAAGACATACGGGGCACTTCTCTGTACTAACATCTTTAAATGTGTTTTTACCAATTTCACGATAATCTGGATGTTGTACCATGCTGATTTTGTTTGATTATTGGAATGCAGCTGAGGCTATCCTACTTGGATTTCAGCATTACCTTGTTATGCTTGGTACAACAGTTATCATTCCTACCGCTTTGGTTCCCCAAATGGGAGGTGGAAATGTGAGGCCATTAAGCTGTTTAACTATATAAGCCATGATTGATTTTTGACCTCAAATAGTGTTATCCTTCTTAAATGGAATATCACCTGGCCTTTTGCAGGAGGAAAAAGCAAAAGTTATTCAGACATTGCTATTTGTTTCTGGGTTGAACACCTTGTTGCAGACTTCCTTTGGGACTAGGCTGCCTGCTGTGGTTGGCGGGTCCTACACCTTTGTTGCACCTACAATTTCAATAATCCTTTCTGGTCGATGGGAGGACCCAGACCCTGTTTCGGTTGGTCTCTTCAAACATTGTATTTCATCTTCTGTGTGAATACTCTATGAATTTTAGTGTTTAAACATCAAAAGAGAAATAACAACTAATTTTTAATTATTATGTTTCTTGCATTTAAGCAATTTTAGACAAGCTGCTTATTTTTTTCCTTTTTATGATTCATATTGTTGTATATTCCTTTTAATTCTCTAATGGAAGGGAAGGTATGTGGACACAGTGTTAGACATTATGAGACTGATCTGTTGCATCTTAGAGATACTCGGTCCTAACTGATTGTAAAACATCTCCTATGACTCATCAGAGATTCAAGAAGATAATGCGAGCCACCCAAGGTGCACTTATTGTTGCTTCAACACTTCAGATTGTCCTGGGTTTCAGTGGTCTCTGGCGCAACGTTGTAAGGTTTGTCAATTTCACAAATGCTTTTGCATGCTGTAAACTATTCATTACCTATAGCATAATTCATACTTCAAATTGTGTTTCTCAATGCACCCCGATCATAATTCTCATGTAGTAGCTTCTCCTTCATCCATCATTTTGGTGAAGTGATTTAATTTTCTGCACTTTGCATAGTGTTCCTCTGTACTAGTGTATTAAGCAAAACCTCCAAAGATTATTTTTTGTGATTTGTTTTCTTCATGTTCATGGCAAAGGCTTCATATAGATACTGTGGAAACTAGCTCTTGTAACATTTTACATTCTGTGGATTCATAGGTTTCTGACCCCACTTTCAGCTGTTCCATTGGTGTCTCTTGTTGGCTTTGGACTTTATGAGTTTGGTTTTCCTGGGGTAAGTATACAACCTCGCTGCACTGATTCTGATGTAGGCATGTTTTCTCTTTGGGTGTTCATGGACTTATTCCCCTGTTTGCTGTTAAACTGAAAAATAAAAACATCTTCTCTTTTTAGATTGCTAAATGTGTTGAAATTGGGCTGCCACAGTTGGTCCTCTTGGTCATTTTCTCTCAGGTGGGATGTTATTTGGGAAATCAAACTTTCCTTTTGAACATTATTTATGTTGGAAGGCATCATTAGATATGAAACTACAAAGTTAACTTGGCGGTTTTGCAGTATCTGGTCCACCTGATACGCCCAGGGAAGCATATCTTTGATCGCTTTGCTGTTCTTTTCACGGTGGCAATCGTATGGCTTTATGCATACATTCTTACTGTGGGTGGGGCTTATAATGGGAAGCCACAAAAGACACAGATAAGCTGCAGAACTGATCGGGCTGGACTTGTTGGCGCTGCTCCCTGGTAAGTAATCTTTTATGATTATTTTACAGGGGATATTCTTGTGCCTTTATCTTTCATAACCTCTAGGCATAGTGGAAGAATGCTTGTGCACATTAAGTGCCATGAATGCTCACACACGAAATAAATAACTTATGTCATACTTTGGTGAAAAAGATACAAGGTAAAATAGACTGATAGATATCTGAAAATCGCCACTCTGATTTTCATGTTTAAGACTGCAAGGTTGTTTCTTTCTGAAGTTGCCTACACTTTGGAAATGGTAAAACCTATGATTTTTGTTTTTATAACCCTGAGACCAAACTCCATCTTGGTGAAGCATAACCAGTCCCAGGCTTGGATAAATTAGTGGGGTTCTGGTTGGTTAATATTCAGCGTAGAAAGCCTAACTACGCAAAGAGTTCATGTAGCTGGCTCCAGCTAATTTGAATCGAGGATAGTTGAATAATTGATATTGTTGCTCACGCAAAAGATTTCTTCTCTTCTCCGCTTCATCATACCAGTTTCCACTAATGGGCTGATCATCATACCAGTTTCCACTTTGCTTAGTAGATTTGTTCAAGTGTCTGTATTTGTTTAGCTTCCTACTAGATTTCTCCATCAGTAAGTCAAAATGATGCTTTTAGTTCCAATGTAACTTGGTGACTGTTGGGTTGGATGCGTTTTCCAAAATACTTAACTAGAAACGAAAAACAAAAAAGGGCAACCTTTTGAGAGGAGAGCAATTTGTTTTGCGAAGACCGAAACTGAAGATAATGAAAATTGTTTTCAGATTTCCAGAAAACACAAGATTTTTTTTTTTTTAAAAAGCGCTTGTTCTTCCTGCTGAAACCCTCCTTTTATTAAAGAAATTCTTTCACTCTGGACCTCCTTTCTTCACCATGATATCTAAACAAGGTGTCCCGTTACATTTTGTATAAACTATATTTGATCACACAAGAATTGTAGATGTGAGTTTGACTTACACATTTTATTTATAATAGTGGAAGAAAATCTTAAAGTAATGGTTGAGAAGGTATATTAATAGAGAAAATACCAGAACATACTTTCAAAGTTCTTAATGAATGTGATGTCTTCAAAGTTGTGAAATTTGTGTCGAGGTGGACTTGTATCCAATAGTTTAGGATTGGGACAGAAGTATTACTATATTCCCCTTCCTTTTCTCTTGCTTTATCTTTTAACTAATTCCATTCATCTTTTTCTATTTCATTTTTTCATTGTGTTTTTCTTTTGGGCCTTGTCTTTCTTTCTTTTTATGTTTCTACATACTAACTCCTTGATCTAATACATAATACTTTATTGAATTGTTGTAATATTTTCATAATTGCTGGATTATCTGCAGGATTAGAGTTCCATATCCTTTTCAATGGGGAGCGCCTTCATTTGATGCTGGTGAAGCATTTGCTATGATGATGGCTACATTTGTTGCTCTTGTAGAGGTTTGTCACCCATCAGAACTTCGACGCATAGTGAATATTGTGAATTACTATCTACTACTAGCACTTTTGTGGTGCTGTGACCTATATATCTTGCGCACCCTCCCTCTCCTCAATTGTTTATATTGGTACTTTCCCACTTTGCCCCCTTGTTGACTCAAATACCCCGAACTCAAGGATGAATGAGAAGGGTGCTTTCCACTTGAGCTTGCATCTCATCTATTTACTCTGGCAGGCTTACAAATATTTTAGGTCTGCGTTTCTCTTTTGATATTTCTTTTGCTTTGTTACAATACTCTCTGCTTGTATTAGGGTGCGATGAATATAATGATACCTCTGGTTGTTGGTTCAGATTATATAATTTGTTAACCTACAGCTGTCTCTCTCTTTCTTATTATCCGCTGCTCTGTTCTGACCTTAAACGTCTTTCGTTTATTTAATTTCATTCCACAATTTTCCTTGTGAGTATGGCTACTTTTATGCTTGTCAGTTTGTAGGGCTGAAGCTAATCTCTTTCTTGCTGGTGCTTTCTGGTATTTCCAGTCGACTGGTGCTTTTATTGCGGTTGCAAGATATGCAAGTGCCACTCCCATGCCACCATCCATACTCAGCCGGGGCGTAGGTTGGCAGGTAAACAGATGCTACCCCCCTATAAACTCCCCTCCCCAGTCCCACCATTTTCTAGACCCACCATTTTCTAATACAATGACAAAAAAGGGTACACGCAAACAATTTTATGATTTTGCTGAACTAGAACGTACAATCAAATACATAGGGTGGTTTGAAAGGTTTATACGGAGAGTCATGACATTGTTTCAGTCTTCCCGTGTTAGTCTTTTCCACCAGAAGATTTCACCTTTGGTATTACAAATTTCTTTAGCTGGTACCTCAAGTTTGTCACATGACTCTTCAGCTGACACCTGCCTGTCACATGACTCTCCATATTGCACGAGTAAAATGTGTCCGCTCAATCGAAACCGGAGTTGTTTAGGTTTGGTTCAACTCTTTAAAGCGGAGTTCTGAGTCACCATGGTTACTGATTTTTCTAATTGGATCCACTTTGGTATGGAAGTATAATGCTGCTATCGTTCTTTATGTAGCTTAAGGGACAGGTCAACGCCAAAGCGCTGCATACCCATCTGACAACCCTTGTCTTGAAACTTGATAATTGACAGCCCCTTGCTTCCTCGTATGATTTCTAGTATTATTCCTTTATCTTGCAGAGCGAGATTTGGAAATTACTGCATGCCTTCTTTCCCTCTCCATTTATTGATTTTCTCACGTTTCTGTCTACTTAAGTTGCGCGGATTCTCCACTTTCATTGCCGCACCCACGTTGGATTCTCCGAAAATACACTAATTTTGGTGAATTCGACATGCACCCGCTGGCACTTTTGAAGAGTCCGAGCAACATAGCTGTCTACACCAGTCATGGGCATGGTCTGAAACTTATGCAAGCCTCTGCATCACTGTATTGGGAAAATTAAGGTGGTAGAGGGATGGAGAAGTGGGGATCAACTGGATCTGGACCACTGAAAATGTTTCTGTATCATGGAAAGAGAAAGGACCTTTTATTTTATTTTTTTAATTTTTATTTTTACTAGTTTTTTTTGCATGCCTATTCCACACTTTCAATAGAGTCACAAATAACTAATTTGAGCCTAAATAAAAATATAAATTAAAGAAGTCTTATGGGGAGAAATTAAAAAGAAAAAAAAGAAGAGAAAAAGATGCAACATATTGCTGTCATAATAATATTGATGAAAAAAGAAATATAAAATTAGTATAGATTTTTTCAACAAAAGAATAAATCAAATAGTAAAATAATAATGATGTAAAGAACTTCACTACTTTAATTATAAAATAAAAAGGATAACCCTGAGTAGGGATTATATGAAACAAAAAAGATAGATTTATATAGATAAAAAATTAAGAATGGAGAAATACCAAAATATATCTTAAAATTTTAAATTAAATATTTGGAGGTTATGAATATAAAAAATGTGAGAGTTATAGATATAAAAAGTAACAATTGAATAGACAATTAAATATGAGATATGAGGTAAATATTTAACAACAACAACAGCAAATGTAATAATAATAATAATAATAATAATAATAATAATAATAATAATAATAATAATAAGTGGAATGGTATAAATTTCATAATACAAAAACTAATAAAATAACAAATGTAGATATACGGATTTTTTAAAAATAATGTGAATGTATTAACCTTCAATTTGTTTTGTTTTAAATAATGAATATTACATTTATTATCTATTGAATTTAAAGATTTAATGATATTACAACATAGTTATGCATTTGAAAAGACATAGAAATAATAAAGATTAATAAAAATAGGAATTATGAAGATGATAATGTTGGGAGTTAAAGACACAAGATTAATTAATATTATTAGAATATAAGTTACGAAAATGAAGAGGTGTACTTATGGAGTTGATTTTAAATGAAAAATTAATTTCCTAAATTTTTTTTAAGTAAATCAATAGATAAGAGGTGTTTCGGTAATCTAACTTTTGACTTAGAATCTTTCGACTTTTTAGTAATATATGAGACGAGATGAGATATGAGATATGAGATATGAGATGACATTTTGAGGGGTGGGCGTATGAGGATCATTGAACGAAGTACCTGGATCATGGAAAGAGAAAGGACCTTTTATATTCTCTTTTATCTTTTCTTATTTTTTTTTTTATTTTTTTAATTTGGTGGGTGTGGGGTTATATCAGGGCATATTATGGACAGAATTAATTTTGGTACTCTCCATTTGATTCACAAGAAGGATGATTGTTCTTGCACTTCGTCATTCCGTTCTCTTGCCAGTGTGCTCCCTAATTATCATCATATGATGAACCTTTTTGCTGTAGTTACTTTCCAAATCTGTGTTATGTCAGGGAATTGGCATTTTACTGTCGGGTTTGTTCGGCACCGGGAATGGATCTTCTGTTTCTGTGTAAGTACAGGCAAAATCTTCTTCAGCACAATAAGATGGAAGAAATTAGTCATCTAAGACGAATTAACTTTCCCTTTGTCATACACATGCAGTGAAAATGCTGGTCTTTTAGCACTAACACGTGTTGGAAGCCGAAGAGTTGTTCAGATATCAGCAGGGTTTATGATTTTCTTTTCAATTCTTGGTAAATGTCCTGTCCAATTATTTTGTTGAATAGTTTTCTTGATTGTTGCTGAAATTCGATCCATTCCCCCCACTTCTCTTTTGCATGTTAATTTCTCCTCTTTTGCATGTTAATTTATCTAAATGTACTTTGTTTCTCTTCAGGAAAATTTGGAGCCATCTTTGCTTCGATTCCCGCACCCATTGTAGGCGCTCTATATTGCCTATTCTTTGGTTACGTAGGTATGTAAATATGCAAGGGAAGCCCCGTGTCATGATCACTTCCAATATGTGGTTCACGTTATGACGAGTTAGTGATTTCCTTGTTCTCTTTCTTTGTAGGGGTTGGAGGATTAAGCTTCCTTCAGTTCTGCAATCTTAATAGTTTCCGTAACTTGTTTATATTGGGTTTCTCTATCTTTCTGGGTTTATCAGTACCACAGTACTTCAACGAATACACTGTCATTGCCGGTTATGGACCTGTTCACACACATGGACGATGGGTATAGCAATTAGCACTAGCTCAATCCATCTTGACATTTTGGTTTACCCTTTGATTTTGTTCAATTATTGAGAGGTCGCTGAAAAGAGTTGTGCTATGTTATTCTTCAGTTCAACGACATGGTGAACGTGCCCTTCGCATCGGAAGCTTTTGTTGCTGGCATCTTGGCTTATTTCCTGGACAACACAATGAACAAAAAGGATAGTTCGGTAAAGAAAGACAGAGGCAAGCCCTGGTGGAACAAGTTCCGGTCTTTCAAGAGTGACACAAGAAGTGAGGAATTCTACTCTCTTCCCTTCAATCTCAACAAGTATTTCCCGTCAGTATGAATTACACCGATCATATCAAGGAACAAAAAGGTTCATACACCACAACACGGGAGTCCCTTCTCGATGAAATCTTCATTGGGGCTTCATTGTTGCTACACGTATTTTCTTTTATATGTACCAAGTTACATGCGAAAAAAGAAAGTATAACTAGTCTGACCATTTTGATGTTGCTTAGTGAATTTGTTTATTGTTAATTTATGTTGTAAATTGATGGATATGTGGATTTAAGTAGCAATATAGCAAGTCTGGTGTTTTTTACTCGTCGAAAAAGTCAGACCGGCAACAAGCTAGCACATCTACTTCCTCCTTTAGCCACTTTATTGTCATCTTTTGTCTTCAAATTCTATTGTTAGTGGTATTCTATTTTAGGATGTATCATGTGGTAGTTGAGAATAGGGATGTTAAATGGATGGGTTGGGTTGAAATTGGGGATGTTAAAATGGCTTGAAATAGAAATTAGATTGGGTTATGACCCGTGCAAATATACATTGAGCTCAAACGGGTCGGGATTAAATGGGCTAAAAGTTGGGTTGATCCGCTCAATCTCAACAATTTTAACATATTATTATTTATTTATTATCACAACAATTTAAATTTCAATTGAAGAAAATAAAATAAAAAAGTTATCAATAGATAGATAAATCATAGAAAATATAAGATAGATAGAAAACATACATTACATCAATGCTAATAAAGAGCCTTAGAATGGGTTGAAATTGGAGATTAAATTGGACTCAATTGAAGATTCTTTCAAATTGGATTGAGTTTGCACAAACTCAAATTATCTCTAGCCCAACCAATCAAAGTTTGGATAGGTTGGATAGGCTATTTATCAACATCGCCGATCCTTTACCAACATCACCTTTTTGTCATGAACTTGGGTGTTTGAGCACTTGGCAGTCTTGGTTGTACTTCAGTGATCCACCGAATGAATCAGTGACATTTCTTCAGACCACATTTTTGGAAATTTTGCTCATTTTCCTTGTGTTGTTAAGTATTGCCTATTTATGCACTTTTATCCTCATTCTTGGCATAAAACACAAATGTTAATAAATATATGAGGTATAATAGCATATTGAGGACAATATTTCTTCATTTTTTAAGCTCCAAATGAGTCCTACATATGGACTTATCAACACCCCCACTTGCACTTTTGCTTGCCCTCAAGCAAATTCAATACCAACCATTCCAAAACTGAATGATAGCAAATAGGGCTACAAGGAGCAGCATGTACAATCCCTCCTTTTTCTTCAATCGTCAAAGCTTCCACAAACCACTTATGTGATTTTGAAGCTTCAAAAGATGACTAAAGAGTGCTCAAAACATAGTTATGCTCACAATTGATCACGTGGCTACTGATTATTGCTCAAAAACATTACCATTTGTCCTCACAACAAAGAAGATCCTATACACACAAGATTAGAACATTAGTTCCAAGGATCTATTAAACACTCACTCTCACTAATGAGAAATGGCAAGTAAGCTTCAACCCATCGGCTTGCCCTTGTTCTCAAGCACTATCCACTCAATTTTATCCAGACTAGGATCCCAAATGACTTTATCAGGGTTGTAGTGTAAGCTTAAGGATGGGTAGGATAACATATGGGTAATAGTAGCCTATGCCTCCTAGCACTCTACACATTCATTATGGTCACGATTCCTTTGATCCTCATTATTTTTATTTTCCAATTGACATCTTTATTCTTTGAATCTCAATCCTAGGTGTACCCATTGGCATTTTTATGGTTTGGACACGTGCAGAGGAGAAGTATCGATTCTCCTGTTAGGAGGTGCAAGAAGTTGGATTTAGGAGTTACACGGAGGAGTACAGGTAGACCGAAGAAGCATTGGGGGAAGGTGATCAGATAAGATATGGTGAAACTTGATCTCATCGAGGACATGACCTTAGATAGGAAGGAGTGGAGGTCGCATATTAGAGTAGCAAGCTAGGGTTAGGTTGATATCTGGTCATGGGGTATAGTAGAGTAGTACATAGCCCTCTTCCATGAAACAATCCGCATCAAAGATGTGGACTATCGATACTAGGATTGCTAAGGACTACAGACACGATAAAACGCATTTGCCAACAATTCAGAGAACATCATTGTCAGTCATTCATCCATCAAAATAAAAAGAAAATTAATAAAACAACTTATCTATTACAATCCAAATTAAAAGAATATTTACAAATAAAAAATATCTCAAATTTCCATCAACAAAAACTAAATTAAGTAATGTCTCATCCAAATCACCAAAATCAAAATAATAACAGTTAGTCATCATCAACATCAAGAAATATTGGGACTACAATTGTTCACCCCCTCCAAAAAAGAAAACATTGTCCTCAATGTGTAAGAACAATATCATTTATGCATAATAAGGAGTGTTAATTAGAATCCCCCTAAACACATCAATCCTGCTGTGGTAGTGGTAGTGGAGCTAAGGAAGAGGTCATGGGGGCATCAATGCCTTAATCATGTGGTGCACTCTTCAAGTCAATATTCGGCCTCACGGAATCTTGCTCACTTGCACCGAATGTTCCATGAAATGCTCCAAAAATGTGCTTCGGAATGCCCAAAATTATAATTTCCATATATCTCAAAACTGTGCGTGATATAAAAAATCTGACTTCATATTCTCGATCAGGGGACAAAATTGAGTGAAAAATGGGTATAACCTGGATTTTAGAGGAACTGTAGTAAAAAATAAATTTCACAAAATTTCGAATTCCAGAGAGCATCCGCACCCTAGCTGCGACGCGCCAGGGGGAGTAGTGTAAATCCTTCTTTCGCGTTTGGTCCGCATCGCATATTAGTGCAATTTTTTCCTCAGTTTTTCTTATGTGCCCAAGGTCATTGGGTTCATAGCCCCATGCCGACCTATGCATAAAAACACCTATACTTAGCCATTTTTCAACTCTATATACTCAAAACCACACAAAAATCTCTCCAAGACTTAGCCAAATATCTCATTCAAATTTAGAGGAATTCAAGCTTAACTTTGGAACTCAAGGATGCTCTTCAAGCTCTAAGTTATCTTCAATCTCATCTCAAGAAAATCCAAATTTGAGGTATGTTAGTTTCATCCATTGGGTCCTTTCATCCATGGAGCCCAATCTTCCCTTTTATGAAAATTGTATGTTTTCAAGTTGTATCATCTATGGGCATTTCTTATTATGGATTATGAATATAAATTATGTTGAGGTTTTATGAAATGTTGATTGATTATGCATGACTATCTATTTCAATCTTATACCATGAATTGGTTTTGTCTATTGAGACTATACATGTTTTGAGCTATGAAACTATGATCTATTATGAGATTTGATGATGGATTTCAAGGTACCCTACATGAGGCTTTTACTATATGTTGGTAGGTTGATTTGCATTGAGTTTCGTCATATTATTTCACTCTTGAATTGCATGATTTTGAACAAGCATTATGCCCCCACCAAGTGTTTGATAAAATGACATGACAAGAATTCTCACGTTATTGATGATCTATTACATGATTTATAGGTCAAGTGACTTCATGATGATTAAGGGCTTTCATGTATATATTTAATTCATGAATAGTATATATGATGTTGCAAGTATCAAGTTAAGCCCTATTTCAAGGTTTTTACCGCTTGTGTATCATTTATGTTAAAGTAAGGGATCATGTATGATTGCTATCTATTCTCATGTTCAAGCTAGGCTCACTATTATAGGTCAAGCATATTTATGAGCTACTCAAGTCATGTCATCATGTCTCATACAAGTTATTCATGTTATGAATAAAGTATGACTATTTTAAGTATTATGTGGAATTAGACTTAGCACCAATTGAGGTTTAAGATGGGGGCTCGACTCAAGGGTCCTTATATAATGTCTTAGTCTCTAAACTATATGCCACCATAGGATTATACATGATCTCTCTTATGGCTTTCTAGTGGATCCATCTAGTTACACTACACCTTGTCGAGGGGGTGACATGCCTCGATCACCTTGACGGGGTGACATGCCTCGGATTATTCTTTGTATGCTACCATGGCAAGTAGACTACACCTTGTCGAGGGGATGATATGCCTCGATCACCTTGTTGAGGGGGTGACATGTCTCAATCACCTTGCCAAGGGGGTGACATGCCTTGGATTCCAAGTAGTATCTCGCTTGGTCTATATTGGTTTAAGGTCTCTTCCCACACATATATTATGTACTATACAAGTTGAATGATTTACAAATATATTTTACTTCAAGCATTGATCATGCATGCTATATTGAGACTATACTTATCCATTATTTATGATTATGCATTTTGACTATATTAGCTTAGGTCTTATTGCATTGCATCCTATATACGTAGTACATCAAAATGTACTAACGCATACTTTATGCCTACTTAATATTACCATGTAGGAAACGGAGCACCTTTTAATCACCCCCACGTGGCTAGTTCGGTACTTTGGAGATAAGCTTTGGTGAGTCCTCAAGTTTGAGGATGCTATCTATGTTGCTCTTGCTATTTTGATACTTCTTTATATTGAACACTTTTTACTATGAGGATGAGCCTGGAAAGTGTCTTGGTCGCCGCATGTTAGATATTATGATGTACTTATGCTATGAGCTTGACTCTTTTATGCTTTTATGATTATCAAAGACTTTCCTTAGTCCCGATTCCCTTTATTTATATCTTTTATTGTTATTTATTTTGCTTCCGCGACTAAGGATGTGTGATTGATATGCTAAGAGACTTGTTTGGGGTCCCTCCGGGTTCCCCATTCGCCATGTCACGTCTAGGCTCTAGTCTAGGGTTGTGACAAACTTGGTATCAGAGCACTAGGTTGTTAATGGTCCTCGAAATCCAATACACCATATCGATTAAAAGTCTTATTCATTGTTGTGAAGTGTGCTACAACTATGAATGGGAGGCTATGAGGTGTTTTAGCAAATGTTTCACTTCTTTATGGTCTATATCGTGCTTTAGATATAAGTGTAAGGCTTTTCCCCTAACAAATGCTCTTTTCTCTTCTACATCATGACAATTCCAAGAGGGAGACTAAGGAGAGCCTGTACACCTAAGGAGCAATCAGCCCCTCCTGCTCCTCAAGCGCCTCAAGGTGGAGGGGTAACCCAAGATGAGTTCCGAGATGCTATTACAATGTTGGCTCATTCTATGACCAACCAAATTAAACAAGGGGCCCAACCACCTCATGCTCCCACTCTGGCTTCTAGGGTAAGCGATTTCACTGAACCCACTGGAGTTCCATGCATCCAAACCGGAAGAGTATCCCCGAGAGCTCATAGATGAGGTGTACAAGGTGTTATCCATCATAAGGGTCAATTCAAAGGAAAAGGAGGAATTAGAAGCCTACCAACTCAAAGGGGTGGCTTAAATTTGGTTTACACAATGGAAGTTGGAGAAGGGGAATGATAATGTTATCCTCTGGGAAGAGTTAGAAGTCGCATTTCTCAACCATTTCTTTCCTATCAAGCTAAGGGATGATAAAATGATAGAGTTTATGAACTTTAAGTAAGGTTCCATGAATGTGAGGATGTATGCCCTCAAGTTTAACAAGCTCTCCAAGTATGCCCCACAGTTGGTTGCCAAACCTAGATCAAGGATGATCAAATTTGTGTCGGGAGTGTCCGACTTGGTTAATGAGGAGTGTCGTACTTCCATGCTAGTAGGTGATATGGATTTATCTCGGCTCATGACTTATGTTGAGAAACTAGAGAGGGAAAAGCTCAGAAAAAGAAGAAGTGAGTCCAAGAGGGCTCGTACTGAAGGTGAGTTCCGAGGTTCCGAGGGTGACCAGTTTCCTCAAGGCCACAATGTAATACCCCACACCTTACACTACACTACTAGTACAATTCAAATGAAATATGACATGATTTGGTTAAACCAATGCTAATTTTCAAAAGTGCTTAAATCTCGCGTTAATGGGCTATATATGCGTCTAGCACTTGAGAGGGTCGAGTGTATACATGTTTTTTGTCGAAATGAGGAGATTATAGACTTAAAATGAAGTGGGAGAATTGAGGTGCTTGTAGGACTTAGAAGCAAGGAGGTGAGTCCACTACTTGCTTAGCTTAAAATTGCTAACTAAACGGAGACGAGACCCGGCATCGAAATTGTCCAAGTTTGGTTACAAATAAAATATATGTTAAGGGTGTAACTTTGGTCCATGATTTAACATAACATGTGGACTATATTTACAGCCCAAGGATGATAGTAAGAAAGGCACAAAGATATCACAAGACCCTTGGAAACTTTAGGCCCAAACCAAGAAGAACAAAATCAGAAAAATTGGCAGCCCAAGTCCAATTAAGTTGATGCCCCAAAGGGCCCAAATGAAAGGAGAAAGGAGCTGCATCACCTACTTGATAAATCAAGTCTGAGAATGCCTTAGTAAGTTGGCCTAATTTCTGTTTTAAAAAGGGCCAAAGCAGCTCCCACAAAGCTATTATTCACTTAAACTTTCAAACAAAAGAAAAAAATAGTTTTG
>JAABOM020000012.1:9483376-9495436 GCA_011800125.2 Solanum clarkiae
CTATTTTGAGACTTCTTTATGTTAAACACTTTTTACTATGAGGGTGAGCACAGAAATTGTCTTGGTGCCCGCTCCATCCCATTTTAGAGGTGTTGTTGGAAATTATGATGTATTTATATTATGGGCTTGTCTCTTTTATGCTTTTATGATAATAAAGGAATTCTCTTAGTTCTGCTTCCTTTGTTTTATTTCTCTTGTTATTGCTTACTTTGTTTCCGTGACAAAGGATGTGTGAGCGATATACTAAGAGGCTTATTTAGGATCCCTTTGTGTTCCCATTTGTAGTTCCATGTCTAGGCCTAGGCTTAGGTCGCCACATATACTATATCCTACATATTATGCCCAAAAATCCCTAAATACATCAAAGAAGAACCACACTATCAGGGAATAAGAGTCACTTGCAGTGGTCTTTGTGTTCAAAAAATTTAGGTCTTATCTTTTGATAACCAAAGTCATTGTGCAAACAGACCATTTAGCTTTATCGTACTTGATGGTGAAGAAGGATGCAAAATCGAGACTAATTAGATGGGTAGTTCTTCTTTAAGGGTTTGACATTGATGTTATTGAGACAAAGGGGATTGAAAATCAAGTTGTAGACCGCCTCTCCAGATTAAAAGATGGAGCCATGGAAAAGTTTTATGTTGTCGTGGACATTGATGATTCATTCCCTAATGAGAGAGTGCTAGTGGCAACCCATGACTTGATACCATGGTTTGCAGATTACGCAAACTATTTAGTTAGTGATATTGTGCCACTGGACTTAACTACTTACCAATGCTGCAATTTTATGTCTAATGTGAGGAAGTTTTTCTGGGATGATCCATAGTTGTTTCACAGGTGTGCATATGAGATTATTCGTCATTGTATTCCTGAGGTCGAGATAATGAGTATTCTAGAGGCATGCCACTCGTCTCTAGTGGTTAGGCATCATAGTGGAATTGAGACAGTGGATAAGATCTTGCAGTGTGGCTACTATTGGCCAACCATCCACCAAGATGCCCACGATTATGCCAAAGCATATGATAGATGCTAGAGAGAAGGTGGTATTTCTCGTAAGCATTAGCTCCGTCTAAGCCCTATTATGGTGATTAAATTATTCAATGAGTGCGAAATAGATTTCATTGGTCCATTTATTAGTTCACATGCGAACAAGTACATCTTAGTGGCTTTAGATTGTGTATCAAAATGGGTGGAGGCAGTAGTGCTTCCCAACAATAAAGGCAAAAATGTCACAGTATTTCTTAAAAGGAACATCTTGTAAAGATTTAGCATACCTCAGACTATCATTAGCGATGTAGCTTCCCATTTCTACAATAGATTTTTCAAGGCTCTACTTGAGAAAAATGGAGTAAAGCATCGGGTGGCAACACCCTACCATCCACAAACAAGTGGGAAAGTTATGGTGTCGAACAGGGAGATCAAATAGATTTTATCGAAGACTGTGAATGCAAATTAGATTGATTGGTCTCAAAAGCTTAATGATGCATTATGGCCACACCAAACTGCATTCAAGATGCCCATAGGTATGTCTCCTACCAACTTGCCTATGGAAAGGCTTGTCACTTACTGGTGGAGCTTGAACACAAAGCAATGTAGGCACTAAAGAAGTTAAATCTGGACTGGAATAATGATGCATCAATCTCAAGATTGAACCAACTCAACGAGCTTGATAAGTTTTGCCTAAAGTCAAATGAGAGCTCAGCCTTGTATAAGAAAAGAATGAAGTTGCAACATGATCGTCGTATAGAGAAACACCAATTTGCACCAGGGCACTTTGTGTTACTATACAATCCTAGACTAAAGTTGTTCCTTGGGAAAACTCAAATCTAGATTATTGGGGCCTTTTGGAGTATCACATGTTTTTGACCATGGAGCTATTGAGTTAGAAAAGCAAAATGGTGCAAAATCAAAAGTGAATGGCAAAAGAGTAAAAATTTATCTTGTCGATGTTGAAGTAGTAAAGACAATGGAAGTTTGGGCACTTGGTGAAGTCTGAGTAACCAAGTTATCCAAGTCATGCCGCAATAATAAATCAGGCACTGCTTGGAAGGCAACCCAAGGTAGAGACATGTTCTTAGGCACCCAATTATGATTTTTTATCCCTGTGCTTTGTTGTTGTGATATTTTGTGCATTGAGGACAATGCAAAGTGTTTTCTAGTGGGGTGTGGCTAGATATAGGCCTCAGTGAAGTCTGAGTAACCTTCGCCTATAACTATCCCAAATTTTGAGTCTGAGGGTTTTTCTTGCCTGAGTTTTTTTTCCCCATGGACATCTACTTTCTATCAAACTAGTATGCTTAGGATGTGTAGGTAGTATTAATAGCATGTAGTACTAAAGACTATGACATATGTTAGTTTTTGTGAAAAATGGTACTCACAAGAAAATTTTTTAGTTAGTCTTGATAGCAACCATACATGTTTGATTGTTCGACAGTGCTTGTTCTAATAAATGTTGTCTATTGTGATGAAAAACATGACATGAGAGTCTATGCTAATAGTGTAATCAGTGCCATATGTGTGAGCATTCTTTGCTGAAGTCTTATGATGTGTTTCAACTCAAAAATTCCCTAAATACTCTAACTTAGACCGTAGGTTAGTTGGTTAGGAAAGGATCTTAGGCAATTGTTCATACTAGCCCACTTAGCCTAATGACCAACAAAATGTGTAATATATCCCTTGATCCCAATGTTTGAGCCTTGCATGTACCATTTTCTTTGTAAAATCCTAAGTAACCTAGCCTTTTCGATGTAAAGTCCTGAAATTAGCCCTGGCCCTTCCTTGAATATTGTGCACCTTGACTAAGGAAAAAAGCTTAAGTTGACGGTGGTTACCAAAAGTGTCCCTAGTTCATAGGTTGGAAATTGTGCATCTCAACTCAAGTCAAATGCATAAGTTGGGGGTGACTAGTGTAAGGGTAATCACATAAATTGGGGTGGAAGCTATTGATACACAAAAAAAGGTGATAAGAATGAGCTACCAGTGCAAGAAAAATGAATCAATGCCTAAAAAATGAGGTAAAAAGAAAAAAAGAAGTGAAAATAAAAGGCAATGAGCTAAAAATAAGAGTGAGGCACCAAGAAATGCTTTAAATAGAAGAAAGGGAGAATGAGCAGAAAAATGACAATGTTGGTAGGGCAGAAGTGTATAATAACACAGTTTCAAGGAGGGTCATCAGTCACTATATTCCTAAAACCAAGGAGGGTCATCAGTCATTATATTCCCAAAACATCATACCAAAGCCCCCTGATCCTATGTTACAAGCTAAGAAAAACCTATAGTGATCCGAGTTAAAGAAGCCGAAGGACATAGTCTATGGCATGGAGCACGATATTTGAATGTATTTTCATGAGAGTGAGTGATATTTTTTAGTCCTAAGCATTGAATCTGAAAGTATTATCATGAGTTGTATATGAGACTTCTTGTTGTGAGGGCAGTTACATTGCACTATAGATTCTAGACAAATTCAGTGATTGTTGCTTATTTTTGGTTTCCTTGCTTTTCATAGTTGTACTTGCATATGTTGCTTATCTGTTATCCTACATTGGTTTGCGTAATAGCTATCTGATATGCATTTATGAGTGATGTGGGTTTCTTTGCTTGAGTTTGAGATGATGTGTGCCATTAGATTGAGCTCCGTGTTTTACCATACTGCTTATATGGATTGAGTCCATCACTTGAGGACAAGCAATAATTTTAAGTTGAGGATGTTAATATACTATCAAAATACAACACTTATGATTCTTAAAACTTGGATATTTTTGTGTTCTCAAAGAGATATTATTGGGTTTAATGTATTTTGATATTTGTTTTTAAGATTACAGGATTTGGCATGATTTTGGGCTAACTGTGTAGTAGTTGTTGTTCTTGCTGCTCTACGACACTCTTTATAGGACATGGAAGTTTTCACGAGCCATAAGTTGGGTTCATAGTGAAATCTAGTTAACGGCTGATCCTCTAAGTTGCATCTAAGAACTATTAGACGAGTCGTGGAAATTTGTTCAAGCCGTAGATGACGTATGCTAAGGATCAGAAGCTTGGAGTTTTTGAAAAGTCATCAGACGAAACCCCATATAGAATGTAAGTTTAAACATGGCCTGTAGAAAGATCTCGTAGAGCTTGAACCTAGAATTGAACAATGAAGTCCATAACACCCCGATATGGGCCGTAGAATTTTGTACGACCCATAGACTTGCTTATACTAAAAGAATCTAGTGCTCCTATTTTGTCTTGGATTTGTATTAGAAGAATTATAAACAGTTTTTTTTTTGGTTATTTTCAGAAGAGAACAGACAATGACTAGAAACACTGAGAGAAGCACTTGAAACATTATTTTGTAATTTTAATTCATACTTCATGATTTCCATTGAAGAGTTTGAATTTCTTTTCTTAATTTCATTCTTGTAAGTGCTCAATTATGTTATTTTGTATCTTGATTCTTGCATCTACAATGAATATGTTTAGCTAAATCCATAGCTAGGATTGTGGGAACCATGAAGGACTAACAAGTTAAAATTGAATAATTCGTAATTCTTGGAAAGTGTGCGTGCATGTGTTAATTAATTCCCTTCATGTCAATTGCTATTTAATGGTGGCTAATGTTAGAACTGGCCTAATTTTTACCGATTGGAACAAGGTAGTAATGAAGACATCAAAATTTTGGTTTGCGCGAGAGGTAAATTTTGGTATGTGATTTGATCCATTCCTCCAGTCTGACATTACTAATCCTTACCTATTGTCCGTGACCACAAGACAGTCGGTGATACCTTGGTGGATATCTTCCACCGTGCCCTTGATTAGAACAGTCAGTCCTGTGCTGACACTATCATAGGGGGCATATTTTTAGATCAACCACATGCAAAGGTTGTAGAACATATGGAGCAAGACGTTAAGACATATCATGCAGGGGAAATGGGATAGAGCTTCCGTAATGATTTCATGTGCTTTCAGTGTAGGGCCAGAGAAAGCCATAATTAATGAAGAAATTATGTAGAAGCTTGCTCAGCTTCTCACAAGCATGGATCTAATGATAAAGCAGAACCAACAAAGAGCAAACGCAGTGGTTCATCAACCTCCATGTACACCCATGTACGAGGAGCCATAATGTGAGTAGGATGCATTCTTTGTTAATGATCAAATGGGGGGTTTTCATACCAATGCCAAAGGGTCCAATCAGTACTATTGGCGCCAAGGTCAAGGAAACCAAGGTCGAAACTTTGGCAGAGATAGAGCTTGTTGGGACAACCGCAGAGATTATTATGATAGGAACAGGGGTCCAAATGTAGATTGGGGTTAAAGAGAATGCTTCAGAAATGGTCTTTATGTGCCACCACACAACCACAACTTAGGTGCAGGCGATTTCAGAATTGGGAAGATGTTTGACCGCCTGGTGAAGAATGCTAAGACAGAAGATGAGACTCTAAGGGGTATGAAATCAAACATTTCAAGTATTAATCAGAAAATAGTCTCACTCTTTGGCTATCAAACAACTTGAACTATAGTTTCATCAAGTGTCGACTCAGCTTAATCAGCATCAGAGGGGTACATTGCCTTGCAAGATAGCGCAAAATCCTTAAAATGAAGGGTATTGTATGGAGGTTACTACTTGGGTTGGCAAGAGCACTATTGATCCTCCCGTGTCGGTCGAAGAGGAAGATTTTCATGAGGAGATGTTTGCAGCAAAGGATGCGGATGAAGGAGATGATAGTGGCACCGATGGGGTGAATTAAACAGCTGACACACCACAGAGGTTTAATCCCATCCCTAGGCCTTCTCTTTCCTTCACTCAAAGGCTGAAAAAAAAGAGGAAGAAGGCAAGTTCAAGCACTTTCTCTCCATGAAAAAGTATCTCTCCATCAGCGTCTCTCGCATTGAGGCATTACAGAAAATGTTGGACTATGTGAAGTATATGAAGGACTTGGTTACAAAAAAATGCACTGTGATTTAGGAGGTTTCTCGAGAGCTTTTACATTGCAGTGATATCACTATAAAGTCCTTGGTTCAACAGAGAGATCTCCAAGTGCTTTTACCATACCCTACACCGTGAGGGCACCATACTTAGGTGCAAGTATCAACTAATGCCCCTTGCGGTCTACAAAAAGCTTGGACTGGGAGCCCCTACTCATATTAGCATGTGATTGTCGATGGCGGAATGTATGGTGAAAAAGCCTGTAGGAATAGTATATGTTGTGTTGGTAAAAGTGGAAAAGTTCATATTCTCTGCAGTCTTTGTGATAGTAGATTGTGAAGTTGACTTCGATGTCCCAATCATCTTAAAAAGTCCCATCTTAGCCACCGGACGAGCCCTAGTGGATATTGAAGCTGGTCAACTCAGGTTTAGATTGAATGACGAAGAAGTTTTCTTCGATATCCGTTAGTCCATGAAGCATCCAGTTGAGTTAAAGAGTGAAATCTAGGCAATTAACAAAGTCTGAGTAACCAATGTGTCCAAGTCATGACGTAACAATAAATTAGTCGCTAATTGGGAGGTAACTCAAGGTTTTTGATGTAATAGTATAGTTATATATTTTTTTTCAATTTTTTGATTCATAGGTACTTTATTTCTTATGATTTGGTGTAATTTTGGACATTGGGTTGGTTATATATAGGGTTACAATGTATTTTCTGAGGAGTATATAGGTACATGAATAAGTCAGCCGATTCGGTTGAGAAAGGCATCAAGTTAAGACTCTACAACTGCACTTACAAGTGCTAAAGCACGTCACAACTCTTATCCCATCTCATAGAGAGTTTCAGGAAGCAGGAAAAATATGCACTCCAATCCACGAGCTAGCTTTACAATTTGTAGGTTAAAATATGAGCCATAAATGAGTCTCGTAGACCCCAGGTAAGTTTTCTGATGTTTTTCTAAGTATTGAGCGTTCTATGAAACCATGATCTATGAGCCGTAGAACCATCTACAGCTCGTAATCCGGGTTTCGTAAGGTAAGGTCTATTAAAATTCAGTTGACTTGAGTCAAAGTATAAATAAAGTGGTCAAATTATTTTGACCCTATATTTGAACTAATTTACCGATCAACCCAAGCTTCCCTATCCCCTCATTTTTCTGACACATCTCCGACCACCGACTCCCTCTTTCTGGCAGGAATTCCAGCTACTTAGGGTTTTGTGACCACTTACCTTCTGTCTCTTCTTCATGTTAATCTCTACTCTTGGTGAGTTTTCAATTTAATTTCAACCCTTAATTTGCCTTGATTGAATGAGTGATTTGAATATTATGTTGGGGAATGGAGTTTAGTCATAAAACCTATGCTCGAATGGAACTTGTGATTAGTTGAAATTAGGATTTCCTGTGCTTGATTGTTGTCTAATTATGGAATTGGGTACTTTGGCCTTATGTGAATAATAATTTTTTGTGCCTATTTTTTCACTCACCATATGTGAGTGAATGATTATAATTGTGAATTAGTGATTGATGATATAGGTACATAATCTAATTTGAATCAATTAGAGAAGGTCGAAATTGTAGGATAATTTATACTAAATCACTTTTGATGGGGTTTATGCATGCTGAAAATGTTGGGGGTGATGGTTGTAGTGTTAAAATCATGTGGGCGTTTGTGTTCTTACTTCGATGTGGATAATCTGATTGTTCAAAATGTCTTTTGAGGTCCGTGTGATGGACTTAGAAACTCAGGTGACTGGGTTTTTTGGTTCACAAGTGGCTTGTATGGCCCATGGAACAATCCACGAGTCGTAATTGCCCCTTGTGCAAGATTCCAGAAACTTGATGCTTTTGAGCATCCATTAGACGATACCTTCTACAAGTTGTACATCACTTTACGTCTCGTAGATCCCTACCAGAATTTAATTATTCACTGGAATTCTCTACGAGCCCAATCTATGACTCGTAAACCATTTACAAGTCATACCTAGTCTCGTAGACCTTTCCAGTAACAAAGATTGTTTTGAACCAGTAGTTTACAAAGACACTTTAGGGCTTGTAGTAAAGACTACGACCAGTAAAGGTGCTTTCATATCACCCTTATGCAACTTAGATCAGATAATTTTTGCATCCCATTTTTTGATTTCTTCAGGCTAACCATGGTGTGTATAAGTTTATGTTTTAGGTACTATGGCCTTCAAAGCTAAACGAGATGCAATTCAAGCCCTATGGGAAAGGCTCAGGGATGAGTCTTCAGATGATGAGCCTTTGGATAGGGAGAAGAGTTCTCAGCCGAGTGGTTCATTAGAGGTCCTAGATGTCAGATCAGACCCAGAGGCTGCCTGACCACAGACTAGAGCCACTGCCAGAGCTAGACGCACTCAGGTTCCTATTGCTAGCCCTCCCCAGTCTGAGGAGGGAGGCAATGATGGGACCATCTTACCACAAATGACTCCATCCAGAGAGGAGTCCAGCTCTGAGGGTGGCTCTCGGGAGAGATTAAAGGCTGATCCCTCCGTGGCACCCCGATCTATCATCATTATCTACCCCAAATGCCGTATCTAACTGGTGGTGCATTGAGCGCATGGAGGAGATTTACTGAGGGGGTGACCTATTCCATCTGTAAGGGGTCTAGAGTTATATCAGAAAGACTTAGCCATGTCCCCAATCTCCCAGACACGATAATTCGGTATGGGTTTCAGTAACTGACAGATTACCTTGGATGGTACTCCCCAACTATGGTGGGAGAGTTCTACACATCCTATGCAACCACCATCTAGCTCACCCTTCCCAAAAAGGAGAAACCCTCGCTCAACGTAAACTGATAAAGAAACGAGTGAGGGGCCGGCCGGTAGATATATCAGAGGAGACCATCCACCATGCATTATTTGTTCTTGAGTCCTATAACCTTCTGATCCACCGTAGAGTTTAATAACAAGGTGGGGTAAATGCGGAACCCAATTATGATGAAAGATCCTGACCGATGAGCAATATTAATGAGATAGGTGGTATAGGGTTTATTATAGAGCAAGGTCTAGAACCTATATGGGTTACCACTAACACAGAGCCGCCTATTGTCAAGGCTTCACTCAGCTTCCTCGCTAAAATTTAGTGGACTATTGTTTGTTCATGCATCTGGTCGATACTCGGTGATAACACTTTGACTCCAGAGCGTGCGATTTTGGTTTCCTGCATATTCACTGGCTATGAAATTGATAGGGCCTGCCCCATCGCTGAGCAGATACATGAGGTTGTACTAAAAAGGTCCACCTCTATACCTTTCTCATGTTTGATCTACAAGGCTCTGCTTAAAGTCTAGGGTGGAGATACTACACCATCTGACTGAGGCCCATCACACATTGGAGCCGAGCCTGATCAAGGTTGATGAGAACCCGGTTGCACTCCAGTGAGCACAACCCCTACACATGCCAGATGTGTTCGCCCCAGTTCTACACCTGAGGGTTTTGAGAATGACACCACCACTACTACTTCTACTACTATGGAGAGATCCCCATAGCACGAGACAGATGAGGAGAGAGGGCCCGTTATTGTTGCTCCTACACCAAAGGCCACTTCTTCATAGGCTACTACTGCAGGCATGATATCCGTGTCTAATACTTCTAGCGCAGAGGTTGGCGTATGCTAAGGAGAAGTTGACTTAGCTTATTCAGTAGATAAAGCCAAAGGTCCGCAAGGCTATTTCGGACTTGGAGCAAAGGATGCAGACATTCGTGGTCGCGACTATTCAGGACCGTACTTTTATCTTGTCTTACAGCATCAATGCATTCGAGAAGAGGGTGTAGAAGAGATTAGGCGAGGTTCACCATTAAAACTTATTAGCCATACAAAAAGAGATGCAGCATCTCCACGCTAACATGACAGCTCACTGGCGACACTAGTCACACTACCAAAGACAATTTCTCTAGTACCGATGTTTGGTTTATGTGCTCTTGAAGAGCCCACCCAGTCTTCCCCTAGGAAGAAACCTTGCACGTAGAAGGATCTAAAGGATAGAAATGTACGTGTGAGGATGTCAGAGGAGGAAAATCTCGATCTTGTAACAAGGAGATCAAGACGTGAGGAGGAGATGCGACAAGCTTGAGAGGAGGAGCGGTTGAGGGGTTTTGGCCCCTCCGGACGAAGCACTACTATTGAGCGGACCACCTTATAAGAGAAGGGTGTCCAAACTCAACCACAGATTGGCATCGAGGCTCCCAGGTATGTGTTTGATCCCTTATGTTCTATTTTTACTTGATTTTATACATTTGGGACAATACAAATCTTTTTCGATGGGGTGTGGGTAGTTATGAGCCTTAGTAAAGTCTTATTAGCTTATGGATTATATCTTCCTATTATAAGCCACAGCCTACTTCGACGTTTCCAATTTGCCATAGAGGAACTGCTTCCTACGTCTGCGGCCGTTGCAGCTAAACTAACGGAGGAAGGAGGCTTATGGATTATAACTATCCTAATTTTTTATACCTGGATTTTCTTGCCTGTGTTTTTTTCTCTGTGGATATTTAATTTCTTTTGAACCGGCACGTTTAATACGTTTAGATAATATTTGTAGCATACATCACTAATACTGGTGGCATATAACATGTTCTCATGGTTTGTTTAAAAAATGATACCCACCAAAAATTTTGATTAAATAGTTAGACAGTAGCCATACATGTTTAGGTGTCTAAAAATATCTTTTCTGATAAGTGAGGGTGCATTGAGATATAAAGCATGCTCTGTTTGTCTCTTGTTGATAATGTATACAGTGCCATGTGATTGTGAGAATAATTTTGATAAATTTATGTATTTTGTGATAATTCAAAACTTGTCCTAAGTTAGATTGTAGATTAAAAGTATTAGGAAAGGATATCAGGCCTTTGTTCTTAAATAATCCATTTTATCCTAAAAATAACAAATCAAATTGATCGTATATCCGTTGTTCCTAATGTATGAGCCTAATCTGTACCTATTTTTTGAAAACATTAGATTAACCTAGCCTTCTCTAGTGAAAAATCCTCAAATTGGCCCTGGTCATTCCTTGAAAATTGTGTACCTCAACTGAGGCAAAAAGCTTAAGGTGAGGGTCGCTACGAAAAGTGGGCCTTGTTCAGAGAATGGATATTTTGCACCTCAACACAGGCAAAAAGCCTAAGTTGAGGCAGGTTGGTGTACGGATAAAGCACTAAAATAAGGGAGGTAGGTTATGAATACTGAAAAAGGAGAAAAATCATGTACTGGGTGCAAGAAAAATAAAAGATGCCTTAATTTAGATCTAAAAAGCAATATGAAGTGTAAAAACAAGGCAAAAAGCTAAAAAATGTAAAGAAAGCACCCAGAAAAGCTTGAACGAGGAAAAGGGGAAATAAGGTGAAAATAACAGAGGTTGTAGGGCAGAAGTGTAGAAAAAAAGTTATCATTCCCAAAGTCCCGTTAAGGCGAACTAGCACCCGTTGCCGATAAGGCTGGGGAAAATCAACCTGTATCCATGTGCTTTCTATAGATATTATAAGGGATTTATTCATCCAACATGCCTTTATGAAAGAAAATAGTAATAACAAGCCGAAAGCAAATGCATATGGCTAGGCCATTGGGGCCACGTTGTCTAAAATATGAGACATGACCACACTTTAATGTACATAGTCTACAAAGCCTCTAGATAAGGAAAAGTATCTGATAAAGGTCGGGACAGGCCCCGCCTCGACTAACTATATAATACAAAAATATAAGCTGTAGACACACAAATCTCAAAAGCAACCTGGAGCTTAGTAACAACAGTTGGACATCCTGTACTCCTATTGCGGGGATCTACTAGTACCTATACCTACAGCATGAAATGAAGGTCCCCTATAAGGGATGTCAGTATGAGATAATATACTGAATATGTAAGGTAGGAAATACTGTATATGAAGTAACAACTCAAATGAAACTATGCACTGATGTAGGATAAGAGACCACCTTTAGTTGTACTGTGGGATCATGTACTTTATGTTCTTTTTATTACTTTATCTTTACTGTATAGTCTGTGCACAGTATGTATTACAAATTTCCAGCTGATCAGTGGTAAATCTATATTGGGATCATCCCTAGCTAGGCTTTTCCTTTCACCCCTTGGGCTACCCCCCATGATAGGATCGACCCTAGCTAGGTGATTCTTCCAC
>JAABOM020000012.1:9496456-9552778 GCA_011800125.2 Solanum clarkiae
TCTAAAGGTACAAACCCCTCATAATACGTATAGTAAGCGCATAGTTACAGGTTGGTTCTCCCGGGCCTTATCGGCAATGGGTGCTGGTCCGCCCTACGGGACTTTGGGGCGTGACAATTGTGTTACGCATGATTCACTAACATAATCTACCCGGATAACACAACTCTCAATTAGGACAATGCATGAAGGATGGTAATTTAGGTTCTTCCAGCCCTCTTCTGAAGGTGAAGGTTGAATATCACTATGGGGCTTGGAGGGCCTCCATAGTATGCCAAACTAACCATTATCCATTGTCCCAATCAACCTCTCCTTGGACGAGTTACACATCATCGAATTCTGTTAAACATTCCATTTTCCTATTCATCACTACCTAGATCGGGATTATGACACTAGGTGGGGCATAATATTAGACACCATTAAAAACATTCAAAATGAAGGGAAATGGCTAATACATGCAAATACCCAACTCAAGAAGTGCAAATAATCTAGGTTTTTTAAGTGAGATTCTCATGGTTCCCATAACCCCAAGTTGTGGGTTTAGCTACTCGTAGCTTGGGCAAACAAATAAATAATTAATATGGAAGACATAGTTAATTACTTACCCTAAGAGAATGAAGAACAATAAAACCCACTTTTTATTTAGAATCACAAGATTGAAAGATATAATGAATCCACAAGTGAATGTAATCTCCAAAATTGAGTCTCCAATAATAAACCCTAAAAAATGCTCTAAACTTTCGTGATCTCTAAGCCTCTCTCTTTGTGTGAAACTCAAAATCTGTCTAACTCTTTTGCTAAAACCCTAAAATATACTACTTATAGTATTTACAAATAAGTCCCCTAATTTAATTAGAAAAACTGCTACGTGTCTGCAAGGGTTCACAGTTACGACTCTTAGTGTTCCCTACGAGCCGTAATCGTGCTTTAGTGGTCAACACTTGCATTTAGGACCTCTCTGCTTTGATACACCTCTATAGTTATAGTCTAGTTTACGACTCATATTGCCTTCCTGTAGTCTACATTTGCATTTCCTAGTCCAATCTTGATCAAAACTGGAACTTGCTATGATACCAACCTTTACGACCTGTAGAAGGGACTATGACTCGTACCTGGGCTCGTATAGCTAAACTTCAACCTTTTATACTTTGCTTATGAACACTGCAAGTATATACAAGAACACCTCTACGACTCGTAGACTGGACTATGACTCGTAAAGGGTCCCGTATGTCCTAAAAGTCAGCAAAATCTGCTACTTTTTCCAAAATTGAGTCAACTTGTATTTCCTACAAAAACAAACACAAAACACATAAAAACCATAAAAGTCACATTGAACACACACAAAACCCTAAGTTTTAGGCATCAAATATGTTGTATTTTGATAACATCTCAACACCCTCAACTTAGCATTGTTGCTTGTCCTCAAGCGACGACTCAATCTAAATAGATAATAAAACAAAACATAACAATCAACCCAATGGCATATACCATACTCAAATCCAACTCAGGTACCCACGTCAGCTTTTTCAAAACAAGATCGCATAGTTATTTAGCAAACCAAATCATATTGATACATTTGACAGCACAACTATGACAAGCAAAGGAATGTCAACAATCTACAGTCATTGAACAAGTAAAATACTGACAAGATAATGCAAATGCCCTCACAAGAAAGAAGTCCCTTTTTATACTCAATGAAGATTCTAGAATTTAACCATGGGACTATACAAGCATACTCACTCTCACAAATGATATTCATGCATGATGACCAATAACATAAGCTTGTCTGTATACTTATGACCCGGACTATTGACTAATTGGGCTAGGATCACTTTAAGACTTTATAAGCTTGTAACGTAGGCTCATGGGGCTTTGGTATGGCATTTTAGATAATTAGTGAGTAAAGGCCAACCTTTAACCATACTTTTGACACTTTCACCTTGACACTTAATCATTTCCCCCTTGTTCTCCCTTTCTTCTTCATACTTAAGCTCTTCCTACTATTCTTTTCTTATTTCAGCTTTTGCCTTATTTCATACATAATTTTGCTTTATCAACTCAATCTAAGGAATCTTTTCATTTTCTTTCACCCAATACATGATTTTTCTCTTTTTCTTTCTATTTCCATCTCACCACCTCATTTTTGCTATTTTACCCTTATATTGACCATCCTCAACTTAGGCTTTTTGCCTAAATCAAGGTTCACAATGCTCATGGATAGACCAGGGTCATTCTCAATGTATTCCACTAAACAAGGCTGGGTTAATCAGGTGTTATGAAAGAAATGGTACATGTAAGGCTTGAATATTCGGAACAAGGGATGAATTTATCATTTGGTTGGACATTTTAGGTCAAAGTGGACTAATTTTAAAGAACAAGGACCTAAGATCCCTTCTTAATCCTTACAATCTCCAGTCCAAATTAAAGTAGTAGGGCATGTTCTGAATTAGCAAACAATACAAGAACATAACAAACTCAGCTCACACACATATGACAATGCATACGTAGCCAACAAAAACTAACAGATTATGCTTCATGTATCAAATTGGCCTCACTTTATCAGAACAACATTGCCAAATCATTCAATGATACATGGTTGCAATGTAACTACTAATAAAAAATTTTGATGGGTACCAATTTTCAAAATATTTCCATAAGTTCAACTACTATATACTACAAATATTATCTAAGACATCCTATACATGCCGGTTCAATAAAATTTAAATATCCATGAGGAAAAAGAACACAAGAAGAAAACCTCAGGATCAAAATTTGGGGTAGTTATGGACTAAAAGATACTCAGACTTCACCCTAGTCAATAGCTACCCACACCCATCAAAAGAAATGTACGTTGTCCTCAATGTACAATATCAAAATCAAAATAAATACAAGGGGTAAAAAAATAAACATATCTTAGTGCCTAAGCACTAGACTATGGCTACCTCTAATTATCTCCTTTTGGCGGGGTAGTCTGTGCAGCAGCTACACTGGATGAGCCGATACCTATCAATTTATCATGCTCCTAAGCTTGTATCCGCTCTTCTTCTTCTCTCGATTCCCTCAAGACTCGCCCTAGCTCATCATCTACCTCTTCCTCATCAATCTCGGAGGTCTTCTGATACACCTGCGGCTCCTCTGTATCATCACCTCCACAAGGGGTCTCTTTCCTGGAAAGGTTGTATATGATCCTCTGAAGCAAAAAAGATCAAATAGTGTCTCCTATAAAGGTGTAGACTCGGGAACTATAATTGCAGCCACTAATGAAGAATTCAAGTCAGCCTTAAACTTTGCTAGCTCCTCAGGAAAGGCTAATAAGTCTGATGGCAAGGGCTCGTCTAGTCTCTTTCGTACCCTTTCCTCAAAGATATCAACCCAAGCATCCAACATAGAAATACACTCGTCAACTATGGAAATGGTGAATGCTTTGCATCAAGCCTTCAAGTCCCCAACTGTATGTCGGACCCACGGTCAACTCTGTTTCATGAGCCATCATAACTGAGCCTCGATCTATGATAACCTCTGCGCCATGGCCTGAAAAGTATTAACGGACATGTGAACCGTGCCCAGTGTGGAAACCTATGATGTAGAAGCCTCTGGTGCAGGTGCAGCTGAAGTGGGACCCCGCTCAATGTCGACTGCCTCCAGCTGCTAGGGTCTATCATTAGTAACAATATCTGGAGTACTGGTAGGGGCAGTCGTCAAACCCTCAACCTGTGGTTCTGTCATAAATGACTTGGGCATGGGAGGAGGTATGCCTCTAAAGTGCCACGGGGTACTCATCAGCCTTAATCAAGCTGGGATATATAGTGTGAGGGTCGCAACTAGAGGATCTATGTGAAATGATAACTCCACCTTTAATGCTAGGCAGAGTCTATAGATCAGAATCGGGAATGGTATGCATATGGTCCTCCTATGCGCCGACTCATGAATTTGCTCAGCTATAATTCATGCCCAATTAATGCCATAGCTGTCTAAGATGCTAGCTACCAAAAACTGCTCGCTCTGATGCAAGTTTGTTATCCGTAAAAGTTGGTCGGATGCGAGATTTGACAATGGCCCATAAAAACTTGATTGGAAAGGAGAGGGAAGCCTTCAAAATAGGCTCTGAATGTGAGGTTACTCAGGCAGGCTCTGGACCACACTCGACAATATGTCCGACAACCCATCGCAACAGTTCTGTCCTCTATACCATATCCTTTGAAATCATAGTTGTTCTAATCTGTCTCAATATATGATCAAACTCAGTTGTAGACCTTGGTGCTCGGTACGTAGGACCAAATAGTACATGGAGGATCATCTTCTCTGATATATCAACCCACCATCCTCTCACTAATACCTCTCTCAATCTAGGTTATTCGAGAGGCCCTTTGGGAATACCATGATGTATGGTGGCTAAATAAGTTGCATAAAATTCCTGTACCATGACTGGAGAATAACGATCAAGTATAGCAGTTTGAGCCCATATTGTGTCATAGCATCCTCAAGTCCTGGGACATAGCTCAATCTAGTATCAATCAATTGGGGCTCCTCATTAATCGACCATATAGTCTTTCTGTTCTCCTTTTGCTGTAAGCCCTCATCAGATATAGTTTCATGCCCTCGACACTCTACCGGTGTATTCTAGGGTCCAGTGTTGAAGTAGATAGGGCAACCGAGGAGTGGGCATCTCTTTTGACCTGGGAGACCTCTTTGGAACTAACTACGTGCCTGAAGGAGTCATTATGGGTTACACTACTCAGACTCATAACCACTTCCCTCCTTTTAAGACTAGGAAGGACTATCGTCTCGAATGTGAGTTTGAGCAGCTCTTGCAGCTTCCCTAGTATGAGGCACCTTAGCCTTTGGGTCAGGATGAGCATTAAGAGCCTCAAGTGACCCACCCAACTGAGCCTTATTGTCATCCAAGTGCTCAGGATCCGAAGGCTCATCAACAAGTTGCCTTTTAAAGGCTTTAATTGTTGCAAGTTTACTTTAGGGGCCATGGTATTTGGAAAACAATCATAAAAATGCCAAAGTCAGCCCCAAACAACCAACAAAGGAAAGACAAGAACAAAAGAAAATCATAAGAAAAAGTAACTTGGATCAGTTGTAGTCAACTGTTACGAGATAGGTATGGCTCGTAGTTAAGGGTATGAGTTGTACAATGGTCTCGTAAACTAGGGGTGAATGATAATATTAAACACTAGAACTACATATGAGGCATAGTTAGGAATTATAGCCATGGATACGGGTCATAGACTAGTTTTGTATGAGGTGCTAGGGAGCTAAATTAAATAGGCATGAACCTACGAGACCTAACTATGATTCGTAGAAGGACCCACGACTTATAGGTAGGTCCCGTATATTAAGTAATCAGGAATTTTAAGTCACTGTCAGTTCCTACAAGAGACAAGTATGACTCGTAGACTTATCTACGAGTTGTAGAAGACTCCCATAGCTGGATGCAAAAAGTACCTGAAATACCTTAACTCACCACATGGACCCTATGAACAATTTAAAAATAGCCCAAATAGCATCAAAGCAGGTCACGCAAGCACTCACATTAGAAGCATATGACCCAGTCCCCAAAGATCATTTCAAAGCAAAATATTTACCCCATCAACAAAGAATATAACAATGAATACTCAATCAAGTCGACCTTTCCCAACTCATGCAAACATAAACTCGTGTCACCATCCCCAAATCATACAAAACAAGCATTCAAACATATACTCAGTCATTTAGGAAAAAAGTCCAATGAGTACAACACGACTTTATCAACCCAGGATTCTAACTACTTCAGCATACCCTAAACACTATCATGATTCCATGATCCTGCAAATCAAAGAACATTCATATCACAAAAATACCTATTTGATCAACAAAAAACATGATAGCATGATCATCCAACTATACTAACATAGACAAATCATTCAACTTAGGGCTAACACAATTATTTACACTTAAAGCAACCCTTGTTCCTTCTTCTCAGTTTCACCACAAATAGGAATGACATGCTTTGATATGTCTTTCAATCTTAATAATTAGTCAAACCATTCAAAGTAGAGAAAATTTTGAAGTTAAACTTAACCAAAGAACATATCGTATGAGTGGATGAACTAGAGAAAGCAAAATGAAAAGAATGAGAGCTGAAACCCTAGTTGCCAGAATTTCTTGTTGGGAATTAGGTTAGAGCATCGGAAAAGGATCGAAAGAAAAAGGGGAAAAGGATTAGGGTAATTGTGTGATGATTAGATTATTTTGACCCCTTTTATACCTTATTGGGTCATGGTTAAAATTCACCAGGTCGGGTCTACGAAACCCCACCTATGGGTCTTAGCTTGTTCTATGACCCGTAGATCCTGGTCTCGTAGACGTTATACTTTGAAAAATTTCAAAATATACCTGGATAGTACGAACCCCATTCATGACTCGTAGTTTGGACTGCGAGTCATAAAGTTGGCTCATAGCTGGAGTGCCAACTTCACCTGATCATTTTGGCTCTCTACAAGATAGTACTACGAGTCATAAAGTGCAATATGACTCGCAGGCCTAGTCGTAGAGACTGCTTCAGATGCAAATCTTGCCATTTTGTTCAACACCTGCACATTCTTCTCAAAACACACCATTATCCCATAATATAACTAGTCCAATGTCTAAAAATAACAATCAACACACAATCAAAACACTACCTAAGAATCCACAGAATGAAAATGAACTTAAAAACAAGCAAAACATCAAAATATCTTGGGTTGTCTCCCAAGTAGCGCCTACTTTAATGTCGCGACACGACTTAGCCGTCTTGAATGCTTAAAATTCCTCAGTAGCCTAAACATCAATTTTTAATTCATCCAAATGCTTCATCGATTAGCGAATGGTGAAAACCACTTCAGCATCATTCACTCTAAACCTGAGTTGACCGGAATCCATATCCACTAGGGCTCTCCCTATGGCCAGAAGTGGTATTTCCAAGATAATAGGGACTTCATAATCAACTTCACAATCAAGAATTACAAAATCCGCTGGGAATATGAACTTATCATCTTGCACTAACACAACATGAAGTATTACCTCCAATTTTTTGATTGTTCTATCCACCATTAATAACCTCATTATTGTTGGAGTAGGAGAACCCAAACCAAGCTTTTTAAACACTACAAGAGACATCAAATTGATACTTTCTCCAAATCACACATCGCTCTTGCAAACGCTACATCGCCGATGGTACAAGGGATGGCAAATGCACCAGGATCTTTCCTTTTCTGGGCTAAAGATTTGGTGGTAATGGAAATATAATGTTGGAGCTCTTGGGGAAGCTCTTAGCTCACCATGCACTTTTTAGTCACCAAATCTTTCATTTATTTAGCTTAACCGAGCATTTTCTCTAATACTTCAATAAGAGGAAGGTTGATGGACAATTGCTTTAACATGGAGAGGAACTGTTTGAATTTACCATCCTCCTCCTTTTGCTTGAGTCTTTATGGAAAGGGAGGAGGAGGCCTGGGATGGTCTTACTCTTCTCTGGCTCCTTAGCACTTCACTGCTTACCCCATCCTTGTTACATTCTTCTCTTTCATTCACACCCTTCTCCATAATTATCTCTTCATGCCCATCATCCACAACTACTGGCATTGGAGGATCAATTGTACTCTTACCTCTCCTAGTCATGACTGCGATACAATGCCCATCATTTTTTTGGGTTTTGAACCATATTGCTTGGCAATGTACTTTTTGGCATTTATTTAATTGAGTAGACACTTGATCAAATTGTTATTCTAATTGCTTGATGGCCATCGAATATGACTCTATTTTCTGAGTTATACTTGAAATGTCGGACTTCATCCCCTTTAGAGTCTCATCTTGTGTTTTGATCTTTTCCATCAATTGGTCGAACATCTCTTCAATCCTTGAATTGTTAGCCCCGACGTCTCGATTATGGGGTGGTACAAAAGGACCATTCCTATAACCATCTCATCGGCCCCACTTAGTTTTTGGAATTCTATCTCTCTCAAAATAACCCCCATGGTTATCTCTATAAAAGCACCTTCTCGGTTGTAGTCTTGGTTTCCAGAACCTTGATCCAATAGTCTGAATTGGACCCTTGGGCATTGTTCTAAAAACCCACCGCTTGGTTACTAACAAAGCAAGAATCCTCATCATAATAATTTTCTTCATACGTGGTCGCTCTAGGAGGTTGAAAAACTACCACATGCACTCTTTCATTATTTTGCCTAACCACCAAGTCCATACTCGTGCGGAGTTGAGAAAGTTGTCATATGATCTCCTCGTTGATCTTAGCTTGCTCCGAAATAACATTCACCGCACATGAAGCCCTTATAGAAGATCTCTCCCTTTTCCCGTATGCTCTATTGGTTTTGACTACTTACTCCATTCTAGCTACTATCCCTGTGAACGGTTGATCCAAGAACATGCCTCCCATGATGTTATTGTCACAAGCTTGACTATTCTTGTCAAGAGCCTGATAGAAAATCTCTACTAAGGCATAATCCAAAATCGTACGGTTCGAAACACTTCTCAAGCACTTAGTAAATCTCTCCATGTTGTGCTAATGGGATCACCCGACAATTGCTCAAAATTGTTAATTTGATCTTTCAATTTGAGCTTCTTTGACCCTTGTAAAGTATCTTTCCAAAAAGGCACTTTGCAAGTCTGCCCAACTGGTGATTGAGCTTTGTGGGAGTTCTGATAGCCAAACTGCTGCACTACTAGTAAGAGATAAAGGGAACACACGCAACACAACAACATCTATAGAAAGATTTTGCGTACCCACCACATTCTTGCACACAAAATCCATATTATGTAGATGGCTATGAGGATCCTCAGAAGGTAGACCCGCGAATGATGCACGATTCTAAAACATTTGAGCAATCCACTTGATACCATGAACTTGGTGTCGATCGGCAATGGTGGCAACACTATTGCTCCAATAACATCCATGGCCATGGGACTCAATCGATATTGGTTCCACCCAAAGGCATTCTCATTGAAATCCCGCAATTCTGGCCTATTCTCCAATGGTAGTTGATTGTCATCTCTATCCTCACTATTTCATTTCGATTTATAGCTTCATTCACTGCAACATTAGCATTCGCTTGAGCCATTCTCCTTGCAACATGTTGGATCTCTAAATTAATTGGAGCTAAGGGAATGCCTAGGATCCGTGTATTAGACATATATACCTACTATACCTTGTAAAGAAAGTAAACCAATAAAAAAAAGTGAAATACAAGAGAACTAAGAAGCTAACACTTGAATTAAACTACAAGTGAAATCAAATCAAAGTATCGTCGTATTCCCAGGCAATGGTGCTATTTTTCTTGATGAACGCTCAAGATACACGTCTATTTCAAGGTCAAAGCAATCGTCAAAGTTAAAAACCTAACCAAGGTTATGGTCGAATCCCACAGGAAATATGGTACTGTTGGCACTTGGTTCACCAATAATCAATTGGAGAAAATGGAGAGACAGTCAAATTGGAGAAAAACTTGGGTAATTGTGTTCCCCATGATTCACTAAACTTAATCTACCCGGATAACACAACTCTCAATTAGGACATTGCATGCAGGACGATAATTTAGGTTCTTCCAGCCCTCTTCTAAAGGTGAAGGTTGAATTTCACTATGGGGCTTGGCCGACCTCCATAGTGTACCAAACTAATGATTACCCATTGTCCCAATCAACCTCTCCTTGGACTGGTTTGGTTGATTAGATGAGAACACACCATCAGATTCTGTCAACCATTTTCTTTTCCTATTCATCACTACCTGGATCGGGATCATGGAACTAGGCAGGGTCTAACGTTGGCTACCATTAAACAACATAAAAAATAAAGGGAAATGGATAATACATACAAATACCAAACTCATGAAGTTCAAAGAATCAAAGTTTTCTATGTTAGATTCTCATGGTTTCCACAACCCTGAGTTGTGGGTTTAGCTACTTATAGCTTAGGAAAATAAATAAACAATTAATATGAAAGACATAGTTAATCACTTACCGAAAGAGAACGAAGAATAATAAAACCCACTTTGTATTTAGAATCACAAACTTGAAAGATGTAATGAATCCACAAGTGAATCTAATCTCCAAAATTGAGTCTCCAAGGATAAACCCTAAAAAATACTCTAAACTTTTGTGCTCTCTATGTCTCTCTCTGTGTGTGAAACTCAAAATTTGTCTAACTCTTTTGCTGAAAACTTAAAATATACTATTTATAGTATTTATAAATAACTCCCTAATTTAATTAGAAAAATTGGTCAGCGTCTGCTACGGCTCACAATTATGACTCATAGTGTGCCCTACGAGCCGTAGTCGTGCTTTCATGGTCAACATCTTGCATTTTGGACTTTACTGCTATGATACAACTCTATGAGTCATAGTATTGTCTACGACTTGTATTGCCTTCCTATAGTCCACATTTGCATTCCCTTGTCCAATCCTGATCAACATTGGAACTTGCTAGGATACCACCCTTTACGACCCGTAGAAGGGCCTATGACTCGTACCTAGGGCTCATATAGCTGAACTTAAAACTTTCATTTTTTGCTTTTGAACACTGGAAGTATATAGAAGACCACCTCTATGTCTCGTAGATTGGACTACAACTTGTAGAGGATCCTATCTCTCCTAAAAATCAGCAAAATTAGCAACTTTTCCCTAAATTAACCCAAAATGTATTTCCCACAAAAACAAATACAAAAAATACATAAAAACCATAAAAGTCGCATTAAAAACACAGAAAATCCTAAGTTTAAGGCATAAAATGTGTTGTATTTTGACAGCACACCAGCAACTCAAATTCGTAGGCAACCTTACCAATATTTCTCAAAATTTTATAAGGTCTCACAAATCTTTGGCTCAATTTTCATTTCTTGCCAAATCGGACCACAACCTTTATGGGTGAGACCTTCAAGTAAACTCATTCATCAACATTAAATTCAAGGTCTCTCCTCCTCACATCTAAAATAAGACTTTTTTCTGCTTTGAGCCGTCTTCTATCTTTCCCTTATCAACCTCACCTTTTCCAAAGCCTCCATAATGAAATCCAGACCTAACAAAACCGTGTCTCACCACTTCAAATCACCCAACCGGGGATCTATAATACCTATCATATAAGGCCTCAAAGGGAGCCATGCCTATACTAGAGTGATAGCTATTTTTGTAAGTAAACTCAACGAGTGGAAGATGTTCATCCCAACTACCCTTTAACTTAAAAACACAAGCCCCAAGCATATCCTCAAGAGTTTGGATTGTCCTTTCGGCTTGACCATCCGTTTGAGAATGAAAAGCCATGCTAAGATTGAACTTGGTATCAAGACCCTTTTGGAAGGATCTCTAAAAATAAGAAGTGAATTGAGCACCACAGTCCAATATAATGGACAACGTCACTCCATGCAACCTAACCAACTCATGAGTATATAACTTGGCATAATCTTCGGCACCATAAGTTGTTTTAACCAATAGAAAATAAGATGACTAAGTCGTTCTATCAACAATAACCCAAATAGAATCAAAGTGTTTCCTAGTCTTTGACAAACCAATCACAAAATCTATGTTGATCTCTTCCCACTTCCAAGTAGGAATTTTTATGTCTTGGGCTAGGTCACCAGACCTTTGATGCTCAGCTTTCACTTGTTGGCAATTGTGGCAACAAGCTATGAACATGGCAATATCCCTTTTTATACCACCGTATCAATACACCTCCCTCAAGTCTCTATACATCTTTATGGAACTAAGCTGAATAGAGTAGGATAAGTTATGTGCCTCCTTTGAAATGAAATCCCTCAACCCATCAACATTAGGCACACATAGCCTACTTTGGTATCTAAGGACACCATCTCCCTTTGGGAGAAAACCTCCACTTTACCATCTTTCACCAAAGCTTTCAATTCTAGTAAGGCGGGATTAGGTCTTGTTTGGACTTGACCTCTTCAATCAATGAAGATTTGGAACCATCAAAACCCACTACACCACCATTTTCAACTTCATCTAACCTCACTCCCAACCTAGCCAACCGGTGTTCATCTCTAGCCACCTCCTTGTTACCATCATCAATATGAGCTCGATTACCCATGGACACTCTACTTAGAGCATCGCCACAAGATTAGCCTTGCCGGGATGATAGTGCACACTCATGTCTTAATCCTTAATGAGTTCTAACCACCTTATTTTTCTCAAGTTAAGATCTTTTTGTATGAACACATATTGGAGACTCTTGTGGTTGGTAAATATGGCTACATGATCTCCATACAAATAATGACGCCATATTTTCAAAGCAAATACCATGGCCGCTAATTCAAGATCGAGGGTGGGACAATTTCTCTCATACACCTTTAGTTGCCTAGAGGCATATGCTATATCATTGTCATTTTGCATCAGTACATACCCCAAACCAACCCTTGAAGCATCACAATAAACCACAAACCCTTCTAGCCCTTCCGGTAAACCAAAATAGGAGAGGAGATAATCTTGTCTTTCAAAGTTTGAAAACTCCTTTCACATTCATTGGTTCAAACAAACTTTGTCTTCTTTTGGGTCAACATTGTCAAAAGGGAAGCAAGTGAAGAGAAACCATTCACAATTCTCCAATAGTACCCCGCTTAACCCAAGAAACTCCTAATATCCGTCGGAGTCAAGGGCCTAGGCCAATTCCTTATCACCTCCATCTTCTTAGGGTCCACTTTAATCCCATCACCTGACACCACATGCCCTAGGAATGCAACCTCTGTCAACAAAAATTCATACTTACCATATTTAGCAAACAACTCATCCCTCAAGATTTGCAACACCACTCTTAAATGATTCACATTGCACTTATTCACTCGGGAATAAATCAATATATCATCAATGAAGATCACCATAAACATATCAATTTAGGGTTTAAAGACCGTATTCATAAGATCCTTAAATATTGCTTGTGCATTCATCAAGCCAAAGGATATTACCACAAATTCAAAATGCCCACACCTAGTCCAAAAATCTGTCTTAAGAATATCACACTCCCTTAGCCTCACTTGGTGGTATCCGTACTGAACATCAATCTTAGAAAAGTGACTAGCCCCTTATAGTTGATCCAAAAGGTCATCTATCCTTGGTAGAGGATGCTTGTTCTTTATGGTGACTCTATTGAGTTGCCGGTAGTCAATGCACATTCTAAGTGAACAATTTTTCTTTCTCATAAACAACACTGGTGCAACCCAAGATTACTTACTAATAAATCCCTCAATTGATCCTTCAACTCCTTCAACTCTATCAACGGATCATATAATAAGGGGGAATGAAAATGGGTTGTGTATTAGGGAGGAGGCCTATACCATAATCTATTTCCCATTCGGGAGGAACACTGTGAAGCTCATTTGGAAAGACATCAAGAAAATACCCTTAATGACCACATTACGGCTTTCCCTCTCAAGGAAGGGCTCATTAGGGAATTGGAATCTAACTTTACGTGTTCTACAATCAATGGAAGCATGATATACATGTAACCAATCCATCCTAAGAATAATATCAAAATACACCATGTCAAGTTCAACAAAATCACAAGGTAAGACTTTATGCAATATAGACACGGGACAATCCCTATAGACTCTTTAAGTAATAATGGACTCACCAACGAGGGTAGACACTTCATAGGGTTCACACAACAATTTAGGGACACACATGAAACTTACTAGCAACAAAAGGAGTAATACAAGTAAGGGTGGCACTCGGATCTATCAATGCATACACATCATAATAAAAACCTTTAATATACCGGCCACAACATCGGGCACCTCATCCACTTCTTGCCTTTCTTGGAGAGCATAGAATCAATTTTTCCTTGTAGCACCCCCATGTTGGCCTCCCTTTGCCCTTTGACCCACATTAGCACCTTGAACTTGAGTACGACCATCCCTACCCTTGTTTTGAGCATACGGACAATCAACAATCTTGTGACCCACTTTACTATAACCATACCAAATATTAGAGTCCCTCAAGAATGGACCACCATGATTTCTCCCATACTTTTGGCACCTAGGATTAGTCATCCCACCATTGGCAACTTGAAACCTTGGGTTAGACACCCCATCATTAGCAAACTCTTGTTTGGAGCATTAGAGGACCCTTAGTCTTGGAATTTATGACCTTATTGGAAATGACCACCCTTAGAACCTTGGAAACCACCATCAAACCAAGCCCTCTTGGACTCGCCACTTCTCCTATTCCTAAGCTTCTGCCACTCAAGTTGTTTGGCATATGTCATGAACCGAGACAAGTCCATATCACCCACAAGCATAGCAGTGCGCACTCTTCATTCACCAAATTGGACACCCGACACAAACTTATTCATTCTTGATCTAGGATTGACAACCAAATAAGGATCATACCTTGAGAGCTTGTTAAATTTTTGGGAATACGCCCTCACACTCATGGAGCCTTGCTTGAGATTTATGAACTCCATCATTTTTGCCTCTCTCAAATCAATAGGGATGAATCGATTGAGGATAATAGCCTTGAACTCCTCCCAAGGAATGGCATCATTGTTCCTCCTCTCCATTTTCCATTGAACAAACCAAATTTGGGTCACACCCTTGAGTTTATTGGCCATTAACTCCAAATTCACCCCCATGATAGTAAGCACCTTATACACCTCATAAATAAATTCTTAGGGGTCTTCCTCCACTTTGGACCCATGAAATTCTGGAGGTTTCATCCTTGTAAAGTACCTCACCCTTGAGGATGAAGTAGGAGCATGAGGATCTTGGACCCCTTGTTTCAATTGGTTGGTCATAGCATGGGCCAACATACTGATAGCATTCTGGAACTTAACTTGAGTAGCCCCTCCATTTTGAAGAGCTTGAGGAGTGGGATCAGCCGATTGCTCCTCGGGTGTATAGGCCCTCCTTAGTCTCCCTCTTGGTAGCGGTATAATCTAAAAGCACAAATGAGAATTTGTTAGGGGAGGAAGCCTTATCTTTACATCTAGAGCATGACATAGATTATGAAGAAGTGAAATATTTTCTAAAACGCCTCATAGCATCCTATTCATAGTTGTGGTGTGTTTCAAAACCATGAATAAGACTCTAATCGGTGCGGTGTGTTGGATCTTTTACGACCACTAACAACCTATTTCTCTGATACCAAGCTTGTCATGACCCAAAACTAGGGCCTAGATGTGACACAACGAATAAGGTACCCGAAGGAACCCCAAAAAAGCATCTTAGCATATCATTCACACATCCTTGGTCACGGAAGCAAAATAAATAATAACAAGTGACATTATTAAGAATGGAAGTGGTACTAAGGTAAGTCTTTCATAACGATAATACCATAAGAGGAGTCAAGCTCATATACATAGGATACCATATTATTCAACAACACCTCTACATGGAATAGAGCAGGGGCCAGGAACTTTCTAGGCTCAACCTCAAGTAATAAGTATCCAAAAGTAGTATAAGTCTCAATATAGCATGAAAGGAAAATAGATAGTGTCCTCGGAGTTGAGGACTCACCAAAATCTTTCTTCAAATGGGCCGAACTAGCCACGTGGAGGAGGATGATCAATAGGAGCTACGGTCCCTAAATAATGATATCATGTATGCATAGAGTATGCATTAGTACTTGGAATGTACTAAGTATGTGGGGTGCAATGCAACAAAGACATAAGCCATAGTAATCAAAATTCATAATCATAAACAGTAGATATAATTTTAATATGACATGTATGATCAATGCTTATAATAAAATATGTATATAAGCATTTAACTTGCATAATATAGCATACATATGTGGGACGAGACCTTAACCGACATATAAGACCAAGTGAGCTACTACTTGGAATCCCAATGCATTACACCCTATCGTAGAAGGTATGGTCTACTAGCCATGGTAAACCAATCTTGACACCAATTTGTGGGTAACGACCTAGATAGATCCAATAGTAAGCCTTTTTAGGGAAATAACATAATCTTGTGGTAGCACAGAGTTTACAGACTAAGACTTTATATAAGGACCCCTTGAGTCGAGCCCTCAGCTTAAATCCCACTAAATACTTGAAATAATCATTGATTTAATCCTAACATGAATAACTTGTAAAGACTGGATAACATGTCATGAGTAGCTCATTCACATACTAAAGAAGCTGAAAGGCTAGAAGAGGCGCTTTCAAAATCCCGTGACTCTCAGTCATCTGTCTTCTTTTCACCTGAGAATTTTGGATTGACCCCTACATGGGCATATACCTTATACTAGAGGGTAGAAAACAATACAACTTGACCCTTCTTGTAGGTATTGTATTTCACATGAGGGTAGAAACTTGTAGCATGCTTGACCCCTACTAGTGAGCTTAAATTGAACAAGAGGGTAAAATAGTAATCTTGCTTGACCCCTCAAATAGATATAATTTGTTCACAAGGGTGTAGAATTATAATATAAGCGCTCAACTTGTCACTTGTAAATCATAGAAACCTTTCATGAGCTTAATACATTCTTGGGAGCCCATAATTATCATGAAATCACTTGACTTGCAAATCGTGAAATAACTTATCTTTAACTTGAAAATCTGTGTCATGTAGTTTAATCAGACATGGTGGGTATTTGAGAACTTATACAAACCATGCAATTTATAGAGTAATAACCATAAGAAAGTAAAATAATCTATTTTAGAGTTATGCAAAACCCACCAACATATTAGTAAAATCCTTATTTTGGGTATCATGAAATCCATCTCAAAAGTTCATAATAGTTCATAGTTTGCATAGATCATATCATGCATAGTCTTAATAGATATAAATCAACTCATGGAATAAGCTTAAAATGGACATTCATGCATAATCAATTGATACTTGATAAAATCCAATATAATTCATATTTATAATGCATAATAAGAGCTACCCATGAAGAATGCAACTTGCAATCATGCAATTTTCATAAAATGAGAAGGTTTGGCTCCATGGGTGAAAGGACCTATGGATGAAGACCCACATACCTAAACTTGAAATTTCTTGATTCAAACTAGGAGGAGACTTGAAGTTTGAGTTGGATCCTTGTTGTAACACCCCATGAAATTATCGAAACATGCCTAAAATGTAATTATACGCACAACGCCTCTTCCAAAGCTCTGATTGTAAATTCGAGACTGAATTAGCTATCATCACGAAAAATCGAGAGGAAAAATGGTCTCAACCCGATTTAAGAGCAACTGAAGCGAAAAAATAATTTTGGCTGATTTTCACCCGGACAGTGTATGTCTGTGCCCCTGGTACGATGCAGAGGGGGTGCAGAGTGACACTTTAGTTTGTTTAAAAAATATTCGACGAGAATTATACTTTCTAAAAAATGGAGAAAATGTACTGGTTCACATCCTTGGTGCGTTACGGACCAATACATCAGTTTTTTAATTTTTTTTAATTACGAGAATTGTATATTAGGTATTCCTAACTAATTTTAAGTTCCAAAACATGTTTTAACCCCTTTAATACATGCGAAAGGTTTTAAGAACCCATATTTTCTTAAGTCTGAATGTAAGTTCTAAGAGAAGAGGAAGAAGAAGAGTTGAGGGTTTCAAAGCTTGGGTCCAAATTCTTGTTGAAGCTTTGTACAATCTTCATCCCAGGTATATAAAGGCTACTCTAAACATGGAATTGTTCTTCTATGTGCCCTAATACATCTAGTAGGTTGATGGTTGATAGTTGATGGGTCTTGACTTTTAATTCATGAAGGATTTCTTTAAAATTATCTTTAATTTCTATATATTATCTTAAATTGATGATCATCATACTTGTACTTACTGTTTACGTGTATCATTGTGTGATTGTATACCTGATTTGCATGATTTCCTTATTAAATACTTCGAGAATGAACTTAGGGTATGTCTAGAGCCTTGATTATCTGAATGCGTTAATTGTTCGAGCCTGAGTCCTGAGATGACTGTGTTGATGGCTGAAATTGATGAAATTAGTGTTCTTAGAGTTTAAATGAGGTTGAACCTTAGTCTTGAAGGAATAATCCTACTCCTTAAGTTGATAGATGATGAGATGAGGTGAGTATTCTTGCCCGTAGAGTCTGGGTGATGGAAATTCTTGATGTATTGATAGACTTATTAGCATGTTCAGTCATAGGAGGAGCATTAGAACTGAAATGGGTAAGAGTGAGTCTCACTCATACTCATTAACTATGTGGTCAGCGCAGGAGAGAAGTGGACCGTGAAAGAGGATGTTTCTTTTGCCCCATAGAGGGCTTGATAGACTTATGTTAGGATCCCCGATAGACTCTTCTTTTACCCCAGCAAGGTACTGGATGGATGTGGCAACGACATCTCTTCGTCGTATCCTCATTGGCTCACAGGTGGTGGTTGTCGATTATAGAAACTCCAAGATAAGTCTCAGGCTGATAGTACTCTGAGGTTGATGTGATAGCGTGATGTCTTGATGTATATTGATGTGATAGAGTCTTGTCCCTTACTCCAAGTTGAGGATGAGTAATTAATGAGCTGATGACAATGTATATTATTCACTTTAACTTGTTTTACATATAATACATTCCATGTACTTACGCCCCTTTAGTGCTGCATCTTTTTATGATCTAGATTCAGTAGACAGAGGACTTCAGCAGGATAATCATTAAGGTTCACAGATCCTCAGACAGAGACTTGTTGAGTTCTCCCTTACTTTCGGAGGACATATTTATCTTTTTATTTATTTTGAGTTATTTCATTTGATTGTGGTAGCCATAGCCTATCATGGTACCTTCTTAGAGGTTAGCTATAGAGGCTTCATAGATATGGATAGCTGATAGTTGATGTTGGGATTATTTTTCCCTCTTCCCTGTTATTATTTGGTTTCTCTTTTATTCTTATTCCACATGGTAGTGATTATGATAGTTTCTTAGCCTACTGATAACCCCTTTTAATTACTTCATATCTTCCACAATATGAATTGATTAAACGAATGTGATGAGACTAGGTGGTACGCTTGGGGGATAGCAATAGTATCTGAGTGTTAGTTACGTCTAGGATACCCTCCCGAGGTGTGACAAGCTTAGTATCAAAGACTAGAGTTCGAGTATCCTGTGGAGGCTATGAAGTCATGTCTAGTAGAGTCTTGTTTATGGGTGTACACTTCATAACCTAGTGGCTATAGGACATTAGGAAGTGTTACCCTTCTTCTATGATCTAGATTCGTACGATAGAGTTTAATTTTATGGAAATCTTATTTCAACTCGTGCGTTATACATTTAAAGAAAATGCCGCCAAGGAGAACAGTTGTTAAGAGAGATGTCGCATTCCCAGCTGTTGAGAACATCCAACTTGAGGCCCCAGTCCAGACAGAGGCTAGGAGACGGGGACGGACTGCTAGGACTGCTCAGGTCCTATAGGTTCCCCCTACGCATCCCCAGCCAACTCCCACTACCGAGGAACTGTTTAAGGAGCTATCACCATACTGACTCAATTAGTGGCCTCCCAGGGAAAAAGTCAGGGTTTGCAAGCTCCTACTTCTATCTCACAGGAGTCCTCAGCTGCAACCCGACTCAGAGACTTATTGAGGATGAACCCGCCGGTGGATATAGGGTCGAAGGTAGAAGAGGACACGCAGAATTTTATTGATGAGATGTATAAGGTTTTGAAAGAGATGTATGCTGATAAGATTATAGGAGTCGAGCTTGCCTCCTACCAGTTGAAGGATGTTGCTAATGGTGGTATAATCAATGGGAGGAGAGTAGAGGTGAAAATATGGAGCCTGCAACATGGGAGGAGTTTGAGATGGCCTTCCTTGACAACTTCTCTCCTCAAGAGTTGAGGGAGGCGAAGGTGGATGAATTCATGAATCTGAAGTAAGGAGGGATGACTGTGAACGAGTATATCCTTAAGTTTATTAAGTTGTCCAGATATGCTCCAGAGATGGTGCAAGACATTAAAGTAAGGATGAGGAAGTTTGTGTCTTGTCCGAGAAGACATTTGCAGAAAGAGTGTAAGGTAGCTTTGCTGATTCTTTGCATGGACATCTCCAGAATGATGGTATATACCCAGCATACAGAGGAAGATAAGAGGAAAGATAGAGAGGAGCATATGAATAGGAAAGAAAAATCAGTTGGGCATAAGCCTCGCCAGCAAAGACAGAATAAGAGCGACAAGTGTTATTTCCAAAAAGTCATCTCATCATACCCCTTCTGTAGCAAGTGCACCCATTCAGCCAAACAGGTATGGTAAGAAATCTCATGGATACCAGAACTACAGGGCTCAGGGTACTCGGTCACAAACTAGTGTGACCCAAGGTGCAAGGGGAAAGCCACCTTCTGGCAAGTGTGGTAGGCTTTATCTGGGTAAGTGTTGTGTAGGAAAGGATGTTTGTTACTTATGTGGACAGACTGGTCACTTCAATTATGAGTATCCAAAGAGGAGACGAGGTGAGGGGAGTAGCAGACCATAATCATCTACAGTCCCTCCAGCAGGCAATCAGCAGAGGGGTGCTACTATTGGTAGAGGAGGTGGGACGATCTGCCTTTATGCTATTAGCAATCGAAAGGATCGGGAGACTGCACCAAACATTGTTACGGGTATGCTTTGAGTCTTTACCTTTGATTATCATACATTACTTTATCTGAGTGCCATGTTGTCTTTTGTGACCCCTTATGTGGCTAGTAAGTTTGGGATCTTTCCAGAGTGTTTGCTTGAACCTTTTGTTTTATCCATTCCTATTGGTAAGTCTATCTTAGCAGAGAGAGTTTTTAGGGATTATGTAGTATCCCTTTATCATAGAGACACCTTAGCTAACTTGGTAGAATTGGAGATGGTTGATTTTGATGTGATACTTGGCATGGATTGGCTTCATGCCTATTATGCTTTTGTTGACTATAGAACCCGAATTGTTAAGTTCCAATTTCCTAATGAGCTTCTTCTAGAGAGAACAAGGAGTTCTGTTGTACCTAAGGGCAAGTTTTATCTATTATCTTAAAGCTGGAAAGTTGATCTCCAAAGGTTGTATTTACCACCTCGTGCGAGTCATGTCTGATGATGTTGAACCTACTACTCTTGAGTCAGTCCTGATTGTGAATGAGTTTCAAGAGGTGTTTCCTGATGATCGGCCCAGAGTCCATCCTGATATAGAGATTAACTTTGGGATTGATATTCTTCCTGAGTCCAAACCCATTACAATACCACCTTATAGAATGGCCCCTGCAGAGTTGAAGAAATTGAAAGAGCAGTTGAAAGACTTTTTAGAGAAAGGTTTCATAAGGCCTAGTGTCTCACCTTGGGGTGCTCTTATCATATTCGTGCATAAGAAATATGGGTCCCTCATAATGTGTATACACTACCGGCAACTGAACAAGGTCACAATAAAGAATAAGTATCCTCTCCCCCAGGATAGATGATATCTTTGACTAACTTTAGGGTGCCACTTGTTTCTCCAAGATAGAACTGAGATCGAGTTATTATTAGTTGAAGGTGAGGGAAAGTGATACTCCAAAGACAACCTTTAGGACACTGTATTGCCAGTTTGAGTTCTTGGTCATATCCTTCGGGCTAACAAATGTACCTGCAACTTTCATGGATTTGATGAACACGGTCTTCAGACCATATCTTTATATATTTTTTATCATGTTTATTGATGATATTCTAGTATATTTAAAGGATGAAGAGGAGCATGCTAATCACCATAGAGTGGTTTTGCAAATGCTCAAACACCATGAGTTGCATGCAAAATTCTCGAAGTGTGAGCTTTGGCTCAAGTCTGTGGCTTTCCTCGGCCATGTTATTTTGGGAGATGGTATTTGGGTGGATACTCAGAAGATTGAAGCGGTTAAAACTAGCCTAGAGCAACTTCTCCAACAAAAATAAGAAGGATCTTGGGTTTGGTAGGCTACTACTGCAGATTTATTGAGGGCTTCTCTTCTTTGTCAGCACCATTGACTAAGCTGACTCAGAAGAAGCCAAGTTTCAATGGTCTAAGGAATGTGAAAAGAGTTTCCAAGAGTTGAAGACTAGATTGACTACAGCACCAGTTTTGACATTGCCCGATAGGACGGGAGACTTCATGATGTACTGTGATGCATCAAGAGTAGGATTGGGTTGTGTACTTATGCAGAGAGGGAAGGTGATAGCTTATGCTTCTAGACAACTTAAGATCCATGAGAAGAATTATCGGACTCATGATCTCGAGTTGGCAGCGGTGGTATTCGCACTTAAGATCAGGTGTCACTACTTGTATAGAGTACATATGGACTTGTTCACCAACCACAAGAGCCTGCAATAAATGTTCAGTCAAAAAGAGCTCAACATGTGGCAGAGGAGATGGTTGGAGTTGCTCAAGCACTATGCTATGAGCATTCTCTACCACCGAGGTAAAACTATCATTGTTGTTGATGCTCTTAGCAGGTTGTCTATGGGTAGCACTGCCATTGTAGCGAAAAGGAGGAGAGAGTTAGCATAGAAAGTGCATAGATTGGCTCGGTTAGGAGTGCAACTTGAGGAGAACGATGAAGGTGGAATCAATGTTTAGAATGGGTATTTTTCGTCCTTAGTGTCAGAAGTGAAGGAAAAGCAAGATCAAAACCCCATTTTGTTCAATTTGAAAGAAGCGGTTCACAAGCAGAAGCTAATGGTTTTCTCCAAAGGGGGAGATAGGATGTTGAGATACCAGGATAGATTGTGTGTGCCCGATGTTGATGATGTTCGAGATAGGATCATGGCCAAAGCTCATAGCTCTAGAAATTCTATGCACCCCGGTTCTATCAAGATGTATCACGACTTGAAAGAAGTCTATTGGTGGAATGGAGTGAAAAGGGACATTGCAGAATTTGTTTCTAAGTGTCCTATTTATCAGTAGGTCAAGTTTGAACATCAAAGACTGTATGGCCAAGCTCAGAACTTTTGAAATTCCTGAGTGGAAGTAGGAGACGGTCAATATAGATTTCATAATGGGCTTACCAAGAATGCGGAAGCAGCACAATTCGATATGGGTGATTGTTGATAGGATGACAAAATCAGCCCACTTCTTGGCAGTTAAAACAACTAATACAACTGAGGAGTATGCCCAACTATAGATTCGTGAGGTTGTAAGGTTACATGGAGTTCCCTTGTCCATCATCTCAGACAGAGGAGCTCAATTCACCTCTCAATTTTGGAGATCCTTTCAGAAGGGATTGGGTACGAAAGTATATCTAAGCACAACTTTGCACTCTCAAACAGATGGACAAGTAGAGCGAACGATCTTGACTTTGAAGGATATGTTAAGGGCGTGTGTCATCAACTTCAAAGGAAATTGTGATAACTATCTGTCATTGATTGAATTTGCATACAACAATATCTACCATGCCAGCATTCAGATGGCCCCTTATGAGGCATTATATGGGAGGAGATGTAGATAACCGGTTGGCTGGTTTGAGGTTGGTGAAGATGAATTCATCGAACCTGACATTATTTACTAGTCCATGGAGAAGCTGAAAGTCATCAGAGAAAGGTTGAAGACAACATAGAGTCGTCAAAAGTCTTATACTGACGTGAGGAGAAGAGACTTGGAGTTTAAGGTGGATGATTAGGTGTATTTGAAGGTGTCACCTATGAAGGATGTTATGACGTTTGGTTAGAAGGGGAAGTTGAGTCCGCATTATATCAGACTATACCAGATTTTGAGGAGGATTGGGAGGGTCTCTTATGAGCTTGATCTGCCTTCTCAGCTAGATGGAGTTCACCTGGTGTTTCACTTTTCAACGTTGAAGAAGTGTTTGGGAGATCCTGCTTTAGCAATTCCTGTTGAGACTATGGGAGTGAAGGATAGCATATCCTATGAAGAAATTCTAGTCCAAATCCTTGATCGACAAGTTCGTACACTAAGGAACAAAGACATAACCACCGTCAAAGTCCTATGGAGGAATCAATTTGTTGAGGTAGCTACGTGGGAAACTGAGGAAGCGATGAAACTCAAATACCTGCATCCATTTGTGCCGAATGACGATGATGTTAAAGGTAATGTCCCTATCCTTAATGTTATTGAAATTCCTTTCTTGAGTTGATGTACTAATTCTATTTCTGAGTCTAAGAAAGAGATAGATAGGTAAGGTATAGTTGAGAGTTTGAGAGTTCCCGAGTGAGGAATGAGATGAGTTTGAGGTTACTTGTTCTTTTATTCTACCTTTACTTATCATTCGAGGACGAATGATCCAAAGGGGGAGATGATGTAACACCCCGTGAAATTATCGAAATGCCCCTAAAACATAATCAAACGCATAATGTATCTTCCAAAGCTTCGATTTTAAATTTAAGATTGAATTTGCGATCAGCGCAGAAAATCTATTGTGAAAGCAAAAAATAATTTTCACTGATTTTCAACCGGACAGTGTCTGTCCGCGCCCCTGATGCAACGTGGAGGGGGCGCAGAGTGACACTTTGGTTTTTTTAAAATAAAATTGACGGGAATTGGAATTTTCGAAAAATAGAGAAAATGTACTAATCTGTGCCCTTAACGCGTCACGAACTAGTACATCAATTTTAAAACATTTTTTTTAATTATGGGAAGGGTATTTTGGGTATTCCTAACTAAATTTTAAGTCTCAGAATGTGTTTTAACCCCTTTAATTCACGCGAAGGGTTTCAAGAACCCATATTTTTTTAAGTATGAATGTCAGTTCTGAGAGAAGAGGAAGAAGAAGAGTTGAGGGTTTCAAAGCTTGGGTCCAAATTCTTGTTGAAGATTTGTACAATCTTCATCCCAGGTGTGTAAAGGCAACCCAGAACATGGAATTGTTCTTCCATGTTCCCCAATACATGTAGTAGGTTGATAGTTGAAAGTTGATGTGTCTGAAGTTGTAATTCTTGAAGGATTTCTCAAAAATTATCTTTTATTTCTATATATTATCTTAAATTGATGATCATCATACTTCTAGTTACTGTTCACATGTATCTTTGTATGATTGTATACCTAATTTGCATGATTTCCTTGTTAAATACCTCAAGAATGAACTTAGGGGTAGTGTCTAGAACCTTGATTGTCTGAAATAATGTGTTTATTGTTGGAGTCTGAGTCTTGAGATGAGTTTGTTGAAGGCTGAAATTGATGGAATTAGTGTTCTTAGAGTCTAAATAAGGTTGAACCTTAATCTTGAAGGAATAATCCTACTCTTAATTTGATAGATGATGAGATGAGGTGAGTGTTCTTGTCCTAGCGGCTGGGTGATGGAAATTTTTGATGTATTGATAGACTTATGAGTATGTCAAGTCCTGGGAGAAGTATGAGCACTGAAATGGGTAAGAGTGAGTCTCACTCATACTCATTAACTACGTGGCCAGCGTAGGAAACGATTGGACCGTGAAAACGGATGTTTCCTTTGCCCTGCAGAGGGCTTGATAGACATTTTTTGCGATCTCCGATAGACCTGTCTTTTATCCCAGCAAGGTACTGGACGGATGTGGCAACGACATCTCTTCTTTGTATCAGCACTGACTCATAGGTTGTGGTTGTCAATTATAGAAACTCCCAGATAAGCTTCATGTTGAAAGTACTCTGAGGTTGATGTGATAGCATGATGTCTTGATGCATAGTGATATGATAGAGTCCCGTCCCTTACTCTGAGTCAAGAATTAGTGATTGATGAGCTGATGACAGTATATATTGTTCACTTTAGCCCATTTGACATACAGTACATTCCACGTACTAACGCCTCTTTGGCACTGCATCATTTTATGATGTAGATTCTGTAAATAGAGGATTTTAGCAGGCTAATCGTTAAGGTTCACAAATCCCCAGACAGAGACTTGATGAGTCCTCTCTTGCTTTCGGAGGACATATTTATCTTTTTATTTATTTTTAGTTATTTTATTTAACTATGGTAGCCATAGCCTGTCATGGTATCTTCTTAGAGGTTAGTTATATAGGCTTCATAGACATAAATAGCTGATAGTCGATATTGGGATTGTTTTTCCTGTTTCCCTACTATTATTGAGTTGCTCTTTTCTTCGTACTCCACATGATAGTGATTGTGATAGTTTCTTAGGCCACTGATGGCCCTTTTAATTACTTAATATCTTCCGCAATATGAATTGATTGAACGAGTGCGATAAGACTAGGTGGTTCTCTTGGGAGCTAGCAATAGTTTCTGTAATACCCCATGAAATAACTAAAATGCTCCTAAACTTTATCTTGCTCACAACATGTCTTCTGAAGGACTGATGGAAAATCTGAGGCTGAATTTGTGATCAGTGTGAAAAATTGAGTCAAACAATGGTCTCGACTCGGCTTTAACGTCAAAAAATGCAAATTAATATTTCAAAGTGGGCCTAAAATAGTGAGGCTTTTGCGCCCCTTCCGCGATACAGAGAGGACACGGAACAACACTAATATTTTTCTGAAAACCTTGACGAAAGTCGAATTTCGCGAAGAAGTGTCATTTTACACTAGTATGCGTCACCCACTAGTGTATGGGAATACATTTTTTTATTTTAAATTTGGGAAGGGCAATTTCATCCTTCCCAATATATTTTTATATCCTCCATATAGTTTAAAAATGTATTTTCATACAAGACGAGTTTAGACCCATTATTTTCAAAGATCTAATGCAAGTCTAATAGAGAAAAGGAGAGGAAAGTAAGGGTTTCAGAGGAGAATTCAATGTTCTTCAAAGATTCGACATTCTAAGGTATGTAAAGGCTACCCAAAAACATGGAATTGATCTTCCATGTGCCAATGTAGAGTTAGGATGACAAATTCATATTTAGAAATCTGAATTTATGAGTTCTTGAGTATTTAGTTTAAATTCTTGAATAACTACTTTAAATTCTTGAAAAATTATTTTAGATTCTTGTATACTATCTTGAGTTCTTGCTTTAAATCTTTAAACTATAATTTTATATCATGAACTGCTGATCATCATGTTTATAGTTTACTATATGTTTATTTCATTATGTGATTGTGACCTAACCTTTAGAATTCCTCTCTATAAAGACTTGAATAATGAACTTAGGGGGATGTCTAGAGCCATGAATGCTTGAGAATGATGTCTGAATGAGTCTGAGTCCTGAGTTGGGTGTGTTGATGATTGTGATAGCTGAAATTATTATTGATAGAGTTGAATGGGTATAATTCCTACAGATTGGATAGATAGTCTTGCCCGTAGAGGTTAGGTGATGAGAGTTCTTGATGGATTGATAGACTTATGAGCATATCAAGTCCTAGGAGGAGTATTAGCACAGAAATGGGTGAGTGTGTGTCCCATTCGAACCCATTAAATATGTGGCCATCTTAAGAGAGGATTGGATCATGAAACTGGATGCTTCCTTTGTCCTAAAAAAGGACTTCACAGACTTTTAGATCCATTAATATACTCATCCTTTATCCCGGCAAGGTACTAGATGGATGTGGCAATGACATCTTTGGTTTATCACCACTAGCTCATAGGTAGTGTTCGTCAAGTATAAAAACTCCCAAATAGATGCCTTGATGATAGAACTCTGATGTGATGTGATTGTTTGATGTTTGATGGATAGTGAAGTGGTAGAGTCTGGTCCTGTGCCCTGAGGTCAGGGATAAGTGATTGACGGGGGATTGTGTATTGTTTCCTTTTATACTTTAGCCCATTTCACATATAGTCTATTCCAAGTACTAACGCCCCTCTGGTGCTGAATCTTTTTACGATGCAGATTCAATTAGACCGAGGACTTCAGCAGCCCAGTCATTGAAGTCCAGAGCTCTTCATTCCTGACAGTGGTAAGTCCTCCCCAGCATTCGGAGGATATTTATTTTTACGATTGGACAGTCTTTTACTTAATTTTTAGTAACCATGGCTTGTCATGGTACCGTTTTAGACTATAGTTTAGAGGCTTCATACACATAGATGTTGATGTTGATGTCAAGGGCTCTTTTCCCTCATACTTCCTTTCTTTACATTGAGACATTTTGTTATCTATTCCATTTTCGTATGATACACTGATATCGATAGTATCATCCCATATATAGGATAGTAATTATTATCATTATATTGTTTCCTTCCACTGATGAATGAATTGAATGATGGTAATAAGACTAGGTGGTCCGCTTGGGGACTATCAGTAGTCTTTGAGTGCCAGTCACATCTAGGGTACTCTCCCGGGGCATGACAAACTTGGTATCAGATCCCTAAGTTCGAGTGTCCTAGGAAGTCTATGAAGTCGTGTCAAGTAGAGTCTTGTTTATGGGTGTATTGTGCACCACATTTCATAATTAGGAGGCTATAGGACATTAGGATGTATTACCCTTCTTCTATGATCTAACTTTGTGCTATAAAGTTAACCTGTGAAGTTTTTCTTTTAACTCATGCATTTTACGCTTACAGACAATGCCGCCCAAGAAAACTTCCGCTCAGAAAGATGCCCCAGCTCCCATTGCTGAGAACGCTCAATCGGAGGTTCTAGTTCAAATTGAGACCAGGAGACAGGATGCCCCGGTAGGACGGCTGAGGTCCCTTAGGCACCTCCTACTAGGCCCCAGCCAGCTCCAACTAGTGAGGAAGAAATCAGAGGAGCCATCACCATGCTAACTTAGCTGGTGGCCTCACAGGGGAATAGCCAAGGTTCCCAGGCTCTTAGTTCAGGATCGCAGGAGCCCTAGCTGCAACTTGGCTTAGGGACTTTCTCAGGATGAACCTACCAGTATACATGGGTTCGAAGGTGGAGGAGGATCCGTAAATCTTTATTGATGAGATGTATAAGGTTCTGAGCGCCATGCATACAGATGAGCTGGAAGGAGTTGAGCTTGAGTCCTATCAGCTAAAGGATGTGGCTAATGTATGGTACACTCAGTAGGAGGGGATTAAAAGTGAGGATGTTGATCCTGTAGCATGGGAGAAGTTTGAAGCCTCCTTTCTTGATCACTTCTTTCCTCAATAGTTGAGGGAAGCAAAGGCAAATGAGTTCGTGAATCTGAAGCAGGGAGGAATGACTGTGAAAGAGTATAGGCTTAAGTTTATCAAACTGTCAAGGTATGCTCCAGAGATGGTGAAGGATATGAGGTAGAGGATGAGGAGGTTTGTGTCTGGCCTGGCCAGGCATGTGCAGAGATAGTGCAAGGTTGTGTTGCTGATTCCCGGTATGGACATCTCCAGACTTGTGGTGTATGCTTAGCAGACAGAGGAAAATAAGAGGAAGGATAGAGAAGAGCACTTGAGTAGAAAGGCGAAGTCAATGGGACATGAGCCTACCCGCAAAGACAGAACAGAGGTAATAAATCCTATTTTCAGAAGAGATTATCACATCCGGCACCATCTACAACAAGTGCGCCCGTGCAACCAACCAGGTATGATCATAAATCTCAGAGTTTTCAAAGTTTTAGGATCCCGGGTGCCCACTCTCAGGACAACGTGACCCAGCGTATAAGGGGAAAGCCACCTTGCAGCAAGTGTGCTAAGCTTAACCTGGGTGAGTGTCGTGTTGGAAAGAATGTGTGTTATACCTGTGGTCAGGCTGGTCATTTTTAGCTATGAGTGCCTGAAGAGGAGGCGAGGTGAGGGGAGCGGCATAGCTCAGTCTTCGACAGTATCTCCAGCAAGAAATCAGCAGAGGGGTGCTATTACTAAGTGTACAGGAGGCGGGACAAACTGCCTTTATGCTATAGGTAACCGCCAGGAGTAGGAGGCTGCAGCAGATGTTGTCATAGGTATGCTTCGTGTCTTTGATTATGATTCCTATGCATTGATTGATTCGGGTGCCACCTTATCTTTTGTAACCCTTTATGTGGCTAGAAAGTTTGGTATTCTTCCCGAGTGTTTGCTTGAACCCTTTTCTATCTCTATTCCTACTGGAGAGTTTATCTTATCTGAGAGTTTATAGGGATTGAGTGGTGTCTATCTATCATAAAGACACTTTAGATAATTTGGTAGAGTTTGAGATGGTCGATTTTGATGTGACAATGGGCATATATTGGCTTCATGACTGTTATGCTTCTGTTGACTATAGAAACCGTATGGTTAGGTTCCAATTTCCTAATGAGCCTATCTTAGAGTAGAAAGGGAGTTTTGTTGCCCCTAAGGGTAAATTCATATCCTATCTTAGAGCTAGAAAGTTAATTTTTAAGGGTTGTATTTATTATCTCGTGCGAGTAAAGTCTGATGATGTTGAGTCTCCCACTCTTGAGTCAGTCCCGATAGTCAATGAGTTTCCAGATATCTTCCTTGAGTATCTTTCTGGAGTCACTCCTGATACAAAGATTGACTTCGGGATTGACGTTCTTCTCGAAACCAAAGCTATCTCAATTCCACCCTATAGAATGGCCCCCGCAGAGTTGAAAGAATTGAAAGAGCAATTGAAACACTTATTAGAGAAAGGTTTCATAAGGCCTGGTGTCTCACCTTGGGGTGATTTTGTCCTATTCGTGCGTAAGAAAGGTGGATCTTTGAGGATGTGTATAGACTACCGATAGTTGAACAAGGTGACCATAAAGAATAAGTACTCCCTTCCCAGAATAGATGATCTCTTTGACCAACTTCAGGGTGCTACTTATTTCTCCAAGATAGATCTCAGATCGGGTTACCATCAGTTTAAGGTGAGGGAAAGTGATATTCCAAAGACAACCTTTAGGACACGATATGGCCACTTTGAGTTCTTGGTCATGTCCTTCGGGTTGACAAATGTACCTACATCTTTCGTGGACTTGATGAACAAGTTATTCAGACCATATCTTTATATGTTCGTGATAGTGTTTATCAATGACATTGTGGTGTATTTGAGGATCGAAGGAGAGCATGTTAATCACCTTAGAGTGGTTTTGCAAACATTCAAAGATCATGAGTTGTATGCGAAATTTTTCAAGTGTGAGTTTTGGCTCAAGTCAGTGGCTTCCTTGGGTCATGTTATTTTGGGAGATGGTATTCGAGTTGATATTCAGAAGATTGAGGCGATTAAGAACTGGCCAAGATACATCTCTCCCATAGAAATAAGAAGTTTCTTGGGTCTGGCCGGGTACTACAACAGTCTCTGTCGGCCCTTTTGACAAAATTGACTTAGAAGAAGGCTAAATTTCAGTGGTCTAAGGCATGTGAAAGGAGTTTTCAGGAGTTGAAGATTATATTGACTACAATACCAGTGTTGACATTGCCAGATGGGATGGGTAACTTTGTGATATATTGTGATGCATCCAGAGTTATATTGGGTAGTGTACTCATGCAGAGAAGGAAGGTGATAGCTTATGCTTCCAGACAACTTAAGGTCCATAAGAAGAATTATCCGACCTATGATCCAAAGTTAGTAGTTGTGGTATTCACAAATAAAATCTGGCGTGACTGTCTATATGCAGTGCATGTGGACATGTTCATTAACCATAAGAGCTTGCAGTATGTGTTTAGCAAGAAAGCGCTCGACCTGCAGCAGAGAAGGTAGCTAGGGTTGCTCAAGGATTATGATATAATTATCCTCTACCACCCAGGTAAGGCTAGCATTATTGTTGATTCTCTTAGAAGGATGTCCATGGGTAGCACTGCCCACGTGGAGGAGGGGAAGAGACAACTAGCCAGAGAGGTGCATAGATTGGCTCGATTGGGAGTACAGCTTAAGGAGAACAACGAAGGCGGGGTCAATGTTCAGAGTGGTTATGCTTCATCCTTAGTGTCTGAGGTGAAGGAAAAGCAAGACCAAGACCATGTCTTTCTCCAATTGAAGGAAACGGTTCACAAGCAGAAGGCGATGGTTTTCTCCAAAGGGGGAGATGGGGTATTGAGATATCAAGGGATATTGTGTGTACCTGATGTTGAGGGGAAGAGACAACTAGCCAGAGAGGTGCATAGATTGGCTCGATTGGGAGTACAGCTTAAGGAGAACAACGAAGGCGGGGTCAATGTTCAGAGTGGTTATGCTTCATCCTTAGTGTCTGAGGTGAAGGAAAAGCAAGACCAAGACCATGTCTTTCTCCAATTGAAGGAAACGGTTCACAAGCAGAAGGCGATGGTTTTCTCCAAAGGGGGAGATGGGGTATTGAGATATCAAAGGATATTGTGTGTACCTGATGTTGATGGTGTTCGAGACATAATCATGGTCGAGGCTCATAGCACGAGATATTCCATCCATCTTGGCTCCACCATGATGCACCACAACTTGAGGGAAGTCTATTAGTGAATGGGATGAAGAAAGACATCGCTGAATTCATTTCCAAGTGTCCCAATTGCCAACAGGTTAAGGTTGAACATTAGAAACCTTGTGGGTTAGCTCAGAACTTTGAGATTCCAAAGTGGAAATGGGAGATGATAAACATGGATTTCATCACTGCCTTACCAAGATCCAGGAAGCAGCATGATTCAATATGGGTGATTTTAGACAAGATGACTAAATAAACCCACTTTTTGGCGGTGAAGACAACTTATATGGATGAGGGATATGCCCGACCTTACATTCAGGAGATTGTGAGGTTGCATGGGGTTCCCTTGTCTATCATCTCAGATAGAGGAGCTTAATTCACCTCTCAATTTTGGAGATCTTTCCATAAGGGATTGGGTACTAAGGTAAATTTGAGTACCGCTTTTTCACCCGCAGATCGACGGGCAGGGGAGCGCAATATTCAGACTTTAGAGGATATGTTGAGGGCATGTGTTATTGACATCAAGGGAAACTAGGATGATCACTTACTATTGATTGAGTTCGCGTATAATAATAGCTATCATGCCAGCATTCAGATGGCCCATATGAGGCATTATACGGGAGGAGATGTAGGTACCCGATTGGCTAGTTCAAGGTGAGTGAAGCTGAGTTGATTGGGCCTAACCTCAAACACCAGTCTATAGAGAAGGTGAAAGTCATCACAAAAAGGTTAAAGACAGCCCAGAGTCTCTTGAAATCATATACGGCCATGAGAAGAAGAGACTTAGAGTTCGAGGTAGATGATTGGTTATACTTGAAGGTGTCACCCATGAAGGGTGTCATGATATTTGGAAAGAAGGGGAAGTTGAGTCCCTATTATATCGGGCCATAACAGATTGTAAGAATGATTATGAAAGTTGCCTACGAATTAGACTTGCCTTCCTAAATAGATGGAGTTCACCTGGTGTTCCAGTCTCTATGCTGAAGAAGTGTTTGGGGGATTCAGCCTTAGTAATTCTGGTGGAGAGTACGGGTGTGAAGGATAGCTTATCGTATGAGGAAATTCCAATCCAGATTCTTGACCTAGAGGTTCATAAGCTGAGGAATAAAGAGGTAGCCTCCATCAAAGTCATATGTTGAAATCAATTCATTGAAGAAGCTAAATGGGAAGTTGAGGAAGTGATGAAACTCAAATACCCGCATCTATTCATACTAAGTGATGATGATGTTGAAGGTAAATATTCTTATTCTTATCAATTCCGAGTGTTCCTTTCCATTAAGTTGATGCCTTATTTTAGCCTATTCCAAAGTCTAAGACAAACATAGATAGATGATTGATAGTGAGAGTTCGAGTGTTCCCGAGTGAGGAATGAGATGAATTTTGAGGTTATTTGACCCTTACTCATCATTCGAGGATGAATGATCCCAAGGGGGAGATGATGTAACAACCCTTAAATTACTAAAGCGCCCCAAAACTTTATCATATGCACAACGTGTCTTCCAAAGGTCGATGGAAAATCCGAGACCGGATTTGCGATAAGTGCGAAAAATTAAGTCGAAAAATGGTCTCGGCTCGGCTTTAACGTAAAAAAATACAAAGTAATTTTTCAAAAGTGGGCCTAAAAAAGTGAGGTTTTCACGTCCCTTCCGCGACGTGGAGAGGATGTGGAACCATACTTATATTTTTTCTGAAAATCTTGATGCAAGTCGAATTTTGCAAAAAAGTGTCATTTTACACTAGTGCCGTCGCAGAGTAATGAATGAGAATATAGTTTTTCTGTTTCAAATTTCGAAAGGAAAATTTCGTCCTTCCTAATATATTTTTATATCTCCCATATGCTTTTAAAATGTATTTTTGTACAAGAAGGGTTTAGACCCATTATTTTCAAAGATCTTACACAAGTCTAAGAGAGAGAAAAGAGAGGAAAGTAAGGCTTCCAGAGGAGAATTCAACGTTTTCCAAAGATTCGTCATTCCCAGGTATGTAAAGGCTACCCAAAAACATGAAATTAATCTTCCATGTGTCAATGTAGAGTTAGGATGACAAATTCATGATTAGAAATCTTGATTTATGAGTTCTTGAAAGTTCTTGAGTATTTACTTTAAGTTCTTGGATAACTACTTTAAATTCTTGAACAATTGTTTTAGATTCTTGCATACTATCTTGATTCTTGCTTTAAATCTTTAAACTATAATTTTATATCATGAACTGATGATCACCATGTTTATAGTTTACTGTATATTTATTTCATTATGTGATTGTAACTTGACCTTTAGAATTCCTTTTTATAAAGACTTGAATAATGAACTTAGGGGGATGTCGAGAGCCTTGAATGCTTGAGAATGATGTCTGAATAAGTCAGAGTCCTAAGTTGGGTATGTTGATGACTGTGATAGCTGAAATTATTGTTAATAGAGTTGAATGGGTACAATTCCCTCAGATTAGATAGATAGTCTTGCCCGTAGAGGTTGGGTGATGAGAGTTCTTGATGGATTGATAGACTTGTGAGAATATCGAGTCCTGGGAGGAGTATTAGCACTGAAATGGGTTAGAGTGTGCCCCATGCAAACCCACTAAGTACGTCGCCGGGGTAGGAGAGGATTGGACCGTGAAAGCGGATGCTTATTTTATCTCAAAAAAGAGTTGACAGAACTTTGGATCCACTGACAGACTCATCCTTTACCTGGAAGGTACTGGACGGATGTGGCATCGATATCTCTTCGTTGAATCACTACCGGCTCACATATAGTTGTTGTAGGTTATAGAAACTCCCAGATAGGTGTCTGATGATAGAACTTCGATGTGATGTGATTGTTTGATGTTTGATAGATAGTAATGTGATAGAGTCTGGTCCTGTACCCTGAGGTGAGGAAAGTGATTCATGAGGGATTGTATATTGTTTCCTTTTTACTTTAGCCCGTTTTACATATAGTACATTCCACGTACTAACGCCCCTCTAGCACTGTAGCGTTTTATGATGCAGATTCGATAGACCGAGGACTTTAGCAGTCTGATCATTGAGGTTCAGAGCTCTTCATTCCTGATAGTGGTGAGTCCTCCCCAACATTCAGAGGATATTTATTTTTACGATTGGGCAGTCTTTTACTTAATATTTTGTAGCCATGGCTTGTCATGGTACCATCTTTAGACTATAGTACAGAGGCTTCATAGACGTAGATGTTGATATTGATGTCAAGGGTTCTTTTCCCTCATACTTCCTTTTCTTTACTTTGAGACATTGTGTTATCTATTCTATTTTTGTATGATAGACTGATATTATTGGTATGCGCCCGCAGATAGGATAGTAATTATTATCATTATACTGTTTCCTTCCGCTGATGAATGAATGGAATGATGGCAATGAGACTAGGTGGTCCTCTTGGGGACTAGCAATAGTATTTGAGTGCCAGTCACGTCTAGGGTATCCTCCCGGGGTGTGACAGTCTCCGAGTTCCAGTTACGTCTAGGGTAACCTCCCGGGGCATGACACTTAAAATCCAAAATGTGCTCTTAAGATTCTTTGAAGTGAATGTAGGATTAGGTGATGATTTTAGAGGGTTCAAGAATTTTTGAGTTGAAAAATGGCCAAAAGATGAAGGTTTCACGTTTAAATGGGCATTAGATTATTACCCAAATGCCCTTGAACTAAGCTGGAAAAAAAAAGGAGCAAAATGCACTAGTCCACGACCCAGGCGCGACGCGGACCAGATGCATAGGGCACAATTGTACTAAGGTGTGCCCCAGGCTTATAGTTGAAATTGTTCCCATTGTGAAAATTATTTTTCACCATGGGTCTTCTAAAATTCGAGGGATACCCAAACCCCACTCAATTTTCCCCCTGAATGAGAATATGAAGTTGGATTTTTGAAATCATGCACAGATTTTGAGATATTCAAGAAATACACTTATGAAGTATTCCAAAGCACATAAGGGGTCTAAATACGTGTGTTGCACGTGGTACACTACATTTTATAATACATTATATTATAAAGAATATTACTTTTATTTACTCAAATATTTTGAGAAAATATATATAATTGAATGAATAAAGTAAAAGCTTTTGTGAATACAACTTGTGCTTAGAAAACTAAGGGAAGTGTTAGAAACAATTTTTTTCTTCATGATCGATGAAAACTTTGAACGCAACTTGTACTTAATTAATTGTTTAACATAACTAGCGAATGTATGTATCAATGCAACGCTGTTTTCTTGATGAATCGTCGGTGTTATATTTGAGGTAGGGTGAAAAATAAGAGGAATGTATAGTGGTGACATATTCCAACAACCTGATACATCTTATTGAAAAAATATTGTTTAATAAAACAAAGAACTAAATGACTCTTAAATTATTGATAGCCAAAATAAAAAAGCTATATACGTTTAAAACTTTGTTTGACCGTTAAATTTACCAAATTAGTCAACAATTATAAAAATACTGTAAATCATAACTGCAATTTTATCTAATTTAAATGACATTATTTAAAGGTAACTATAAGCCTCAATTGTCCATCTTCTTCTTCTTTTTATTGAAGAGGAACTGAGTTATTTTTTTAAGTTAGGTCGGGTATGGAGGGGTAAAGGAATAGTGGGAGGCAATTTTGTAAAGTCATATGATATTTTTGAAATTTTAAAACTTGTTTTAGGATTATTATTTCTAATTCAATTTAAACAAATGGGTTAAGTATGCATCGTTTTTTAAATTATGAAGGTATATGTATTAATGGTCAGTACAATTTTTTAATGAGAAATTTATCCATTTCTAATGGCAAAGTTAAGGGGTGTATATTTGTCCCTTTGTTCCTTTCTTCTTCTTCTTTTATTAATACAAGCTCATATACTAATTAATAGAAAGACAAATTTAAAACCCTCCTCCATAAATTATAAGCTTATCAGTTTTTATATAGTTACAGGGTATTAATTAGTTAGTCCCGTACTTATTTATCCTACCATTTGTCCTATAATGATAGCATGAGTTACCCCATTTTTATGATGTGATATTCAATTAACTCACTTTTTAAATAATCAATCATTAATTCCACTGAGTTATCATCCCAAGGGCAACACAATAACAATAACAATATACCCAGTGGAATCCTACAATGTCACGACCCAGACCAAGGGTCTAAGAGTGACATGGTGAATGGGAACCCGAGAGTCCCCAAACAAGCCTCAAAGTATCCAAATTCACATCATCAGTTAAGAAGCGTATTCAAATAGTAAATACATAGTTCTAAGGGACGGGAAAATAGGGCTCATGCAACGAGGATGTCATAAGGAAAAGAAGTAACATGAATTCACATAGCACATAGCACATAAAGACTAAGGGGCGGGTAAGTATGATTCATCCTATGGGAAAGATTCAGGACTTGGGATATTTTCACATCAAAACATACATACTTATCATGATTCTCATAATCAATCCATGATAGTCATATCGAATCGATAGTCATAATCATAAACTTCAAATACAACACATAGCATATATCCGTAAGAGAGCATACAACATGTCCAACAATGCTCTAGTCATAAGATGAGGCGGGGGCTAAGACATGTCACGGGATTATCCTTAAAGTAAAGATAATAGAAGTAAAAATAACATAAGGTAGAGGAATGGTGGCTTATCCTTCGAAGAAAGGACTCACCACAACAAGCAAAACTTGAGATCTAAGATGAAGTCATACAATGGATGATCGTAGTCCTCGGTCCCTAATGGTGATTCATGTAGATAAAAGTAGGCGTTAGTACGTTTGAATGTACTAAGTATGCGGGATGCAATACATATAACTTACCAAAACCTGCATACAATGTTAGATGGCAAGGGCACATAATATAGGAAGAGATATATAACAAGGAATCTAATATATCAAGATGCTATGAAAATCATGATACATGAAATGCAAATGATGCTCAAATATAATGGGGATGTAGCCATAACCGACATCTCAAACTCAAGCCAAATATTACATAAATTTGCCCGATGTTGACCTCTCATCGTTTAGACAGATTACTTGCCAAAGTTAACCTATGCCACACCTTATGACCCGGTCATTTCATATGTAGAAGCCACCTTCCTTATGACCCTGTTATTTTGGAAGGATTTCCTTATCAAAACATATCATATCATATCATAAATGAATACCCATTCCTTATGACACGATCATTTCAGTGATGACTATCATTCTTATATTCGCACATAATTCAAGGAAAGGGAAAGGACCCTTGGGGATATCCCTGACGCCTCCAATCCATCGGTGCTAAGTCAACATCCCACGAGAATACTTATATTTACATACTTTCAAAGAGGCAAGTCATTTAAAATCACTTCAATGCATAATTGGGCTTAAAGGCCGAACATCATTCATAAATTTTATACTTAGGCTCAAATGTCAAATCATAGCTCGTAGTCATAATACTCATGCATAGGATTAGCTCATTCATACATACAAAATGGTGCAAGCACCCAAAATGCTCAAAGACCCAAAATCATAGACATATATGTGATCACATTCTTGTCATAGGGATAATCTTATCAAATCATATACATAATTATAATTGGGCTTAAGACACTTCATAATATCTATAGAAATCCAATGTTCATGAATGCATATGCCATGAATGATGTGAGAATAAAAAGGGTAATGGAGATTCAATCTAAAATCAATAATATAATATGAAATTCAAGTGAAAATATAATTAAATCCATATTAAAAATCATAATATAAATTACCTATGCATAAACAAGCTTTAAAGGGGACATGCATCTTCATAACTTAATAACTTTAATAAAATTCATCATGTAAGGGCTTACAATTACTTCAAATTATCAAATAAATACATCACATACCTTAGTTAAATTTAATAAATCAAAATGATGGAAACCCACATTTAAAGTAAATTTAATTTCATGGAAAATTTCTTGAAAAGTTTTGGGTCTCCTTGATCGGAAGGAATCAAGTATCAAAACCCACATACCTTAGCTAATGAAGGAATCCCAAGAAGAAATTTGAAGAAGAATGAGCCCTCCCTTGATTCCCTAGCTAAAAACCCCACTAGAGTTCTTGAGAAAGACTTGAGAGAATTTGATTCTAGAGATTAAGAGTTAGTCTTAAATGAGGAGTTAGAATTAGTATAGGAGAAGTTTAGGAATGTAAAGGAGGGTTTAAAGGTCTTAAAAAGCCTAAGGATGGGCCAAAATATAAAAAAATATCTTAATAAAATGATCCATTGAATTTTAAATAGGACTTGTCATGGTCAGTTTCACGGGTCGTGAAGCTCTTCATGGTCCATGAAGGCACCCTGTCTGGCCCATACAGAGTTTACGAAAAAGGGCATAACTTCTTACTCCAAACTCTGAATGAGGTGAAAATGGATGCGATGAAAAGCTAATTCAAAGAGATTTAATTTGATAGTTCGAGGGTCACCTTGTTTATTTTGTGCTAGATATATGACTGTTTAAATTTGACCTTTCCATCGATTCTTATGAAAAACTTAGCCCATCGAATTCCTTTGAACTTGGCTTGATGTAGGAGACCATGATGGCCTTAAACAACATAAATAATCTTGAATTGAAGGCTTGAAAGTGAACATAGCTTGAGCTTGAAGATGCCATACTTAGAAAAATTTTACGAAATCAACTTTGTGGAGGGCTTCACAACCCGTGAGACACCACATGAACCGTGTGAGGGGCCGTGTACTTGACTTGGTCCCAAAATTGTGGAATTTCAAGCAAAGACCACTGCACTGCCCATCACACGGTCTGGGAAGTGTCATAAGGACTGTGAGGGGTCCAGTTTAGTGTGCCTTAGTTTAAAAATGCCACATTCAAGAGCAAACCTCAACCAAAGGCCAAGGGTCACTTCACGAGATGCTACACGGTCCGTGTGACCTCACATGGGCCGTGAGGTCTTCCCTGAAGTGCCACTTTGGTCCAAAGTTCTCCAACATGAATTTTCAAACTCCGAGGAGGTCATACAACTTTCAGGTAATTACATTATCTCCCCCTTGCTAGAACAAGGCTTGAAAGGGTTGACTTAGAACATGAAAAATCCGAACACAAGGTACAATGCATAATTCACATTTGAAAATCATAAAGTCTTTAAAATGCATATCAAAACGTATGTAAATCATTCAAAATATCATAAAAAATCATTTTCACGCACATCTATGTATGTCATGTCATGAGACTAAAGAGTGGAATAATTGATACCATTGGGAATAGGAAGAACCTAATACCATACGCTTGATTAGATTGGAAGGGTAGAGGTATCGTTGCATCATGGTTGATTCCACTCCCCGTAGCACTTCCAATATATTGATCCTTGTTGCGAAGCCTCTCCATTTACCCATCCAAGATCTCAATCGACATTTTCTCATAAGCCAAGTTCTCCCCCAACACCTTCCAAAGGCACAATAGCACTAGTATCACCCAACTTCCCCAACATAGACACATAGAATACCTAGTGACTAGAATTCAAATCCAAAGGCAAATCCAACCTATAATCCACATTTCCAATACACTAAACACCATCCTAAGGAACTACATACCATGGGATTAACTTGCCCTTCTTCCCAAAATGCATCACGCCATTCATAGGTGAGACCTTCATATACACCCAATCTCCAATATGAAACTTGAGATCCCTCTTTCTAACGTCCAAACAAAACGTTTGATGACTTTGAACCATCATCAACTTTTCTCTAACTAATTCCACTCTTTCTGCAGCCTCCGACACTAAATCCAGGCCTAGAAAAGTCATCTCATCTAACTCAAACCATCGCACCAAAGATGTACACCTTCTACCATAATAAGCCCTAAACAGTGTCATACCAATGCTAGCATGAAAGCTATTGTTGTAAGCAAACTCAATAAATAGAAGATGATCATCCCAATAACCTTTAAGTTCCAATACACAAGTCCTCAACATGTTCTCCAAAGTTTTAATTGTCTTCTCGACTTGTCCATCAGTTTGAGGATGAAAGGCGATACTCAACTTCACTTAGTACCAAGTCTCATTTTGAGATGATTTCCAAGAGTAAGAAGTAAGTTGGGTACCATAATCTGATATAATAAACATAGGCACACCATCCGTTCTAACCAACTCCCAAACATATAACTTGGTATTTTCTTCAACATTCTAAGTAGTCTCAACTGATAAGAAGTGAGCTAATGTAGTCATTTCGTCAGAATAATCCAAATTGAATCAAATTACTTTTGGGTCCGAGGCAACCAATCACAAAATTCATGTCTACCTCTCCCCACTTCCAAGTAGAATTTTCAATATCTTGAATCAAACCACTGGGCCTTTGGTGTTCTACCCTCACTTGTTGGTAGTAGAGCATTCGAATATAAACTTGGCTATGTCTTTTTTTTTACCATGTCACTAATATCCTCCCCTTAAGTCCCATACATCTTAGTAGCACCTAGGTGAATCAAATAATGAGAGTTACGGGAGTCACTCATGATTACCCTTCTGGGATCACTCACATCTAGAAGATATAACTGACCTTGATACCGAAGCACACCATCTCCCCCTAGGGAGGGAATTTCTATCTTATTATGTTGGCAAACAACCTCTTCAATCCAACCAATGACGAATCTAAATCTTGCTTATCCTTATCACTAATAACCACAGAAGGTTTGACTCCATTCTGAACATGAATACCACCATCATTAGAGCCAGCCAATCTACACCCAATCTAGCCAAACTGGAAGCATCTTTTTCCAACCCTTTCTTCCCTTCCTCAACAGGAGACACACTTCTGATAGATAGCCTCCTAAGAGCATCATCTATAACACTTGCCTTGCCGGGATGATATTTTATGCTCATGTCATAGTCCTTAAGAAGTTCCAACCATCCCCTTTGCCTCTAGTTAAGATCCCTTTGGGGGAAAACATATTGCAACCTCTTATGGTCTGTGAAACCTTCCATCATAACCAACTAATCCAATAAAACTTTGTACATCCGAAGGAGCGAGCTTGACAAACAATGCACATCCTTCACTCACTCCCTTTGACCTCATCTGTAAGATCAACTCCATCATCTTCCTTGGCTAGGTTGCATTACGAGCCCAAAGTAACTTTCCCTATCCAGTAAGGAGGAATGGAGACTGGAAATCTTATGACACGTTCCATGGCACGATAAATATCATAAAAAAGTGAAACATTTCTTAAAACACCTTGTAGCCTTCTACCCATAGATGTGGCATGCCTCACACCCATGAATAAGAATCTACTTGACGCGGCATGTTGGACTCCGAGGATCATTTATAAATCTAGTGCTCTGATACGATCTCTATCATGACCCGAACCTAGGGTCTAGGAGTGACATGGTGAATGGGAACCCGAGAGTCCCCAAATAAGCCTCTCAAAGTATTTAAATTCACATCATCGGTTCAGAAGCATATTCAAATAGTGAAAACATAGTTCTAAGTGATAGAAAAATAGGACTCACGTTGTGCGGATGTCATTGGGAAAGGGAGTCACATGAATTCACATAGCACATAGGACATAAAGACTAAAGGGTGGGGAAGTATAACTCACTCTATGAGGGCAATTTGGGACTTAGGATCTTCCATATTTTCACATCAAAACATACATATATATCATGATTCTCATAGTCAATCCATAATAGCCATATCCAACAGACAACCATAATCATAAACTCCAAATACAACATATAGCATATATCTGTACAAGAGTCTATAAGATATCCAACAATGCCTCTAGTCATAAAATGGGGCGAGGGCCACGACATGTCCCGGGATAACCCTCAAAGTAAAGATAGCATAAGTAAAAACAACATAAGGTAGAGGAATATTGGCTTGCCTTGGAAGATAGGACTCACTACAACAAGCAAAACTTTACATCCAAGCAAAAGTCATACGGTGGATAATCGTAGTCCTCGGTTCCTGCATGGTGAGATCATATAGGCAAAAGTATGCATTAGTACATTTGACTGTACTAAGTATGCAGGATGCAATGCATGTAACTTACTAAAATGTACATACAATATTAGATGGCAAGGGCACAAAATATAGGAAGATTTATATAAGAAGGAATGTAATATAACAAGATGCTATGAAACTCATGATGCATGAAATACAAATGATGCTCATATAAAGTGGGGATGTAGCCGTAATTGACATCTCAAACTCATGCAAGCTATTACATGAATTTTCCCGATGTCAACCTCCCATCGGTTATAGAAGATTACTTGCCAAAGGTAATCTATACCACACATTACGACCCAGTCATTTCATATGTTGCCGCCACCTTCCTTACAACCCGATTATTTTGGAAGGATTTCCTTATCAAAACAAATCATATCATATCTTAAATGAATAGCCATCCCTTACAACCCGATCATTTCGGTGATGACTACCATTCCTATACTGGCACATAGTTCAAGAAAAGGGAGAGGACCCTTGGGGATAGCCCTGATGCCCTCAATCCATCGATGCTAAGTTAACATCCAACAAGAATACTTATATATATATACATGCTTTCAAAGAGGCAAGCCATTTCAAATCACTTCAATGCGTAATTGGACTTAAAGGCCAAACATTGTTTATAAATTTAATACTTAGGCTCAAATACGAAATTATAGCTCATACTCATAATACTCATGCATAGGAATAGCTCATTAATACATATAAAATGGTGCAAGCACCTATAATGCTCAAACAACCATAATCATAGACATATGAGTGATCACATTCTTGTCATAGTCATAATCGTATCAAATCATATACATAATCATAATTGGGCTTAATCCACTTCATAATATACATAAAAGTCCAATGTTCATGAATGCATATACCATGAATGATGTAAGAATAGCATGGGTAATGGAGGTTTAATCTAAAATCAATAATATAGTATGAAATTCAAGTGAAAATATAATTAAATCCACATTTAAAATCATAATATAAATCACCCACGCACAAACAATCTTTAAAGGGGACATGCATCTTTATATTTTCATAACATTAATGAAATTCATAGTATAAGGGCTTAAAGTAACTTTAAATTATCAAATAAATACATCCAATACCTTAGTTGAATTTAATAAATTGAAATAATTGAAACCCACATTTAAAGTAAACTTAATTTCATGGAAAATTTCTTAAAAAGATTTTGGTCTCCTTGATTGGAAGGAATCGAGGATCAAAATCCATATACCTTGGCTAATGAAGGAATGCCAAGAAGTAAGTTGAAGAAGAATGAGCCCTCCCTTGATTCCCAAGGTAAAATCCCCACTAGAGTTCTTGAGAGAGGATTTAGAGAATTTGATCCTAGAGTTAAGGCTTAGTCTTGAATGAGGGGTTAGATATAGTGTACGAAAAGTTTAGGAATGTAAAGGGGGGTTTAAAGGACTAAAACGTCCTTAGGGATGGGCCAAAATGTCAAAAATATCTTAATAACATGAGCCCTTGAATTTTAGATGGGACTTCGCATAGCTAAGCTTCACGGTTCGTGAAGGCACCCATTTAGCCCAGACAGATTGTACGAAAAAGGGCATAACTTCTTGCTCTGAATTCAAATGAGGTGAAAATGGATGCATTTAAAAGCTAATTCAAAGAGCTTTAATTTGATAGGTCGTGGGCCACCCAGTTCATTTTATATTAAGAGATATGACCATTTAAAGTAAACCCTTCCATCAGTTCTTATGAAAATTTTAGCCCATGGAATTCCTTTGAACTTGGCTTGATGTAGGTGACCCATGATGGCCTTAAACAATATAAATAAGCTTGGATTCAAGGCTTGAAAGTGAACTTAACTTGAGCTTGAAGACCCGATACTTAGAAAATTTTTACGGAATCAACTTCATGGAGGGCTTCACAACCCCAAGAGACACAACACGATCCGTATGAGGGGCCGTATGACTTGACTTGGTCCAGAAATTGTGGAATTTCAAGCCAAGGCCATTACAAGGGATACAGTATAGTGTACGTTAGTTTAGAAACACCACATTCAAGAGCCAAACCTCAACCAAATGCCAACGGGCCACTTCACGAGATGCTACACAGTCCGTGTGACCTGACATGGGCCATGAGGTCTTCCTTGAAGTGCCACTTTGGTCGAAAGTTCTCCAAAATGAATTTTCAAGCTCCGAGGAGGCTTTTCAATGTCATGGTCATTACACAAAAGTGGGGTCTGGGAGGATAAAATATACCAGACCTTACCACATATCATTCTAAAGACAATAATTAGAAATTATTAATAATTGAGAGTATATATGTAAACATCCATTTAATATACATACTAAAGTGATTAATTAGAGGCAAATATATTAGATTTTGAACTGTGAATGTACTTCCCCCGTATAGATAAATTGATGACATGTGACACATAATTATATTTCACAATCATTGAAGAAAAAAATCACGTTTATATTTATTAACAATCAAGAAATTCCCAAAAGCCATCAATACTAAAATCTAAAACCTTGTGAATACTAATGTGACAGTCTTGCCTATCACAAAGTTTAATTTCAGCCAAATGTATAGAAAGAAGATGATATTAATTCCCCTGTCCTTTTCGCTCACTACTTTTCATCCTAAGACCAATCATAGTCAGCCAACCTAACATTTCTTATTGTTTACGTCTTACTTCGTTGCGAAACTTGTATCTCCTCGTCAACTGAAATTCTATAGTTCACCAAGTTTATCTCATCTTTACCATCTAATTGATTCTTAGTTATTTTACTTGTCGTCCAAGATTGAATCTTGTTTGATACCAGTCAACGGCTTCTAGAATCTTTTCTCACTCTGAAAATACCCCATAAGTAGCATTTCTAGTTGCATACTGCAACTAGTTTCCTTAAACTAGGATCTAATGAAAACTAAGATCAATGCTTTATATTTATTTAATATCAAGTAAAAACTTACTCCAGTGATACGTGAAAAGTTTTATGGATGAGAAAAGCAACAACTTCCTGATGGAGTCTATACCCATTAAAGACAATAAAAGAAGAAAGAAAATTGTTGTATGGGTGTAAACCCACCTTGTCAGAAAAAAGGAAGAAAGCAATTATTTGACCAGCAATTTGCAATTGCTAACTGCAATGCAAGTCCTCTTCTTTGATTGGCCAAGAGAAAAGGTGGAGATCAATTCTTTCACAATAAATAGAGAGCTTATGCTCCTTTGTTATACGCACCAACACAAAGAGAAAAGAAAAATAGTCTGTGAAGAAAAATAGAGTGTGAGCGATGTTCTTTTAGTAAAGCGGAAAATAAAAAAAGGATATTTCTTTTGTTTGTGTAGAAGCTTATGGCTATTGTACCACGTGCCTATACACTGTAAAATTCCTTACTATAGTGATAATTAGTTGCTCCTCTTGGCCTATGGCTTTTTCCTTATTTAAAAGGGTTTCCACGTAAAATTTTAGTGTCATTATTTTTTCATAAATTTCTTATTATTTTTGAATATATACTTTTGTTTTTGTACATTTTTTCCCAACAAATTGGTATCAGAGCTTTGGTTTACAAAAGCAATTTTTTGAGAAAAATAATGGAAGCCAACACTACTAGAATGGTTACTTTGAATGACACTAATTATTCCATTTGGAAGGGAAAAATGGAAGATCTGACATTAATTTCCCCATACTTTCACTCACTACTTTTCATCCTTAGAACAATAATAGTCAGCCAACCTAACATTTCTTATTATGTTCCTCTTACTTCGTTGCAAAACTTGTATATCCTCCTCAACTGGAATTCTATCGTTCACAAAGTTTATCTAATCACTTCCAACTAGCTGAGTTTAGTTGTTTGACATGTCATCCTAGATTGAATCTTGTTTGATACCAGTCAACAACTTTTAGAACGCTTTCTTACTCTGAAAATTCCCCATAAGTAGCATTTCTAGTTGTATCCTGCAACAAGTTTCCCCAAACTAAGATCTAATGAAAACTAAAATCTACACTTTGTATTTATCTAATATCAAGTAAAAACTTACTCTAGTGATGTACAGGCAGTTCTATGGATGAAAAAACCAACAGCTTCCTGATGGGGTTCATACCCATTAATGCAAATAAAAGAAAAAAATAAATTATTGTATGAGTGCATACCCATCTTGTCAAAAAGAGGAAAAAGCAATTATTTGTCCAGCAATTTGCAATTGCAACGCAAGTCCTCTTCTCTGATTGGCCAAGAGAAAAGGTGGAGATCAATTTTTTTACTATAAATAGAGAGCTTCTGCTCTCTTATTATACACCAACACTGAGAGAAAAGAAAAATACATTGAGTATTTTTCTGTGAGGTATACCATAGATTATATAAGAAAAATAGTCTATGAAGAAAAATAGAACGTGAGTAATATTTTTTTAGTAAGGTGGATAATCAAAAGAGGGTATTTCTTTTATGTGTGTAGAAGGCTTTTACTATTGTATTCGTACCTACACGGTGTAAAATTTCTTACTATAGTGATAGTCAGTTGCTCCTCTTGGCCCGTGGTTTTTCCCTTATTTATAAGGGTTTCTAGATAAAATTTTGGTGTTATTATTTTTTTCATATTTTTTTTTATTAATTTTACCATGTATTTTTGGGTTTGTCCGTCTTCCCCAACATAAAGTTGATCTTCCAACTTTATGTTAAGAACAATTCCACTCAATATGCCATTTGAAAGAGAAGAATGGAAGATCAACTTTATGTTAAGAACTTCTATCAACTAGTCTTTTCGCTGTAAAATCTAAAAATAAAATAGATGAAGAGTGAAATTTGTTGCATGGACAGGCCTATAGATTTAATAGACAATGGGTTGATGAGGAGATACAAGTTTTGCAGATGTTCAATTTAAAATATATTCATGGTTCTCCGATGACAGATCACTAGAATAATTTTCAGGGGATCATGAACCAGTTATATTCTATGGGCATTAAATTTGATGAAGAAAGACTTGCTTCTAATTGGATCTTGCCAGATTCTTGGGAAACATTTAGAATGTCACTGTCAAATTCTGCTCCAAATGATGTGATCTTTATGGATTTCACCAAGAGCAGTGTCTTAAACAAAGAGATGAAAAGAAAATCTCAAGGTTCTTTTTCCTCAGATATCCTAGTGACTGGACCTAGAGGGAGAAATAAGAATTGTGATCCTCATAATGGAGAACACAATAGAAGCAAATCTAGAGACATACTTAAAACTGTTGAGTGCTATCATTGTGGTACGAAAGGGCACACAAGAAAGTTCTGTCGGAAATTGAAGAGGGAAAACAAAGAAAAAGAAGAAAATAAAGAAGATGGTAATGAAAATTTCCTAGCCACCGTTTCCACTGAAGATCTTCTTACTATTCTTGATGCAGATCTGATAAATATTTCTTGTGATGAGTCAAGCTGGGTTGTGGACACTGGTGCCAAATCTCATGTGACATCAAGGAATGATTTTTCTCTTTCTATACTATTGGTGATTTTGGAACGTTGAGTATGGAAAATGAGACAGCATTTAAGGTGGTTGGTATTGGTACAATCTGTTTAGAAACTAGTGTTGGAACTAAACTAGTTTTAAACAAAGTGAAATATGCACCTGATGTTCGTCTCCACCTAATATCTATTGGTGTATTAGATGATGAAGGTTATGTTAGTACCAATGATGGAGGAAAATAGAAACTCATTGAGGGTCCTTGGTTGTGGCTCGTGGTGACAAACGGTGTGGTCTATATTGGACTACAACTTCTACTTGTGCTAATATAGTGAATGCAGTCGAAATTGACAACTCTTCAATATTGTGGCACAAGAGACTTAGTCACATCAGTGAGAAAGGACTTAATGCTTAGGCCAAGAAGAAATTATTATTGGATTTCAAAAGTACTAAATTAGAAAAGTGTGAGCACTGCTTGGCTGGAAAGCAAAATAGAGTTTCCTTCAAGTCTAACCCTCCTTCAAGAAAGACAGAGTTGCTTAAGTTGGTGCACTCTGATTTATGTGGTTCAATGAATACAAAGACTTTGGGTGGTACATTCTACTTGGTCACTTTCATTGACGATTGCTCGAGAAAACTTTGGCTCTACATCTTGATCTCTAAAGACCAAGTGTTAGGTGTCTTTAAGCACTTCCAGGCTTCAGTTGAGAGAGAAACTGGAAAGAAATTGAAATGTATTCATACTGATAGTGATGGTGAATATTGTGGACCATTTAACGAATACTGCAAACATCAAGGTATTAGACTCTAGAAGACTCCTCCTAAGACTCCTTAGCTTAATTGTTTGGGAGAGAGGATGAATAAGACCATGATGGAAAGAGTTAGATGTTTGCTTTCTGAAGAAATGTTGCCAAACTCCTTTTAGGTGGAGACTTTATTGACCACTGCACATGTGATTAATCTATGTCCTACTGTGGCTTTGCAAAATGATGTTCCAAACAAAGTTTTGTATGGAAAGAAGGTTTCCTATGACCATTTGAGGTTGTTTGGTTACAAAGCATTGTACATGTGCCAAAGGATGAGAGGTCAAAGTTAGATGCCAAGACAAGGTATTATATATTTATTGGATATGGCATTGATGAACTTGGTTATAAGCTCTATGATCTAATTGAAGAAACGCTTATGAGAAGCCGCGATATCGTCTTCCTGGAGAATCAAACAATTGAACATATCGAGAAAGCGGAGAATCTAGAATCCTCCAGTTCTGATTGCATGGTTCATCTTGATTAAGTTCCTCATACAAGTATACATGATGTTGGTGGGCTCGATGATCATGACGATGCCTAGGATCATGTTCAGGATCAACATGTTGATGTTGACAATGATTTATTATCACTGCTCCCCCTTCTCATGAAATTGTGGACGAATCAAATATTCTTCACAGGAGGTCTACAAGACAACGTGTTCCCTCATCTTGTTATCCACTAAATGAGTATGGGTTACTCACTAACGGGGGAGAACATGAAGGTTATAAGGAGGCTATGAAAGATGAGCATAGGGATCAATGGATAGAAGTCATGCAAGATGAGATGAAATCTTTGCATGAGAACCATACTTATAAGTTGGTGAAATTGCCTAAGGGCATGAGAGGTTTGAAGAATAAATAGGTTTTCAAAGTTAAAATTGAAGAACACAACCAAAAGCCCAGATACAAAACGAGATTTGTTGTAAAGGGATTTGGTCAAAGAAAGGGGATTGATTTTGACAAAATATTTTCACCTGTCATGAAAATGTCCTCCATTCATACAGTTCTTGATCTGACTGCTAGGCTAAGTTTAGAGATTGAGCAGATGGATATAAAGATTGCTTTTCTTCATGGTAACCTAGAAGAGGAGATTTATATGGAATAACCTGAGGGCTTCAAAGTAAATAGTAAAGAAAATTTTGTGAGGAAACTCCAAAAGTGTCTTTATGGCCTAAAGCAAGCTCCTAGACAGCGGTACAAAAAATTTGAATCTGTTATGAGGGATCAAGGCTATAAGAAGACTTCCTTAGACCATTGTGTATTAGAACAAAAATTTTCTAATGATGATTTTACCATCCCATTGTTGTATGTGGATGATATGTTGATTGTGGGCAAGCTGTAACACCCCCTAATTCTTTCTACCTAGTTTTGAGTAAATATGCAAGAGATGCTGAGGAAAATATGAGAAAAAGCTGCAAGAGTAGGTCTACAAGAGCAGTTTATGACTCTAAAGGGGTTTACGACTCTAGAGGGGTTTCATAGTAAACTTCAGTAAATCAAGTTTCAGAACCTATTTAGTTTACATGGCGTACTTACGACTCATATAAATCCATATGACTCGTAGAGATGGATTTTGTAACAAATTCCAGTAAGCCCACCTTCAGATCCTTTTGTTCAATAAAAGTCATCTACGACTCGAGGAATGGTCCACGACTCGTAAAAAAGGTCTCGTGCCAATTTCCAGTAACCCAAATTTTTGGGACTTCCAGTGTACAAGAGGTAGTCTACGACTCGTAGAATGCTCTACGACTCATAGACGGGGTCTCATAGACTCAGTCGGTAGATTTTAAGATGGGCAATTTTGTTCATTTTGATCGCTTTTAGTTAAATCCCTGTGTATTTTTAGGCATATATAAAGTCTTCAAACCAACTCTAGGGGTATTCATTCATCATTCTACACCTTGAGAAGTTTCTTGAGAGCATTAGAAGAGCAAGAAAAGCCAGGGTTTCAAATTCTAGTGCAAGAATCAGCTGAGATTCGATTGTTTCCTCCTTTTCCTAGTATCTAAGGCTTAACAAAGTATGGACTACCTTCTTTCACATGCCCTTCATCTTCTTGAGTCAAGATTTGGAAAAAAAAGAGTTGAGATTTGGGAAACTTCATCATCTTATTGTTGAAATATTTCACTTATCGAAGTTTTGCTGAAATTACATGATTCCGATATGACATTAAATACTTGATAGCATGAAACCTAAATTCCATGAGTCAATGAAATGAGGCTGAGGTTGAGGTTGAGGATGAGGTTGAGTATCTGAGTTGAGTATTTTTAAGTACAAGAGGCATGTTGCATTGAGTCACACATATTACTGTACGTGAGTATCTTGCTTTCACTATATATACTGAGTAAATTGAGTCAGGTTAAATAATCGTTTGAGTTTGAGTCAAGTTTGATTGTTTGCATTGATTGATTAAGCTGATGAAAAATTGAGTTGAGCTGAGCATTGAGGTTTGAGTTGATTGATTGAGTATGGAGGATTGAGTTGAGTTAAGCATGTTTTAGTCTTAGGAGGAGTATCGACTACCGAGCAGGGGGCAAGTATACCTTTACTTTAACCACAAACTATGTTGCCAGCATAGGATAGTTGTTACAACTCGTTCTGGTTACTCTTGTCCTACAAGTGAACTTTTACTATGGATCCAAGAGAGAGTTGATCACCCTTTTCCATGGCAAGTTAAGGGTGGGTGTGGCAATAACGTCGCTTTCATTGTGCATCACCAAAACCTAAAGATGATGGGATTAGATGTTGGTTAAGAGAAACTCCCAAGCAACATTGATTGAGCATGAAAGTTTTAAAATGAGTTTAATTTTACTGAGTTTACTTTTAAAAACATGATTTACTTTCGCCAAAGGGGGAGATGGGGTATTGAGGTGTTAAGTAGATTATGTGTTTTGGATGTTGATGGTATTCGAGAGAGGATAATGGCAGAGGCCCACAGTTCCAGATGTTCCATCCATCTAGGGTCTAATAAGATGTATCATGACTTGAGAGAAGTCTACTGGTGGAGTGGAATGAAGAGATACATCGATAAGGTTGTTTCCAAGTGTCTGAATTGCCAACAAGTTAAAGTTGAGCACCAAAGGCCATGTGGAGTAACTCAGAATTTTGAGATTCTAGAGTGGAAATGGGAGATGATCAACATGGACTTCATCAGAAGCTTACCGAGGTCCCATAGATAGCATGATTCAATTTGGGTGATAGTTGACAGGATGACTAAGTATGCTCACTTCTTAGTGGTCAAGATGATTGACACTATTGATGATTATGCCTTATTATAAATAAAAGTGATTGTTGGACTACATGGAGTCCCTTTGTCTATTATCTCAGATAGAGAAGTTCAATTCACTGCACAGTTTTGGAGATCTTTTCAGAATGGTTTGGGTACGAGGGTGCACCTCAGCACTGCTTTTCACCCATAGATGGATGCCCAGGCAGAACACACAATTCAGATGATGGAGGATATGTTGAGAGCCTATGACATTGACTTTAAAGGTAATTGGGATGACCACTTGCCCTTGATAGAGTTTGCTTATAACAACATATTTCATTCTAGCATTTAGATGGCCCTATATGAGGCACTCTTTGGGAGGAGGTGTAGGTCGTCGATTGGATGGTTTGAGATAGATGAAGTAGAGTTGATTGGATTGAACTTAGTTAATTAAGATATGGAGAAGGTGAAAATCATTGGGGAATAGTTAAGGACTGCCTAGAGTAGACAGAAATCTTTCACCAATGATAGAAGGAGAGACTTGGAGTTTGAGGTCAACTATTGGGTATATATGAAAGTGTCATCCATGAAGGGTCTAATGAGATTCGGGAAGAAAAAAAAGTTGATTCTGAGGTATATTTACCCTTATTAGATTATAAAGAGAGTGGCCAACATGGCGTGTGAGGTAGAACTACCACTAGATTTAGAGGCCATCACCTAGTCTTCCACATTTCAATGCATAAGAAGTGTCTGGGAGATCCACAATTGGTTATGCCTATCAAGAGTATTGGAGTGAAAGACAGTCTCAGTTATGAGGAGGTTCCTATCCAAAAACCTTGATCATCATGTTCGAAAGAAAGAAGTTGCATCTTTAAAAGTGTTATGGAGGAACCAATTCGTAGAGGAAGCTACGTGGTAGGTGGAGGAGGATATGAAGGCCAAATAACCTAATTTATTCTAGCTTGCTGATGATGAGAGAGTTGATGGTAATGAATTCCCTCTAAATTCTTGAATTTCCATTCCTTGAGTCCTCCTTTCATTCTCAGTATGATAGACTATAGAGTTCTAGAGTCCGAATAAGGATTGATGTGATGTGTTGATTGTTTGATTGTTTTACTTGCTGAATTTCTTGATTTGTTGATTGCATGAGCGAATGAGGGTTTGTTGACTGTTAGAGTCTATACGGAGATTCATGGCTTGACATAATTCCCTAGATTTCTCTTCATTCAAGGATGAATGATTCCAAGGGGGAGATAATGTAACAACCCCTAATCCTTTCTATCTGATTTGGAGTAGATTTTGTAGATGATGTTATGAAAAGATTGAGAAAAAACTACAGCAGAAGGTTTACGAAAGCCTCTATGACTCGTATTCAACTTTATGACTCATAGAGGAGATTTAGTAGTAAATTCCAGTAACTTATGTTTCAGTACCCTTCATCTTATGAGAGGAGTTTGCAATTCGTATAGTGTTTTATGACTCGTAGAGAGCAGTTTCGTGACACATTCCAGTGAAGTCCAACTTTAGATCCCCTTGTTCACAAAAGGTCATCTATGACTCATAGAATGGTCTACAAGTTGTAAAAAAGGTCTTGTGCCAATTTTCAGTAATTCAATTTTCTAAGACTTCCAGTCTATGAGAGTGGTCTACGACTCGTAGATTGCTCTATGACTCGTAGACGGGGTCTCGTACATCCAAACGACAGTTTTACTAAAGGATATTTTTGTCCATTTTGATTCTGATTTAAATAAACCCTGGGTCATTTTAGAGTTGTATATGGTCTTAAAACAAATCCTAAGGGTATTCATTCTTCATTGCACACCTTGGGGAATTCTTAAGAGCATTGAAGGAGAAAGAGGAGCTAGGCTTTCCAATTCAAACATGAGGATTGGGCTAAGATTCGATTGTTTCTTCCAGTCCTAGGTATGTAAGGCTTACCAAAGTGTGGACTACCTTCTTCCACACGCCCCTTCATCTTTTTGAGTCAAAGATTTAGAGAAGAGTTGAGAGTTGTGGAATTCTATGATTTAAATATTACTTCTTGTATTTATTTAGACGTTTCCTTATAATATATGAGGTACTTGTTGCATCACATAAAATTTCATATGAATTTGAGATGAAGTGTTACACTTGATAGCATGAACCCTAAATTTTATGATTTTATGAACTCCTATGCGTATTTCATAGTTGAGTATATGAGTTGAGTAATTTGAGCATGATTGAGTATGAGGAGCATGTTGCAATGCATCACATATATTACTATTTATGACTATCTAGCTAGCACTATATGATGAGTCAATTTGAGTGAGTCTAAATAACCATTTGAGTCTGAGTTGAGTTGATTTGGTTGCATTGATTGATTGAATTATTAAGTAATTGAGATGAGTTGAGATGAGATATCCTAAAGGTGTTGAGATTTGAGTTGATTGATGAGTTGAGCATATTTTAATTTTGAGAGAAGTATCGAGCACCGAGCGGGGAGCGAGTATACATCTACTTTAGCCCATAGAACTATGTTACCAACATAGGATAGTCATTATAGCTCATTCTGGCGACACTTATCCCGCAAGTGTGCATTTATTATACATCCAAGTGAGAGTCGATCGCTCTTTTTCATGGAAAGTTAAGGGCGGGCATGGCAATGACGTCGCCTTCATTGTGCATCACCTAATTAAAGGTTGTGGGATGAGGATGTCGGTTAAGAGAAACTCCCAAGCAATACTGATTGAGTATAAGATTTCAAACTGAGTTATTTTATTGAGTATATTTTAAAAAGCATGATTTAGTCTTGAACTTACATACTGAGTTGAGCATGGATTGATGAGTCGAGATGAGTGAGTTGAGCCTTACTTTCTTGAGTTATTTTACATACCAGTATATTCCATGTACTGATGTCCCTTTGGGCTTGCATCGTTTTACGATGCAGATATAGGTGATAGAGGACTTCAGGGACATCATTGAGGTCTACAGATCAATACATTCCTAGAGCTTGTGGGCCCTCTTTGGCTTTCAGAGGAGCTCCTTTATCTGATGAATTGATTTAGCATATCTTCTTCTTTCTTGATTTGGGGTGTTCATGGCTTGTTATGACACCATCTAGATTATTGAATAGTGGCTTTGTAGACTATGTGTAAGGAGTATTGAGCTAATGTATCTAAACTTATATTATTTTGAATCTATGATTCAGCAAAGTTATGCATTTTATTTCTCCTTCTCGCATATATGGTCTTTATATTTTGAGTTCTTTCTTCCACTGTTGAGTGCGATGTGATAATGAGGCTAAGTGGTTCGCTTGGGGGCTAGCAATAGTCTCTAAATGTCGGTCACGCCAAGGATACCCTTCCGGGGCGTGACAATACCAGTGAAAATTCTTCAAATTCTTTAGCTCAAAATTTAATAAGAAAAATGTATCCATTTAAGAAGGAATCATTTTGTTTTCATTATTTTATCAATTATAACTTTCCAAATTCTCCTGCGAGAAGCTAATTGATCAATATACTAATTTGAGGGAATAATTTCCTCTCTTTCAAGAAAATTCTTCAGTTTTGAATATTCTTATACTTTCATATAATAACTTACTGCTAAGTTATTTCATTAGTTTTAGTGAATTTCTATCTTCCAGTATATATTTGGTATATAATTTAGTACATATTTTAATGCTTTAAAACTAATTCCATCTATATTTTATTAATTATTAGAATTTATTTTAATATCTTATAAAAAAAATAGAAATAGTGTTTAAGTTAAGGACAAAATGGTAATCCAACTTTGAAGGTTGGAGCTTCCCACTTTTAATTATACTAGTTTTTTGGGAACGTGTGTTGCATGTTTGTCCCCTGTTTAAGTTTAGCACAATTTTGAAAATAAATGAAGCAAAAGTTTGCAACTTCTCAAAATATAATTTTTCAAGAATTAACATATAGTTATCAGCCAACTGATTAAATATA